>JANBXA010000132.1:21137500-21652500 GCA_030556225.1 Cricetiscus sungorus | reverse complement strand
TGTCAACTGTGAAAATATCACTCAGCCTAAAAAGTTGATTCTTAATGAATACAGTAAGCAGGAACACCTTGTTTAAACAGCTAGCCACAAGAATTCCAGATGGAATTGAGCATCATTTATTTACTGAAACAGATTTAAATCTGCTGGGACTGATTGACTTGTAATTTGATGTTTCTTTCACAATGGGGCAGGTAAAAGAAAACACATTAACATCATATGCTCATAAAAACAAATGAACAAACAAACCAAAACCTGTTTACTGTTTATGCTTAGTCACCAGTATCAGTATCGGGCATGGAAACTTCCTTTTGACTTGTTGGTTATGAATGTATAGGAGACTCTTAAAACAATATAAATATTTGCCATTGCCCAGGAGTTTTTCCAAGAGTTTGGAGATAAGACTCTTGCTGTAGACACTAATACTTAGGGTTGAGGACTTGTAGGAATTAAGCTAGATCTGACCTAGACCCCTTCTTACTGAGAACTAGCTCTCATAATGTCTGAAAGAACTATGCAAGCTACTGTATAGGGAAAGTAATTAATGGTACATATGGTTATGAAAAGTAAACAGCAGTACTATATCCAGCTGTGATGACTATGAACAACAATGACCAGAATAACAAGATAGAATGGGTACAATGGTGGCACTTATATCCTGAGATACACATAAACATCTAATTGGATGTAAAGAATACTTAATATGGTGAAATCTCTACCTGGTACTGAGAACTTACCTAGTTACCTATGGCTAGAGAAATCATAGATCCTAGAGGAGAACCTACATCAGCTACTTTACTAAACCATTTCTAATTTCATTCTCATTACCTATCATTATACCCACAGATGAGTATAACTCTCACTGCTCATCAAAGATTCTTTTTGCATTACAAGCTGGTCATTATATAAAGACACAAATGGTCAAATTGTAGAGAACACTTAACTGCGTGTGTGTGTTCAACCACAATTGATGTACTTACAATACAACCACTACAACTAAGGCTCAAGAACATCATAGAAGAAGGGACTACAAGAGGATAAGAACAAGAAGACCAGGAAGGGATATCTGTTAGACAGCATATAAAATATTAATAATAATAATATATCACAGGGAAGATATATCAATATGGTTGCCTAAAGAAGATCTTAAAAACGACAACACCACACAGACTCACACACACACACACAGCCTTAGGTGCTAGTGCCTCATGCCTTTAATCTTAGCACTCAGGAGGAAGACACAGGCAGATCTTGTTAGTTCTAGGGCATTATGGCCTACAAGAAGAGTTCTGGGACAGCCAGAGCTGTTACACAAAAAAACCCTGCTTAGAAAATTATCAACAAAATAAAAACAATTGATATATAAATATTAGTGGGGAAATTGTCTGAAGATTTCACTCCTAAAAGAGCTACAGGCTAAATACAGATTGTGTGTATGTGTATATATATATATACACATATATATGTATATATATACATATATATATATGTATATACATATATATATATATTGTGTGTGTGCTGTGTGTGAGACAGAAAAAGAGTATGTGTTATATGTATATATGTAATGGCTATAATTAAAAAATAAGAAACCACAAATTGGAAGTGTGAGAGGTTGAATGGTATAAATGTATTAATTATATTGAAAATTTAAAAAATTAATTAAAAAACTCAAAAGCCTAGACTGTGTTTTCTTCTCAAGTGTATATTCAGAGAAATGGAGTCTGAGTCTGGGCACTGAAAAGAGTGGCCTATATCTGGCCAACAGCAACTCCCCAGTTTGAAGGAGATCTAGTAAATGTACAATTCACCAACAGCACACTGGCTGTAGGAGGATACTACTCTTCCTATGCATTCATATATCTGCTCAGATTGCTGTTTACTTTATTGAAAGGAACACTGCAGAAAGAACCTGTCAATCTTGTTTAAAAACAAGCACATCTGTGTTTATGTGGAGATGGGGAGAATGCTTCACGTCAAAACCATACCTGTCAGGACATGGCAATTGAGGGATTTCAAGTAAGATGTGTTGTTTGTCTCACTAATAGTCAGTTAGCAGCGTTGGAGTGTTCTCCATGAGTTCATTATCCTGTTGAGTACCCATGACAGGCAGCAAGCATGGGGAGTGCTTAAATACCATGTTTATGTTTCTTTATAACTCTTGCTCAGAAATTTAAGTCTAACAGTATTCCAAAAAGTCACTATTATCTATTAATTAAGTGTTATGCAATACTTTCTACTCTGAATTTACTTACATTCTTCATTTCACTAGTAATGAAATACTGATTTTATAGGCCCATTTCAAAGAAAATCCTATTGTTTTGAGGACATTTGTCTCTTCTTACTGTAAAGTTAAAATGAAAATGAGTTAAATAGTCTGGGAAGCTCTTAACTGGTGCTTTCTGATGTGCTAACCTCCTTCTTGCTCTTGAGTTACAGACTCACTCAGCCTCCTGATGCCTGTGTCTCAGCTGGGAATGATCAACCCATGGTAACCCAGACGACAGCCTATTTTTTTTTCATGATGCTCCTCACAACTCCATCCACTTGAGACTTCATCAGGGAACTTTAGTCTATGTTTTTCCATTTTCCAAATATTAACATATTCCAAATATAACATATTCTGTTATCCTACTTTAGGTTTACAAAAAAGGGTCTGTAGACTGAACTTTTTGAGGAAGTCCTGAGATCTGCCTTCAACTTGGTAAAAGCACTGTTCAGCATAGCATCCTATACACAGACATTATTAACACTGTTCTATTCACTACTGAGATTCTACACATTTAAAACATTTACCAGCACAATTCCACAATTCTTCTCTCAGGAAATTTACTTTGAGTCCAGCATTTCACACAATATGCCTTTGCTGATCAGTTTATTTACTTATTTTTTTTTAAGTCTCTGTGATAAATTGAAGGACATAAATGCTTGTATTCACCCTACAAAGCATATCTACTTTTACTACTCTCTTATGGGAACTAGATTTAGCTGTGTTGTGAGTAGATATCAGGATGCATATATTCAACATTTACTCCTAACTCCTTTTCTCCAATGCTCTCTTTCTAATTTATGAAGCACTGTATTATTCAATAAGATGCCACAGAAGGTCCTTTCTAATGTGTGTGGAGGGCATTTGAATTACAAATCTGTTACCAGCACCTGTACAGGATAGGTTTCCCCCTTCCTAAGTGGATATTTATGAAGCTCTTGGGTTTAATGATACACTCATTAGTTAATGTGTCATAATGGAGTAGCTTCAGGAAAGGTATTTCTAAATCCCTGAAGGAACATATGACATTGAAAAGTGGCAGATTACAAAGAGTACTAAAAATTCTAAATATTCAAACTGTTTTGGAAAATAAATCACCTCCACAAACTTGTTCTCTAGCATTCTTTCAGTTATCTAAGGGTCTTAGGTGTCTTCCTTGACTTAGTGACTCATTATCTTTACTGCCAGGGTTCTCATGATGGTCAATTCTCAAGTGTAGTGTAGCCAAGTCTGATAGACATTTGGAAGATGGTCCTGGCTTTGAGTTTTAAGCAAATCTTTACTTTTAAAACAGCTTTATTTTTATTATATATATGCGTGTGCTTTGCCTTTATGTTTGTGCATCATGTATATATTAGTAGGCCTTTTGACAGCATCTTGTGTTTTAGAACTGGAGTTACAGATGGCTGTGAGCCTGTGTGCAGGTCTTAGGCGCTGAATCCAGGTCCTCTGAAAGAGCAACAAATCATATTAATTCCTGAGTAAACTCTCCAGGCCAAGTCATATTCCTCCCACTAAGAATGATTAGAACTTAAAAAGTGTAGGCAGGTTTACTATTTACCTTTAGGATTCTTTCCACCTAGAATCATTGTATCATGAGCTATTGAGTAAAATTAACTGTCTGTTGATGGGTTATCTTACCAATGCAGGAAAACTCTTAAAAGTATCGCTTACCATTCTTGAGGGTAAAATGTTTTACAACATTGTTTATTTCCTGCTATCTATAAGATGACAATCACCACAGATTTGGGCAATAATAAGCAGTAACATATCACAATCTATAATTTATTTCCACCATTCAGGAGATTCATGGCATTTATTTCTTTCTTTCTTCCTTCCTTCCTTCCTTTCTTTCTTTCTTTCTTTCTTTCTTTCTTTCTTTCTTTCTTTCTTTTAAAGATCTTTTATTTAAATTTGAAACAAGCTTATTTTACATGTCAATCCCAGTTCTCTCACCCTCCCTTCCATGCCTGTCACCCTCCCAACCCCCACTCCATCCCCTTTATGCTCCCTAGGGAGGCTATGTCTTCCATGGGGGAATCTTCAAAGTCTGTCATATATTTGTTGAAAGGCCTAGGCCCTCCCCCATGTGTCTAGGCTGAGAGAGTATCCCTCTGTGTGGAATTGGCTCTCAAATTCCATTCATATACTGGGAATAAATACTGATCCATTACTAGTGTCCCCATAGCCTGCCCAGTCCTCCCAACTAACACCCAAGTTAAGGAAGTCTGGGTCAGTCCATTGCTGTTTTCCCAGCTACCAGATGGGGGTCCATGAGTTCCCCCTTGTTCTGTTCAGCAGTTTCTGTTGGTTTCTCCAGACTGGTCTGGACCCATTTGCTCATCACTCATCCCTCTCTGCAACTGGATTCCAGGAGTTTGGCTCAGTATTTAGCTGTGGGTGTCTGCTTCTGTTTCCATCAAATATTGGACAAATGCTTTAGGATGGCATGTAAGGTAGTATTATTTGTCTCAATGTACACACAATACATAGGTGTTGATTACATAGATGTTCATAGAAGTTGATGTACAAAGATGGTAATGTACATAGAAGCAGATATACAGAGATGCTGTTGTACAGAGATGCTGATATACATATACATATACATATACATATACATATACATATACATATACATACACACACACACACATATATATATGTGTATATATATATATATATATATATATATATATATATATATATATATGCCATTCTGTCTTGGATACTCAATGCACTCCTCTTAATTTCACAACCTATTAATTACTATAGATTTCCGATTTTTGTTTTATAAATCGTGTTGCCTTTTCTTAATTTTTATAATTATATGCAGAGTTTATAACATTTGGGTTAGCATATACATTTATATTAAAACAAGTATTTTGAACAAACTAAAATTACTACATTCTTGAATAGTTTTGTTTGTTTCTATTCTTAATTGGGAAAAAATGAGGAGTCTGCAGTCAGGGTTCTCTAGAGAAATATAACTGATAGAATATATGTGTGTGTGTATATTTTCTCACTCTCTGTAAGTATATAATAAATGCATATATTTGTATATACATAAAGGGATTTATTAGAGTGGCTCATAGGATGTGGTCCAGCTGGTCCTATAATAGCTATCTCCGAACTGAAAGTCTGATAATAGAGTAGTTGTTCAGTTTACAAGGCTGGGTATCTCAGCTGGTCTTTACTATATGTTACAATCCTGAAGAAGTAGACTAAGGTGTACAGGTGAACAAATGCCTCAGCAACAGGATATATGAACTTTCTGGTGAGAATTTGGTGTAACATGCCAAAAGCAAATCATTTTTTCTAGATTTAGGTTTGTTTTTTTAACTTCAAAGGTACTAATTGAGATAATTCACTGACATAAATGACCTTCTGCTTCAGATTTTAGTTAATCCAGATATAATCAAATGGACAACCAAGAATAGTGACCACATAGAGCATATCCCTACCCCATAATATCCATAAATATTCAATATTCTAACTGTAATCACCATACAGTACATTAGACTTTAGCTTTACTTATCATATACAATGGTCAAGCCTTCCTCATCTCTTCACTGGTGGATATTAGTTTTAATATTTCATTAGTTGAGACAGGTAATTGAGTAGTTCAGACTGGCCTCCAACTCACTATGTAGCTGAGTATGACCTCTAGTTCCTGATCCTTCTGTCACCACCTCCCTAGTTCTGAGAGTGGAAGTCTGGAACACTATTTACCTCTATAGATGTCACATGTAAGTAACATAACATGTTACTTTCTTTTGATGTCTGGATTATTATACTTAGAATAATGTCGTCAAGATAGAAACATGTCTGAAGTCATAGAATCCTCTTTTCTTTTTTAAGGCCAGGTAATACTCTGTTGTACATACATGTGCAGGGTCACAACTAACAATCTCAATCCACCTGCCATCTGACCCTTAGGTTGTTTCCCTATCTCAGATATCATGACTATTAATAGGAGAAACTTGGAGATGCAGACATTTATTCATGGTAGTGATTTTATTTTATTTTTGCGTATATCAAGAAATTGATTTATAAAAACACAGAAGCTCTATTTTTTTTTATTCTGATGGGACATTATATTTTATAATGGCATACCTCTTTTCACTTCTTCCAACACTCTATGGTGCTTTCTTTTTCCTAATTTTCACCAATTCTGTTAGACCAGGTGTCTCTGTAAGAATATTATAAGTCTATCCTCCTCTGATTTGCTTGATTCTGTAGTTTGATGTGATATACATTTTCAAGAGTTTCTTCCATTGCATTCTCTCCTTTCCAGACTTTGTCAGTCCCCCTGTCATCACTTTGAACTCTGCTGCTCTTAACTTTTATATTTTCCATATTTTGCATTTTCTTTTGATTATTTTTTAAATTACAACATTTCTCCTTTCTCTTCCCCTCTTCCAACTTTCCCATATAATGGTTTCCACTTACCTTCAAATTAATGGCCTCTTTTTTCACAATTGCTATTGTGAATATATGTATACATTGCTAAATATAACCTACTTAGTTTGTAGAATGATAACTATACTTATGTCTTTAGGACTAACAGTTTGGAATTAGACAACCAATTGGTCTGCTCTCCCATTCTTAACTTTACACAGTTGCCTATACTTCTTTGTGTATGGTTGAGACCTCATGGGGTTTCCTCATCCAGTTTGGCATGCTTATCATTGAATAGTTTATGTTTGAGCAATCATGTTAATGAGACCTTATGGGTATAGCTTCTGATATTACTAGGAAACACAATCTTATGGCAAACCCTGATCCTTTGTAGTTCAGTTTGGTAATTATCTAATTAATGTTAATATATTCTTATGATTTAGCTGTTAATGTTAATATGTTCACTTTTAGAGTAGTATGAATTTTTAGATTTCGAAGCCTATATTTTAATTACATGATCATTTTTGGTCATTTTTTCCCCTTTCATTCTACTTTACCTGTTATATAAATTAACAGTATATACTCTATGTCAGTGACTGAGTTAGGATTTCTATTACAGTGAGGAGATGACATGACCACAGCAACTTTTATAAAGAAAACATTTATTTTGGGTGGCTCACTTATAGTTTCATGGATTCAGTCCATCATGATTATGATTGGGAGTATGGCGGCATGTAGGTAGACATGATGCTTCAGTAGTAGCTGAGGCAAAAGAAAAGACACTGACTCTGAGTGAGGCTTAAGCAAAAGACCTCAAAGCCCGCCTCTACAGTGACACATTTCCTTTAACAAGGACTTACCTACTCCAACAAAGCCATATCCCCAACAATGCCATGCCCTAATTTCAGGGAATCCAATGTCCTATTTTGTTCTCCATATTCACTGCTTACATGTGGTCTATATGTAAGAGACTATGAAGGTCAATTACATTCAAACTGCCACATTCCACTCACTGGCCCCACAAACACTATCTGGACAAACTCCAAATTCAGTTACTCCATTTCTGATGTCTAAATGCTCTTCAGATCTCCAACTCCATTCATGTTTGTTGACTGCAATACACCTCTTGGATGGTTCACTCCCCGAAATTAAATATAGGTTTAGAGATACCTAATTAACAAAAGAAATAATTACCTAACAAAGGCAGATAAACATGCTATATATTACAGATATGATGTCTGATGTTCCCTGCCGGTTTATTGACTTTAAAAATGTATCTTTATTAAGTATATTCCTGTCATGTATTCTGAGAGAACCTTTTTAATATCCATTATATTGTTGTTGCTTTTGACTCCTATCCATGGAATAGGGTACAAAATAGGACAAACTTTGCCAAGCTAAACTTCTTATAGTGTGTACAGTTCCTTACCACCTTCCTTTTACAAAGTCCATTTTTGTACCCATTGAATGGAAACCCAACAGTTATTTAATGGGTCATAAATAAGTGTGCATCCAACGTTCAGTTTTAATGACATATCTAAGAAGGTAAAAGATTCTGTACTATCAGAATATAATTGAGAGTGTTATTGGGAAATATAGGGGATAGAGAAATGGCTCAGCATTTAAAGCAATTGTACTCTTGCAGAGGAGCTGGTATCATTTTCCGGCACCCATGTAGTGTCTTACAACCATCTGTAACTCTAATTTCAGGGATTCCAATGTCCTATTTTGTCCTCCATATTCACTGCTTACATGTGGTCCATATATGTGCATGTCAGAACACCTACATAAACAGAATAAAAATAAATCTTTTAAAAAGAAAATGTAGAAAAATAAAGTCTAACTATATACTACATTTTTCTTCTGTATATTTGCTACTGAAACTGCATTAACACACACACATACACATATATAATCATATATATATATATATGACAATTTTGATAGACTTATTTTTTCTTAAAATTAAATTCTTTTAAGAAATTAACATGTAGTAAAAACCTTATGTTTGAGGTTTTGTACCAAATCAACATTCCTAGATGGTTATGAATTGCCATGCAGTATCAAGGTTGATCTACACTGACATCACTTTTATGTTATGGAAGTTAATGCTCTCTACAACCAATGGTTAGTTTATAATTTTGAAATTCCTTTCTTCTTATGAAATATACTTTGCAAGCATTACTTGGATTTAGTAAGAGATCTTTTATGTATGAGTCTGCGTATCTTATATAGGTCTGATGGAAAATGTAAAATTGAGGGCTTACATGGATTAAGGGGGGTTTAAATGTTCAGAGGCCCATAGTCATCACTTTTCTTCTCATGTTAATGAGAGAATATTCCTTGCTTCTATTATAGTGTTTTACAATTGAACAGTATGTTCTGCCACTTTTTAAGTCATCTTTTCTCTGCCTAAACTACTTTAATGCCCCTTAATATCTAAAATCCAGCCCCAGGTTGCTTAAGTGGAAACAACTTTACTCACAAAGTTGATGAAATGATAAACTCAAGACACATAGAGTACCATAAAAATACTTGCCTAGAATGAAAATCAAGGCTGTCTTTCAGTTGTTGTAAAGCAAAGCCATTCTGTGGATGTATAATTTTATGTCCTGAATAGACAATTTAGTCTTTTCCACCAGGTCCCTCCTCTACTGCTAATTATTCTCCAAAAGAAAAGAATGATATTGCCACTGTTCTGCTCAAGGACTTGTCAAGTCCCCATGTCTTAGTGAAAAGAAGAAGCAAAGTGTTTAGATTAGGAAATGGTGACCAAAATAACTTGTCACCTTGACAGAAAGACATCCAGAATCATCTTAGAAAAGAAAGCTTCAATTGTAGAATTGATTCAGGGCTGGGATGCTCATTCCCCTGTAGATAGTACTATCGCTAAAGAGATGACCAGGGCTTTTAAAGAAAGCCAGCCAAGTATGAGCCAGAAAGTTGTTTCCCTCCATGGCTTCTATTTCATATTCCTTGTTTGAGTCTTTTCCTCAATGGTTGACTGTCACCTGGAAGTGTAAAACAAATGTTTTATCATAGCAACACAATGGAAGTGGGGATACTCTATTAATCTTAGAAATTACCAGAATTCCTTAACTATTTGGGGAAAAATACTACTGGGTGTATATGCTCTTGCATTACATCCAATGCACACAAAGTAGCATCTATATGAGAAACCACGTTTGTGTGTATTGTTCATGGAAGTTCCAGAGAGGACAGTTTAGCATACTTAAAAACTCAAGGCTGGGAAATGGCATGGGGTCTCCATAAAACTAGAAGGAATGGTTTACTGTTTAATGACTAGCATTTGCATTTTAATGAAAATTAATTTGAAACCCCATTGGGGGGTAAATATCAAAACTTAAGGGAAAGTGAAGCTGGCAACAGAATCTAATGAGCTTTACAACATCTTGGACATCTGTTTGTTTTTACCTTAAAAAAAAAATAAGAGAGAATCTGGTTCAGAAGGTATTTAACTCCTTCTATCTTTAAAATGGAATGATCCTAAATGTATCAAAAGAAAAGAAAGGAAAAACTTTTCAAAAGGTATGAAATTGTTCTAAATTCCCCAAGCTACAGCATAGGTTAATTACCAACCACATAGCAGACACTCTTCCTCCTGATTCACCACACCAAGAGGAATGAGTGTTCATTTTCTACAATGAGTGATATGCTAATGACCATTACTGAGCAATCCACTGCATAAATCAGTCAAGCAGTTCACTAAATAGCTCCCAAGTGTCTTGGAAAAAGATGTACCTATGCAGTCCCCAAGGAGTTACTACCTTGGCAGAGTTTTGTCCAGTAATTATGGCATTTAGGATAGATAAATGTATTCCATGCTGCGATGAGTATCCCTTCCTGACTTAAAATGTCAAGTTTTGTTTTTAAAAATGTTAAAATTAAGCGAAGGGGTATATGGTCACCATAATGATGCAGTTCAAGCACTTGGAATCATTAATATTATTTATGCAGGCCTGCCCATCGTGAGATTAAGTCTCAAAGCACTTGCATGGGTCAGAATACCTGCATTTTATATTCTGTAAGTTTTATGGTGCTTCCACATGAAAAGATTTTCTAGAAATGGAATGTTATTTTTAGGTGTTTGGTATATTAAAAAATAATCCTTAGTTTCTATCTTAGTTTCTATATGTATGAACAGTTTCCACATTGGGAAAGTCTTCTCTTTTCATTAGCTTCATGAGCTCATGAGCTTTCTGTTCTTTTTTTTTTTTTTTTTTTTGGCAGTTAACTCTGCCTTGAGTGTGGCTTCTAGAGGGATTGTATTTTATTCTTCCCTGATATCCAAATGGAATGCTTATACTGAATTCAAGCAAAATCAATCACCACTTGTAAAACCAATGATATGGGTATCGTTTCCAAAATTGGTGCTTTACTCTGGTGCATGCTTTGTTTCATAAGAAATAAGAAGTTTCAGAACTCAGATTATTACTGGGATTTAACAATTTCCATTTTATATTTTGTATCTAAAACAAGAATGAGAAATAGAGTTTATACAACTCAAAATTTTCAACTTTTCAAGATGAATAAACTCTGCCCATGCAAAAGAAAATATTTAAATACAATGTGTAGAAATAATTACAGAAATATGCACCTAACATTTTGATTTGAACTTACCTAAATACATGATTTTAATAGAATGTTAATCACATGTCATATATATTTTGTATGGTTGACTTATCAAACTTGAAACAAAATAAAATTCAATGATGTTAGTGTTAAACAATTACTATGATTATCTGTGAGATTCATTGGCGAGTCTGCATGTGTGTGTGTGTGTGTGTGTGTGTGTGTGTGTGTGTGTGTGTGTGTGTTATTTGATGTATATTATTGCAGATGGCATTATCTGGGTAGTGGTGGTAGTGTGGTGTGCTTAAGTTGAAATTTGTGTGGCCTTTGGCATTGAAATTGATCTCCAGATTAGTTCTTAAATACAAGCTTGATCTATAACTCTGAAGAATTTGGAACTTATTCATTCTCTTAAGTATTCATTTCATTTGCTTGGTAGCCTTTTAACATTCTTGACTTATGGCTTATAAATGTTTAAATATGAATAAAATCACAAAAATACTGTTTGTTTCTCAATAGCTTCTTAAATATATGTTTTTAAGTAAAATACCATCAGCATTTTGCAACATAAATAGTCAGTACATTTCAGGGGCTATTCCGGTAATATCTAAGGAAAGTCTATGTACAAGTTAAGACAGAGTGAGTTTGACTATGTATGCAGAATTCATAAGGCCTGGAAATATCTGACAGACTTGTTACAATGACCTCCTTATATCTTACTGCTCTAATCCCCAGATCTTGTTTTTGTTCTATTTGAAGACATACCTTATGTCAAGTGAGCTTTGAGGTTTTCAAAGAAATTGCAGAATTTTTGCTCCCACATGCCAGATTCTGAGCTGTTACAGCAAAGTCAAATCCAGGAACAGAAAACAACTGATGGTGTTATGGTTCTATAATAAGATATCAATATATTTTATTGCATAATACAATATATACATATTAGGTTTGCTATTTTCAAATATATCTCTTATAGAGCAAAACAGGCATAAAACTATAAAATATGCAATGTTGAGAGAGTGACAGTTGTTATACAGATTTCTCAGTGTCTTTCAGTAGGCCCACATAATGGTTTGAATATTGTGGTGTCATCTGTTTCAATGTGATGATACTGTTTGTAAAATGCAAGCACATTCATTTCACTTAGCAACTTGCAACACAACATTTTTATTTATATAAATAAGTACCAATCTGTATAAAATTTCCATTTCTGAGTGAAATGTACTAGAGAATGCACTAGGTGAAACCTAGATGTACATGAAATGAATGAACGCTCCATTCCTGAGTTGTACAAAGCACAAAAAGATAAACAAGGGCAATTCAGAACTTTGGAATGCCACAGTGCTGTGGTGGATGTTGTCAGGGTGAGATAATCCAGTGCTATCCTCTTGAAGAGATGGTTTAGGTAAAGAGGAAGTCTACGGAGACATGTGCTTGGCAAAGCTATAGTTTAGTGAATAGAACATACAGTGTACTCCAAGAGAAGGATTGAGGGGTTTTTCCTGAGGTGGGCAACAACCTGCAGGGTTCTGCCTTGTAGATTTTAAAGATAGTTTGTGAATTTTATGAAGGGCATGTTTGTAAGAGCATCCAGACACTAAGAGGTGCAGAAGCAGTGTCCTCATCTTTACATTGCCCAGCAGGAATAAGCAGAGTCCCCTACTGTTTGTGGGTACAAGGTAACTGGAATAATAAACACATTAATCAGAACTATACCATTCTCTTCTCTGGTAAGCTCACCTGTCTTCTATTCAGCTGTTCAGCTGCAAACCCTCTTATTTACCTTCCTTAGTGTTTTGTTACCAACCTTGCAGTTTTAACCTTGACATCTTAGCATTTGTTTTAACTCACACATTTGCACATTTGTTTTTTTTCTTATCTCTGGATTTTTGTTCTGTGATGACAGAGACTGAGTTTGGCTGTCTTTTTTTTTATCGCTTTTGTCCCTGAAATTATAATTAACCATTTCTACTGCTCCTTTCTCCCTCTTACTCCTTGCAAACTGCCTCTGTACTCTCTCCCTCAAGTTTATGACCTTTTTCATTTAATTTTTGTTACCTATACACATGAGTATACATACATACATATGTACATATTACATGCAGATATATCTGTGTGTATATAAGGCATCTTTATAATCTATAAAGCAGAGCTTCTAGGCTTTTTCCACGTCAGGCTAGCTGACTCCATCCTCACTTTGGAGTGGCCTGCTTAGTGTTACTAGCTAAATGGCTGCTTCCTAAGGACACTTTTCTCTTAAACTGCTTAAAGAGCTTATTCCTTCAAGAAAAAAAAAAACCTAAATTTCCTCCACCACCACCCCTGTAATATCCAACACGTTGGTTTGTTCCAAAGTTATGAACACAAATTTCTCAGTCTCTAATATATTACCTGTATGAATATAATCTCAGAACTGACCATTTGGCATTGTATAACCAATTAGGGGGGCTTGCTCATGGCAAAGACTATTTCTAGGGCTCTCAGAAATACTTAGTTGCCTGTAGTAGTTCTTTCTTGTTCTTGAGGCCTCATAAACTTTCTTCCTTCCATGTTTGTCTGTTGGTTCCTTGTAAAGCTCATATTAGGTAGCCATGTTGATGAGACTTCATGAGTATTGTTTTCCTGATATTTCTCTAAGACAAAACCTCACAGCAAACTTTTGTGTTTCTCTAGTTTTTCAATCTTCCAACTCTCTCATCCACAAGGATATTTGAACCGTAAATAAATGGGGTTGTGTTGAAATCAGTTAAGACTGAGCTGTACAATTTGATGAACTATGGTTTTCTGTAATGGTTTCCGTGTCCTGCAAGGAGAAGTTTCCTTGATATAGGGTGAGGATCATACATACCATTGAATATAAAGATAGTTAGAATATATTTAGGAATGATGTTGGCTTAATAAAGAGGCAGTTTCTAGTTCACCTCCAAGTTATATGACTTCATGAGTCCTGGGTACTTTCTAAGCTTTTCGTACTAGGCCTGATTTTCCCCTTCATGATCCAGACTTATTCCAATTACAGAGCTGTTGATCTTTGACAATATATGTGTGCCATTAATGCACTACTAAGGTTATTGTTACCATGTTGATAATTGTTATGGTACATTGGCATCACAGCTGGTTAGCAATGTTGAGTGCTTCCTTATTTCGGAAGTTTGCATGGACAGTTCTCAGGGAGAATGGTTTCAGGCAAGATCCTGAAAGATTAGGTCCTTCTAATCTAGTGTTTGAATTGCATGGTATCGTCAACAATAGCGACATAACTCTGGGAGGCAACTAAGGGGAAAACAATTGCCTGTAATGTTTTTGGACTCTACTAGACTGACTAAAAACTAAAAAAGGGGACTTTCCGTGCCTGATGTTGGGATTTGAATTAGGTGGGCTATCACTCTTGGGAGAAATATTGTGAGCCTAGATGGGAAGTTTAAATTGTATATGTAGATATTTATATGCATACACAGACTTTTCTGTATTATATATGATTCTGGAGAGAATATATGTGGTACCTTATTAATTGTTGTAGAGGTACTTGGTGTTATTATATTCTCCTCTCTCCTTCTCTGGTGTTTAATTTCTCAGATGAGAAGGAATAGGAGACCGTTGTCTCTTTAGATCTGTGTTACCTTCTCACTATGATCTTTTCTAGTTCCATCTACTTAACTGAATTTTCCATTTTCCTATTCTTTGTAAGTGAATAGTACTCTATACTGTTGGTGTACTACATTTTTATTATTCACTCATCAGTTAAAGAGAATTTTTCTTGTTTCCATTTCTTAACCACTGTGAAAATATCAACAATGAATTCGTGTCTGTGGAGAAAGATGCTACATCCTTTGAGCATATGGCTAATGAGTGGTAACACAGGGTTCCGTGGTAGATTAGGTTTAGACTAGTGAGGATTCTCTAAAGTGATTTCAAGAGTGGTTGGATCAATTTTAAACTGTACCAACAGTGAATAAGGATTCCCTTTTCCTCATGTCTTCTCCAATTTTTCCAGATTATGATATCAGGGTTTTTTTTTTTAGCTTACAGTTCTTACGGAAGTAAGATAAAATCCTCAAAGTTGTTTTATAGCCAGTTTTATTTGTTCTTTTGAGAACTTTCTGTTCGAGCTACAACCTATTTTTGAATGATTTGTATTGTTTTATTGATTCTTTCCTCTAAGTATTAATTTTTGTCAAATATATATCTAGCAAAGACTCTTTTCAATTCTGTTGACATCCTTATCACTTCTTTGATAGGTCCTTTAGGTGTGCAGGCACTTTTTCATTAATATATATATTAATGAACTTCTTTTTAAAAAACAACACATTATGTAAGAGTGTGTGTGTGTGTGTGTGTGTGTGTGTGTGTGTGTGTGTTATGGAAACAAATTATATTAAGTAATATATGCATTAAATAGGCCCCAAGGAACAAATACTTCTGCATTTGTGCATGTTGTTTTAATCTCTAGTGAACTACTAAGCTTTATTTTTAAAGATTTATTTATTGTTCTCTTTTGTGTGTGGGCATATTGACTGAATTTATGTATTTATCTTGTGTGTGAAGTGGATGCAGAGAACACAATTATAGTTGCTTTTCCTAATTCCTCCTATATCACAACCACTCCTCAAATTCAAGGTCTTTATTCTTTAAGTATGTTTATATGTGTTCATTCAGCATGCTGAGGTCATTCAGTATTGCTAACACTGTTGAGATATGACCTCTTTGAATTGGCTGATTTATCAGGGCACTCATCCCTGTGGAAAACTGACTCACAACTCTCACCATCCAATAGTTGATTTTGCCTCTTCTAGGGGTGAATCCTTGTGAGAATTTTTCCACCAATACTGGCGTATCATGGTATAGTCAGGTTTTCTGTTGTGTTTAAGACAATATTGTCTAGATTTTATGGGTACAGATTACCTGCTACACATGAAAGATGTTACCTTGCATCAGGTGTCCTGTCTTGGTCTTCTGGTCTTTACTATTTTTCTGTCCATTGTTCAGGAATGTTCACTGAACTTTAGCTTCTGTTATAGGTACAGATATTTTGACCATATGAACCATTAAAACTTATGCAAGAACTTTCATAATTACTTGCATTTCATTAATGTTTAAAGTATTTTTTATAAAACTTTTAAAGTTCATAATAACAATAATAATTCTCATTCCTGATGCCTATAATGTGAGGAGTATTCTAACAGCTCATTTACTCTGTTTTCAGAACTTTCTGAGTTATTTATATTTAATTAACATTTTAGTTGTTCATTTTCTTAGGTTTTTAAAAAGATACCCAATTTAATTGAAAGATATATCCTTATACGATTGTATTTTATATATCTACATTCATTAATTTAAAAAGAATAAACAAAATCTTGCTCATAATTACAATAATAATTTCAATCACTGATGCCTGTGATGTAAGATGCACCCTAACAGCTCATTTCTCCTGTGTTTTTCATAAATCTTCACAACTGTGCCATCAGAAAGAAGCTATTATCTCCCAAAGGAGACTTCAAACTGTTAAGTAATTTGCCAAGGTTATTCTACAAATAAATACTGGGACACTAGAATGTAAAGCAAGAAGTTCTAAGTCTGTGTTCTTTCCACCAGGCTCTGTAGAGGTTACAAATGACCTAATAGATTGCCTTGCCCAGCAGAGCCAGAAATTGCTTTCAGAAACATGCCTGCATTAGCAGCATGAAGTTGATCCTTATGTGATAATTGTGCCATTAATGTGATAGAAATATTGAACAGTTCACATCCTGCTGACCCCAGGCTAAAGTTTAAAGGGGAGAAATGCAATTGTCTCCTGCTAGTTTTGGCTGGGTCATTTCCAGAACTTCGTGTAGGCCTAATAGAATCAGATGTAAGATTATTAAAATATGAAAACAAAACAAAACAACAAAAAGAAACAAACAAAAAAAACAATTTGGATCCATATGTATGATACAAATTGGTTTAAGGATTTTATTCCTTTAGTGTAGTCAGTACTTTATGGCAGTGTTATGAATATTCTGTTAACCAGTCTTCATACCACAGTGATATTGTCATAGAGGAATGATCTTCCTGTGATATATAAAACTAAAGTCTTTATTTCATGGCTTTGCAACCAAGAAGATTTTTGATTCCAAGAAGTAAAGCAACCATTTTCTAGATGAAAATGCTCAGAAGCCTCCTGTACTGGAAATACTTGGTTATTCAAATTTGGTGACATATTTGTTAGTGCGTTGTATACACAATATAGACATCTGAAATTAGTGTCTGAATTTAGGTAGTACCACTCATTTAGGAATAAAAGCATTTATCAAACAGAATAACATCAATTTGTCATTTTAGCTAATATGTTAGCCATTGCAATATCTATTTCATGTGGTAAAAAACCACTTGACAGATGTGTTCTGTGCTGTTTGCTCAACTGGCAATTATAGAATCAATATGAATTACCCTCTGTTTTTGAAGGCCATAAAACATAAACCAACCAATTAATATAATCATAGCTCGTGCTCTTTGAAGAAAAAAAAACAGGAAATTAATCTCATTCCTAGTTATTTATCTGTTTTCTTTATCCCTCCACCTACTATAATAGCAATGTCCATTATGTGGGTTTGTCTCAATACCATGAAAAGAAGCTGCCTCTCAATCATATTCCTTTTTTAGAAATAAGTAGTCTAAAAGGTTTTAATAACTGGAATATTTTTGAAAGTCGTGCCTTCACTCACTCCCATCATTTGATATTTTGCATATGAAATATCTATTCTTGCCCTAATTGGTTGTATTTCCAATGCTAGAAAGTAGGTCAACGTAATGGAATAGCTATTTCAACACCTTATTATCTAGCTGTAGTTTTAAAAATCTATCTTCAACAAATTACTATTCATGAATTAATTCTGGAGTTCAGGACTTCCTTTTCTCAGAGAAAATTATTACTGCAGTATTCTATTTTCAAGGAAAAATGGAAACATGAGTAAACATTATTTTATAGCCTCTATAAATCCTTAGGTTATGTTGTCTTAATTCACTGAGATTTTTCAAATCAAAGACCAAATTGCCATAAAAGAGGCAAAAGAAATGGTTAGCAGTTAAGGGCACTTACCACTTTTGCAGAGAACCTGTGATAGATACACAAACTGACATGGTAGCTCACAACCATCTATATGTGCCTTTCCAGGCAATACACACCATCTTCTGGCCTCCTTGGGCAGCAGGCACACACATCATAATCATTCATATATGGAGAAAAAAACATTCCCACAAATAAGCAAAAACACATACATTTTTAAAATCGAAATAAATATATTGTATTGAGCAAGCCAGACATTCTTTTTTGTAGGAAGCATCTGAAATAAACATCTTCAGGTGTGCATATAATGATAGTGGCTAAGAGATATCAGTGTTTAGCTTATAAATTTCTAGCATCAGACCTAATATTAAGAGGTTTTCTATTTCTATAGAGAATTTTCTCCATTCTCATACTCGGGAAACTGATTTTATGTACCATTGTATTGATTGGTACTCTAAACATGACACTTTGGGATTATCTTGTTATAACATTCTTCTGTCTTTATTTCTACATTCTCATCTCCAGTTTACAAATCTCTGATGTTTGTGGAACCCACAAATAGATAATTAACTATGGGTGAAATAGAAAAAATATGAAAAGAACAATGAAGTTCTTTGGTGAGAATAAAGTTAACGTTAAAGTGGTATCACTATCTGCTTGTTTTTCCCCCCTGAAGATAAGAGTGCATTTCCTGTTAGTCCTATCTTACATGGCTTGAGGAAACTGAGGCACTACTAAGAGTATTCTTTTACAACTTAACTTGAATATTTCTTTTCTTACTTTATTAAATCATTTTCACTGTTCCTTCAGATCTTGCTTATAAGACCTGGGATGCTTGTAACTCTACATGTTGTTATACATTATAATGAGACCAATGTATTAATACCACCCATAATGAAATTTTGCACAAGGATTTATATGACTAGAATTGAAAATCAAAAGCAAAATAGTCTGGAAGAAAAGATGACGAGAAATACAAAATAGTTATAAAAGAAATGCATTATTTGACTTGTTATTACCAAGGTAGTATAAATGGCAGTGAAGGCTAATTTTGATAGTCAATGATATTTAAATATCACTGTAGAGTTCTTGTTATGTCCAACATGAATGTGGCTCTGGAGAGCTATAAGTGGAATGTGGCTCAACCCAAAACTTTAAATTATAAATTTACTGAACACATTTTGAGAATTTGTTGACAACTTTTATTAATTTTTTCTTTGAAACTCCCACATTTGCATAGCATGTATTGACCCTTACCAGTCTCTCCCCATTGTCAGATTCCTGCTCTACCTACTCCCATCCTCTTCCCTACATATTTCTTTCTAATGTCCATGTTATTCATTTTGTAAACCAATGAAATTTACCTGAGCCACCTTTGTGATTATAGGTTTGAAACTATCCATTGATATCTGGGATTTGTGGTTACAAAAGAAGGAAATGACTCCTCATATCCCAGAATATGCCAATACCCAGTAAGGAATAAGGGCCATGAAGCCTCCTTCTTCCATGAATGATTGCTAAAAGTTTCTGTGTTATTAATCCCCAGGGAAGCTAATCAAATTTGTGAGACCATGATTGTCATAAAAGCACTAAGACAAGAAGATGCTATTTCATGGACCTTCATCATATTATCTAGATAATTCTTGCTTCCTCTTCTGAAATATATTTGGGTTTTTTGTTTTGTTTTGTTTTTTGTTTTTTGGGACAGGGTTTCTCTGAGGTTTGGTAGTTGTCCTGAAACCAGCTTTTGTAGACTAATCTGGTCTGGAACTCACACAGAACGTCCTGCCTCTGCCTCCTGAGTGCTGGGATTAAAGATGTATGCCAACTCCATCCAGTTCTGAAATATTTTCTAGGCGTTAAAAGTGGTACTATAAATATCTTAATAGTGTTGAGTCCACAACTGTCTATTATTCTTAGTTTCTTTGGCATTGATGTCTCTGAATTCACCACTGAGGGTAGCTTTCATCTATGTGTATAAATACAAAGATTTAGAAAGAAGGGGCTGGAAAGATGGTTCATTGGTTTGGGGCACTTTCAAGAGGACCTGGGTTGGGTAATCAGAACCAACATGCTAGCTTACAATTGTCTGTAACTCCAGTTCCAGTGGATTCAAGGCATCTTTTAGCCTCTGTGGGCACTGTATATATGTGGTATACACATACACACACACACACACACACACACACACACACACACACACACACACACAGAGAGAGAGAGAGAGAGAGAGAGAGAGAGAGAGAGAGAGAGAGAGAGAGGTATATTAAACAAAAATACTTAAATCTTTAAAATTAAGCAAATTAGCTTGCACTATTAAGTTCCTTGCACTATTAAGTTCCTCAGATAGATTTAAGATGTTCTAAAGAATTGGCTATTAACTAATCTTCCAGTACAATGCAGGAGTAGGAGAGTTGTTTACCCTTACTGCAATCTGGCCATCCAGGTTAGTTTTGTAGTTTATGAGGTTCATAGCTCAGTAAGACCATTCTTGCCTTTTCTTCCCCAGAAGTTTGCATATTAGTTCCCTTCCCTTTGGAAACCAGACATCAGAGTGGCTCCCATTGGGGCTCACTGTGACTTCTTCAACTTTCGGTCAATGTGTGTAGTATCTTCAGAAAAAGGTTTTTTCTGCTAGTTATGGTGCTTAATCAAGAGGGTTGACAAGAACCCATATCATTCAAGTGGCCAGTGAGGCCATCCTGACCAACATCTGTAAATGCACACACCTGAGACTGATAATAGGTTTAGTGACATACTACTGGAAGGAGCATCATTCTCTTCATGTAGGGTAACTTCCTCAATGTCTATTTGGTATTTTCATCCGAGTTACAAGCTTTCCATGTATTTGTTTAGGTTTTTTTTATAAACACTTCATTTGGTTTATCCTCTTCCACACTCCCTAATCCTACTACTACCTCACTAGTTATACATTTCCTAAAAAGTATTCTTCTTCTGGACCTTTTATTTATGTTTGTTTATACCGCAGCATAATGGCAATTCTACCCACAGTGTACTCTTCTATTCTCTAGTCTTTCTAGGTACTCAAACATAAATTTAAGTAGCAACAACAAATTAAGTGATCTAAACTGGGATCTGCATTGAAATGAAAAAATGTGGGTCTAGATTACTTCATTTAGCATGATGTTTTTTTACAATTTTCATCCACTAGTCTCTAAATTTCATGATTTATTTTTTTATAATTGCATACAATTTCAAAGCACAATATTTTCATCATCCATCATCAGTTGATAGACATCCAGTCTCAATGTCTTAGTTATTGTGACTGTGGATGTAAAAATTACCCCTGTAGGGAAATGGGTGAGGCAGGGAGGAGTGAGATGAGAGGAGAAGGGAAGGGGGATGAAAACATGAGGGATCATGAAAGTCCACTTGGGGGAAGAGCAGAGAAGGAGAGCAAGGAAAGTGATACCTTGATAGGAGAAGTCATTATGGGCTTAACAAGAAACCTGGTACTAGGAAAGTTCCCAGGAATCCACATGATGACCTCAACTAAAAATCTAAACAATACTTGAGAGGCTAACTTAAATGTCCTTCCTCTATAATGAGATTGATGACTACCTTTTGTGCTATCCTAGAGCCTTTATCCGGTAACTGATGGAAAAAGAAGCAGAGATGCACAGCTTAAGCACTGAGCCAAACTTCTGGAATTTGGTTGTAGAGAGGGAGGAGTGATGAGCAAAGGGGTCAAGACAATGCTGGAGAAACCCCACAGAAATAGGTGACCAAAGCAAGTGGTAGCTTACTACTCCAGACTGACAGCTGTAGAACCTATGTTAAGACCAAACCAGTCCCGCTGAACATGTGTGTCAGTTGAGGTGCTTGTACAGTCTATGTGGCAGCTGGCTGTGGAACCAGTATTTATCCCTAGTGCATGACCTGGCTTTTCGGAGCCCATTCCTTATGAAGAAATACTCTCTTGGCCTAGATACAAGGGAGAAGAGCCTTGATCCTGCCAAAAGTGATGTGACAGGCTTTGATGATACCCCAAAGCAATACTCTCCTTAAGGAGTGTATAGGAAAGATGGTGGGGGTAGTGGGAGGACAGAAGGAAGAGGGAAGTGGGATTAGTAAGTAAAATGAGATTGTTTTCAATTTAAATTAAAAATTACCCCTGTACTGTGATATAGTGTTTTACATACATGCCCAGGATCAGTATAAGTGGGTCAAATGTGTCATGTGTAGATTTATTTGTAATTGTTTTTGGATGTTACAAACTGATTTATACATTAGCTACTCCAATAAGCTTGCAATTAGCAATAAGCTTGTGTAAGCCTTCTTCTTTCCTCATATCCACACAAGCATTTATAGTAACTTGTATTTTTCAAGAAAGCAATTTTGATGGGGTAAAATTAAATTATACAACAGTTTAATCTGCATTTTTAAATGACAAAACATATTGCGTTCTTTCAAAAGTGTTTCCCAGCCATTTGTATTTCTTTGTTTGAGAATTCTGTTTGTTCAAAATCCTATTTAAAAAAAAAAAAAACCGGTTTCATTGTGTATTAGTTTTTAATATTTTGAGTTCATTGTAGACACTGATCTTTCTTTTTTAAACAATTTTCTTTATATTACAAAAAATTTTGTTTCACATGTCAATCCCAATTCTTTCTCCTTCTCCACTGTCCCTCGCAGACACCCTATCTCATCCCCTTTCTTCTCCCCAGGGAGGGTGAGGCCTTCCATTGGGGTATCTTCAAAGTCTGTCACATCATTTGGAGCTGGGCCTAGCCTCCCACCCCATATGTCTAGGCTGAGAGAGTATCCCTCTATGTGAAATGGTCTCCCAAAAATCTTTTTTTTTTTTTTTTGTCTTAAACAGTGTATGGAATTGAGGAATTAGAAAGCACCTGTGTCTTTATGCTGAGTTTAGTGAGACTCCTTTAAGCTATTTAAGCTACTCCTTTAAGCTATTTTCCGTGTTGGCTCTAGGTTTGGTGTGCATAGTCTTTTTTTGTTGTGATTTTCTCCTTCAAGCCCAAGTAATGATGAATTTTAACATGAAGGATGTCATATTTGATCAAAGATTTTCCGCATCTATTGAAATAATTGTGTGATTTCTTTCTTTGTATGCTGAATCCTCCCTGCATCTCTGGAATGAAAAAGACATGTTAGTGTTAGATGGTTTTTAAATATGATCTTGAAATCAATTTGCCAGTGTTTGGGTAAGAAAGTTGGTTCTTAACTGACCATGGACACTAGTCAGTGATTTTCTTTTATCGCTTTTTCTTATCTGGTTTAAGAGTCAGGAGAAGACTAACCCTATAAAAAGAGTTCAGAAGCAGTTCCAATTTTCTATTTTATGGAATAGTAGAGTGGCATTGGTAGTAGTACTTCTCAGAAGATCTGGTAGAAGTTGCAGTGATTCCATCTGCCTTCATGTATATATATATACATATATATATACGTATATATATATTCATATATATATATGAAAGATTCTTCTATTACAACACCAGCACCTTGGTGGTTATGTTTCATCTTAATTTAATATTGACAGGTCATTTATTTCTTAAAATGTATCTATGTCTTATCTATTTTCCAATTTGGTTGAAATGACATTTTTAAGATATATCATTATGTTTAATGAATGTCATTGTTATTTGTTTTGATCTCAGACTTTGGTGTTAATCTTTCGGGTATCCTCTCATTAATTTGGCTGAGGTTTTCAAATCTTGTTTATCTTTTTAAAGAATCACTTCTTAATATCATTGAGTTTTGTACCTTTTAAGTTTGTTTTATTAACTTACTCCATGATTCCATAATCTTAATTATTTCTCACTATCTACAGGAGCTGGGTTTTCTTGTTGTTTTTGTTGTTGGACTTTTGAGGCCTTAGGTGAATCATTAACTCATTTAATTTAGGACTATCAATTTCTTACTTATAAATATTTACCCTGTAATATTTACTGTCTCTAAAGAAACTTGCAGATTTTAATATGTTGTGTTTTCTATTTCATTCTATTCTAGATGTTTTAATTTAAAAAAAATTCTTCAGAGACTCATTCATTTTCCAATTATCTGTTGTTTATCTCTAAGTGTTTGCATGCTACCTGTATTTTTGTTGTTGTTATCTAGTTTTATCACATAATAACCTGACAGAATAAATGGTGTTGCCATTATTCTATACTTTTATTTATTATATTTGCCTTTATTCTATAGTTTTCTTATATTTTTCTGGTTCTGAGTTTCCTTGGAGTCTTTGTACAATTGGTTCCTCTTTCAATTCAACCTGCTGGTCTGTATCTTCATATTGGTCAATTCAGACTCTAGTTATTTAGAGTTATTAAAACATTGTTTTGTTGACTTTTTTCTCTATTGATCATCTGTGCTGACATTATTATTTATTTTTCATCTATAAATATTTTGGTGTTCTTATTTCTCTTTCAGGCCATATTCTAATATATGCTGGAGATGGCAATATGTATATATATGGCCATACATAGATAGCTTTTTCCACAAAGTATAATGGAAGTTTGTATATATATGCTTTTATCCTAATGTTTTAAAACATTTGAATTTTAACTGACTGTTTTGTTGGGTTTAATACTTTGAGTTGGCAATTACAGCTAACAGAAATTGGGCTACATCCTTTTCAAGCTCTTTTGATATTACAATATTCTATCAGCTGTTACTTTTATTATTTTTTTATTATTTTGTGGTCTTTCCATACAAGCAACTTTACTCTTCTGTCTTGAAGTTTTTAACACCCTTCCTTTAGCCTTGTTTAATTCATGAGTGTATTGTGGAGATTTTCTTCATTGTCCTATTGATTTTTGTTCTCTTTCTTTAATATGTAAAGAAATAAAATACAAGAAACATAAACATAAAACATAGCCATTGAAAATAAAAAGAAGCAAAGTTGAAAAAAGAAGAAACACAAATGCCACAAAAATAGATATACTTTTAAAAATATCAAACATTCCTATATATCAGGGAAACTAAATTAAAATTACTTTGAGATTTCTTGTTATTTCAATTTGAATAACTAATAAGAAAATAATAATAATAGCAATATAATAATAGGTGACAGGAATCCTAGCGTAGATGTAGTTAAAAAGGAAATGTAATCATGGCAGATTGAAATACCAATTGGTACAAACAGTATGGAAATAAATGTGGAAGTTGCACTAAAATCTAGATTCAATGTAACTTATAATTCAGCTATATTTCTTTTGGTTATATGCCCAAATATTTTTATATTTTACTAACTTTATCTTAATTTTTATGAAAGTATATAAATTTAGTCTGTTAACATGTCAGTGACTTTATATGGAATATTTGTTTTCTGTTAAATTGTTTGTGTTCTAAGGATTATAAAAATCTAATTATTCAGAAAAACGAAAACAAAGTCTTTTAGTTCAGGTGATGAGTCTTTAGGAAATAAAACAAATTAAACACTCAGTGCATATGTTTGGGTTTATTAATTGTTCTCTATCTGAGGTAATAAATAAATTTTAGGTGTAAAATGAGAGGTGAAAATAGAAATAAATAAATTTTGAATATTTATTTAAGAATATAATTTTTTTCTTTATGTTCGTATATACAGAAGCACATACACTTATCCAAACCACACTTTTCTCAGTCATATATATATATATATATATATATATATATATATATATATATATTTTTTAAATTACAGTCTTGATATCTTAAAGCTCTGTGTTTATATATCATAATCTACATAAGTAATTTAAATTCCTTCAAAATACAGCTTATTTAAATATTTTTCTTTAACTTGTAGAATCCCACTCATTTTCCCGAAAGATCTAAGACAAGTGTGAATTATTCAAAATATTTCCGTGAATAAATTATGCCTTTAAAATACAGTTGACTTTATACAAATGTGTTAATACATACATTATAAGGATGGGAATTTATAAGGATACATCAAATCAGGAATTAATTGAGCCACGTGTGAAGGAAGCAATTTTTTATTGAAGACATAACTTACTTCATGAAAAAAAAAACAGTTCATGAAGTTATACAGATAGTGAAATTTCAAATTTGGTCAAGTTCCTAGTTGTAAGGTGAAGAAAGGATCATTGGGCTGTATCGAACAATTGAATTTTCATATGTTACTAATTTGTAAATTCTAATGGTGACAACATAAATAAAACTTTTATAAAGTAATAAAATTTAATACATGTATTTAAAGAAAAAGTGAGAATATATATTGTTTTTAAAATGAACTAAAATATAAATGCATGTTGTACCAGTTTCAGGGTAAGAACAGTTTTAATGACCAAGCTTACTTGTTTATGTTTTTGACATTCATATATTAATACAAGTAAAATTTTGGGTAAATAAATAATGCATATTTATCATTTTAAGGTTATAATATGAATGTAAAATAGGAATAAAAATAACACATATTCCAAGTGGTCACACATAAAATGTAACTTTGTCCATTTAATCGAATTTTAGATGATTCCACTATTAGCTAATTACCTACAAGCTTCTTCACACATATATCCTGAATAGTCCTCATAATTGTTCTCTTTCTTTTTAATATTGTCTCCTCTAATTTTGGGACATTTGTTCTGAAAACACATTTAACAATTACTTCCATTTCATTATATTCATTCCATCACATTTTATATGACTGAATGATCAAATGATTGACATTAACCATAGCATAATGAATTCTGAAGTAAAACTGTGATTTAGTTCCCATGCACCCAAACATAAATAATTCTGAGAAGAAAGAGATAGAGACAGAGAGAAGACAGACAGTCATGGTATTATTGTATTAGTGTGTATGACCTGAAACGTAATTTCACAGTTAAGTTTTTAAAGGTAGTCTTTTCTTTATTTTTTATTCTTTTGACAATAATAAAATTGTGTTTCTCCCTTCCCTTTGTTACCTTCAAATGCACTCTTTCAAATTCATGTCTTATTTCTCATTGTTATTCATGTATATGTACATATTCATGTGCATATATATTTCAAAATATAATTTAACAAGGAAAGAGAGTAGGCACAATTAAAAGCTAATTAAAATCTTACTCTGTAGACTGAGCATAGTTACTGGCAAAGATGAACTTTATTATGGAAAATAATTTAAGTGCTTAGACTATATTATCCTATTAAATATATAATTTAAGTATGTGGTAATATTTTTTTTTTCTACGGCTGAACTTTCAAATAAATACTGGTGATTCAAAAGTGACAGGACCAAAGATGGGTGAAGAGAAAATTCTGGATATTTGTTATAGAAATATTTTATTGATTTCGGGTGCGGGCTGTAGATCCCTTATTTGTCTAGAGACTTATTTCATAAGCAAAATGGCAATGAACAAACCAACCCAGAATTTCTATTTATTTGTGGAAAAAATAAAATGTGGCAAAATGAAAGTACTATAAACTGTAAACTAGGATTTACTGATGCTGTTACATCATCTCATTATGGATAACCATCAATGATATCTTGACTGTACTGAAGATTATTAGGATGTTATTAAAACACTCTTCTGGCCATGTTTGTGAAGACATATCTATCTGGGATTAAATAAAGGTCATGGAGACCCACCCTATAAAGGTGTCAACAGCCAGTCAGATACAGATGCAGATGAAATAATAGGAGGGAAAGGGAAGTGCCCACAGGGAACACAGGCTTCTCCCTCTTCTCCCTTATAGTCCCTCTCCTCCCTTACGCTCTCCTCCCTACTTTGTCTTTCCTCCCTCTCCTTCACCTCTCCTCCCCAAGCCCTCCCCTCTCCTTCTTTCTCTTGCTTTCATGCTCTTTCATGTTTTCACATTCTTCTTACCTAATGTGAGCTGTCATATTATGCCCTCTTCATGATAAAGGATCGAAAGACCTGAAAATCTATGAAGCACATAAATTCTTTCTTTTTATACTGCTTATAATTTTGTACCAGCATTAAATCTTTGGCCAACACATGTGACTTAAATACATGTATTAAAAAAATATGTACATCTACATGTGTAAGAGTCTCATTAGAACTCTCTGTTCTTAGCTCTTTTCTTTCTTTTCTCTTTCAAAAACTGGAAAAATCATGCAATATGAACTGTATACACAAAAGAACTTGACTTTCTTCAATACGACTACAGTCTTTATATTTAAAAACTATTTTTAGATATTATAAAATCTTGTAAATATTTTTATGATATTGGTGCTTTAATTTTCAGCATAGCTTATTATGAACACTTAACATATGAATAATAGCATTTACTTGCTTTTTGATGAATAAATTTACAGTAATATTTTTAATGCTGACTTGGTTTTAATACTAAATACAATACATTTTATAAAATTATTTGCTGGAAGCACCAATACTATTTTAGTGTGTGTCTTACCATGCATTTTGAAGAGACTGGAATTGATTTCTAGTACTGGAGGTGCTAACTATATGTTAGAACCTTCTGAAAAACAAAAGCCAGATCTGGCAAGTATATTCTTAAATACAGAGAGGAGTTCGTATGGATTACTGGAACATATCAAATGTAGCACTCTGGGTAGAAGATGCTGGTTAACATATTTACTGAAAGGTCACAGCAACTGTGTTCACTGGAGTTTTTGAAAATGTAATGCCTGTTGTGATACCATCTCAGGAGGCAAATTCATATATTTAATTGAAATGCTTACCCAAAAGGAAGGACTTAACTTTGCCAATTTTTATTCAAGTCTCTGATATGTTACTTCACATTCTAAGAATGATTTTTTTCTCAGAAAAGTGATTTTGTCATGTCTATATTTAATGAGAATATATTTTAAATAATACATATATATTAGTGCTCATATGCATACATGTTCACACCTATGCACACAAACACATGAGAGTGTTTTAAAACTACAGAACAGGTTACATGAGTGTATGTCATTTCTATTATTTTAATTTTCTCTTTATATCTCATTAATCAGTTTCTTTTGTGTTTTTCACCACAAAGATCAACATGTATATGATACATGAGTTATTTTGGCCATTATGCTGCATATACAAAACATTGCAATTTGCATGTATAGTAAGGGAGACTAGCATTAATATTAATTTTTTTTCACCTAAAGGAGTCAGCTGTGTCCTAGTAGACATATTAAGTTCCACATTTACAGTGCTTCCTAAAATTTTTTATCTGGCAATTCATGTCATCAGCCTGTGTTCTGGCTGTGTTTATATTATTCAACCTACTGTCAGACACATTTGATTTTTCCCCTATTGTATTTTTCATGCTTGACACAGCTTATGGTTGCTAATACTTTCTTTTATCTTTTGAAGATACCTGATGTACAGTTAGCGTCTATAATCCTTTGTTCTATTAATTTAGATTGGCAGGTACTAGATGTTAGTTTTTAATCTTGCTTTTGTAATCCCTGCCCTACTCAGACATTACTGTGCACTGTCATGTTCCTGGGAATTTAATGCGCATTTGACTTTGATGTCTATAGCTTGATCTCTGCTTGGTCAGTGACTCTAAGCATATACCTTTGTCTATATAAACACTAGTAACACTTCACTCAATAGGAATGCCTCCTCTTTATCCAAAACATTCTAAAAGCCAAGTGGCAATCCTTTCTAGACCCAACTATTTTCAGCCTATATTTATAGTCACAATTTTAGATAAAGGAAGAAAGAAAATGGTAACTTTCCTATTTGCCTGCTTGTCTAAAAAAATGCAAAATGCAAAAAAAAAAAAAAATATTGTCTCCTCCAAAGCTGTTCAACTTTGGTTCAGCATACTTCTCTGAATATCCTGTATTCTTATATTCATACTTTGTTTTGTTTTCTCCCTTAGTATACTGTGGTACAAATGAATATAACATGAAATGGACTAACCTAATCATTTTTGTTGTATAGTTCAAATGGTAAAAATACATTCTCAATGTTCTTCATCCCCTATCACATTCTTCGCAAAAATATTTTTATGTGAATCTTAAATTCTGTGCTTGGTAGGGTGAGAAACTTTACCACCATACCTCAGAGTTTGTTTTGTTCCATTTTATCAGAACCCCATAATGGTTCCTTTTATCAAAGAATTTCTTGTGCATATTTGTAATCCCAGCTCTTGTGAGATAATCGTAGGAGGAACAATAGGACAAGGCCAGCCTCAGCTACTTAGTAAAGTTCAGGTCAGCTTAAGTTATTAAAGAACATGTTTCAAAAAACAGAAAGAGACAAAGAGGATGAACAGTGATGCATATAGTTTTGTTGGAAGCTTCTTATCCCTCTCAGCCTCCTTTGCCTTTGGACAGTTATGTCCTTAATCCCAAGCTTTTTCAATTTGCCATTTCATCAAGAAGTCTCTTCCTTTCAATGTGGAGATATTGATTTTTATTGATAAAATAAATTTTAGATTTTTATGCCACCAGAGAGAATACTGACCAAATTTATGAAATGTCATGTTTGGTAGTGTAATTGATTTCATGATGTTAGTCCCTTGATTGGTGATGTGTTATACTTGGCAGCAGAACTGTATATAAGAAGTCTCAAGTTTTGGTGCTAGAGTCACTAGCACACTGTATACTAAAGCTGTCCCAAAATGCTTAGCTGCATGCTCTCAAACTGTTACAACTCTTTTTTTCTTCTCAGAGTTTTATGTATTACCCAGGTCAGAATGCAACTCTCATATAGTCCATGCTAACTTCAGACTTATTGTGATCCTCTTGCCTTAGAGTGCTAAGGTAAGCATATACCACCATACCCTCATTTATGGCATCATTTTAAGGATTAATTAATTTATTTTTATTAAATAGGTTTTTCATACAACATATTATGATCATACTTCCCTCTCATACTTTCTCTGTCTTTAGGAAACAAACAGGCAAATAAAATAGACAAACAAGAATTAAAAAAGAAAGGAAGGAAGAAAGAAAGGAAGAAAGAGAGAAAGCAAAACACAGACACACACACACACAATCTCAAAACTGGTAATCATGGCATACAAGCAAAAGTTTGGTAAGATTACAAAAGAAAAGAAGGAGGTAAGAAAAAAGAGAAAGGACGAAAGGGAAAAAAGGAAGAAAGCAAGGAAGAAAAGGATAAAAGGACAACTGTGTTTGTTTGTCTTTGGTCATCTACTTCTGGGTTTGGCCTACCATTAAGTGTCATTTGTATGCCCAGTGAGATTCATTGGAACAAACTTTTACCCTTGCAGACACTTGTCAGTAGGAAATTACTTCTTGAATAAGGATGGGAGCTGTGTCCCCTTCCCAGTTTCAAGTCAGGGGTCCATTTATCTTAGATCTGTGCAGGCCCTGTTCATATTTATGGCAGCATGTTAAAAATATTTAACAAAACAAATTCATTCAGAAATTGTAACCAAAATAATAAAGAAAATGATAAAGATTTTGGCGATGCATGGCCACATCACAGAAGTGTTGAGGTGGGTTTTGTTTTCATTGCAGAAGATTGGGGGTTGCCAGATAGGCATGTCCCCAAACACCTTATGGCCAGTACAAACTCAAAGACATTACAGAGAATAAATATGATAAATAGCAATGATTGAAAATCTTGTCACCATCAGGGGGAAGTAGCATCTGCGTGTTCTGTCCTGGTAAAACTTATCCAAGACCAGTAATTCCCAAGGAGGTACTTTAAATCTAGAACTTTAAACCTAGAAGGCCATCACACTCAAAGAATGAGGGCAAGAGAATTCCATGGTGAGAAAGAGCAAAATTCATAGTGTTCACAGGTGCAGGTGAGTTTACAAAGGCTCGCAGTGGAGGTTAGGGGGATTCACAGTGCTGCAGCATTGAGTCTTAATGCTAAGCAGCATTTATGCATGGCTAGTACGTGTTGAGCATAATTTCTCCTGAAGTGGATACAGTGGGATGATGGCGATCAAATGGAATTCTAATGAATTTTCAGTTAATCAGTCACCGGAACATACAGAAATACATAAGCATTCATACCTAAATTATGTCATTAAGCATTATGACTACATGATTCGTCATCGACCACTTCATTCATGACATTTTTCAAATTCATGATTGATTTTTGACCTTTTTTATTTTATGGTTTCATTTTGCCGTATTTATTTATTTATTTATTTATTTATTTATTTATTTATTTATTTTAATTCAATAAGAGACTAGCAAGTATTTTCAAGCCTTAGCAAAATGTATCAAAGTTAACAGTTCTCCAATATGTGTATTTTATGATATTTCAGTATGTAGAATATATTCTAGCAAAAAGACACTATGCATGTTCGTAGTCCTTATCTCAATTTGAAAAGTCCCTTAATATGCCCCCACTTGGGGAACTGAAATTGACACAATGAACCCATGTGACAAGTCTTTTAATCATTGTCCATTTGGAGATGTAATTGATAACGATGATTTCTTTCCCTGCCTGCTAGCTTGTATTTTCTAAATACAGCCCTCAAAGGAACATAACTATAATGTTCATTTACAATACAACTGAAGCAAAATCTGTTTTCAAAAAAGAAATTTATTTTATATATGTAGTGTTACCAAACACAATTTAAAAATAACACTTTCCCACCACTTCTTGATTTCTACATGGATAGTATGGGTGGAAAAATATAATAACTTAGACCTAGAATGTTATAGCTAAGCTTCACTTCAGAAATAGTAGCTCTCCAGTCTACCACCCAGGATCTGCTAACTGACACAAGGTTTAATTGATTTTTAAAAAAGAGTTCTCTTCTCATAATACATGGAGAATTACATCACGTATTCCACTTAGAATTCCTTAAATTCACTCTCACAAAGGTTAATTTGAATCTTTTTTGCTATGACCAATAATATCATTTCATTTTTATATTTTTATTTTTGGGGATTACAATTAAATATAATGTTTTCCCTTTCCTTTTCTCCTTCCAAACTCTCCCATATACCCCTTGCACCAACATAACTTGAAAGACCGGTCATTACTTTGTTCATCTTGCCTGTGCTGTGAGGTTGGGTCTTCCTAAGTATTGTAGCACTATGGCCACAAAATGACAGATATCTTCCCTGGGGATTCATTATCACTTGTGCAAAGATAGAATATGTTCCATTTCAGGAAATGGGAACCAAGTTTAGGATGCTGCCAAAAAAAAATGTATTTGATCTGAGCAGTGACTTGTGCCCCAAAGCAATGCTGTTCAAGCAATGAGATTATTGTACAAAACATAGGAATATTAAAGCCCAGACTGAAGGATCTAAGTATTAGGCTTCACTCAAAAGTAGAGATTTCATTATTTTTTATAGGTTTTTAATTTTAGCTGTCTTTCTGCACCTGGATATCATATTAGGAGATGTTTTTCCCCTGGAGATGTTTCTAGAAACAATATTAGTAAGGATTAAAATGTAGCCCAACCCCTAAATATATCTTTCCATTTAGTTCTGGCTGCACAGGGTCACCATTGAGCTGTATAGAAACAGTGTTTCTTTTGCATTGGGTTTATAGAAGTTCTTCTTCAGTATGTATGTATCTCTGGATTTCCTTTAGTAGGGGACTGGCTCCTGTGTTAAACTTATGCAGCTATTTTCCTGACAGTCTCTTTATTTAGTGAAGTCCTTGTAATAATTAACTACTATTCTCCATAAGCAGAAATACTTCGCTCAAATAGGAGTGTTGGATTGAGTTTGATATGCCTTAAACAGCTGCCATGTGAATTTAAATACATTTTCCAACATCTATGATGGCATGCTTCCACATACAAATTTTGAAAAGAAATAGTATCAAATTCATAGGATTAATGAGATTCACATCATTAAAAATATGGCTCTGTGTGTGCTACTTTGCACAGTCTTCATAATTTTCTAGAACACTAAAATACTTAGAAGTATTCCAGTTAGCATTAGAAATATATATTACAATGTGTAAAGGAGGCAGGTATTAATTTGACAAAACCATCCATGTTAAATTAACGCGATAGCTATATTAGAAAAATTTATATCAATTTATGTAACTAGATTTTTATCTTTCATTCCATATAAGCAAAACAATTATTGCAGGAAGTTAAATGCAAAACAATACCCTACCTTTACATCTTTTCTTCACTGCAGTGTCAATCAGAATTTCAAAAGTAGATCACTGGTTACATAGAGAGGTATAGTTAAGTGAGTAATGACTACAGGTGGAGAAGCTCTGTGAAGCAAGAATGACATTCTGTCCAGGCACAACATGGTGATCCTACAGATGCATGGGTAATGCAGGAATTACCAACACCAATATGTCTCGTAGTTGACTTATGGGCAGCTATAACACTGAGGAGTCCCCTTGCATTATTGCTTACCATGTACACAGTAGTAATTGGAGTCTTGGGAAAGGGAAGCTTTCTCTGATTTCTCAATGTTCTTGCACCTCTTGATTTTCCACACTCCCTACATGGAATTTAATGGGGTTGATATCAGCAAGATTTAGTTCCATAACCACGGCTCTTCTGCCTCAATGTAGCAACGGGCACATTAAGCCCACAGGAAGTAGCCATGCTAACATTTCCAAGGAGTTCCTTAATGACCATGTAAGATAGATGACAGGTAAATCCTTGCTACTATGTTTTCAATGCCCAGAACACAAATTGCTGCTCAGAAAATATGTTATAGGTTCATTTTAAAAGGCAAAAGTATTTTAGCATTTATCGTTATTGCAAAGGAATATTTTATAACATAAGAAGATCATGACCTGACAGGTAAAGTAAAAACAAGAAAACATCCCATACTGTAGGATCAAATTATAATTCTGTTCTTACAAAGTTTCTGTAAGAACAATAGTTACTTCCAAAAATGTTAGCTTTTCTCTTTTACATGTTTCTACCACGTCTAGATCTCATACAGCCAATTTTATTACCTTCATTATAGAAAGAAAATTATCTCAATTCAAATTTCAATTTCTAAGCTTTTGCTCCTTCCTCATTTAAACTCACAATTTTAGTCAATTAGATACTTAAAAGCCTGAATAAAGAAGTGAAAGGAATAGTGGGTTTTAATTAAGGGTCAGTAAAATGCAGGGCCTACCTGGGCAACCTAGCTCTGAGCAAAACCAGAACATTAATGATTACAAGCATCAAAGGGCAGGTAATGAAATCAACCAGCTAGACCTGTATCACCTGTTAATTATGACTAGTTTTCTTCTACAATAGTGAAGAAGGTGAGAAGTTACTGCAAACTAAGTGACACCCCATACAGAAGAGGTTGTATGATCCAATATGTAGAAGATTACTATATCTGGTATTTAAGATATCAAGATTCTTTTACTCCTTAGATAATACTTTTTATTTTATTATTATTTTTTTTAAATTTTACATGTCGATCCCAGCTCCCTCTTCCTCCCTTCCTCCCTCCCTCCTTCCTTCCCTCCCTCTCTCCCTCCCTCCCTCCCTCCCACTTACCCTCTCTCCCCCCTCACATGCACCCTGACCACCCTCCCTTAACCTAAGACATAATCTATTTCTGGTGCACAAAAGGACCTTGCGGACACATCCCCCATGGAGGGATACCCCCTTAACCTAGAGACAGGAGAGAAGTCCTAGTACCTACTTCAAATGACTTGACAGATATACATGACCCCACCTGAATGGCATAGCCCTACATTTGGAATGGGGGTGTAGGAATGGGAGGGGAGGGTGGTCAGAGTAGATAATATGTTTTAACTAAATACAGCATTCAAGCCATCCCCTTAAATAGCATCAGCAACTATTCAAATTTGGAAAAATTACTCCTAGGTAAGTATTTGTTTTTTTATGATAGCAGAAAGTAAGGGAAAAGGAAAAGAGAGGTGACACTGGAAGCATTGCTTAACACAAGAAACACAAGAGTCAACAATTTAAAAATTATAGGGAAATTTGATGACAATGCTGTCTTAAATATGAGTTCCACACTTGGATTTGAGATGGAGTGATTAGACTGTGCTTAGCGTCAATATGCTGAATTACATATGTGAATGTTCAGGAGGGATGCTGTCACTGAGCAAATGTGTGAAGATTCACCTTTTACTTAAAAGAAGTTATTTGCAAAGCATTCATTCATTAAAATTTATAGTGATATTACTGTAAAAATAATGACACAAAAGTCATTAAAATTCTTTGAGTAAAGGAAATACACTGTAAAGCAGTTTAAATAATTTCATAGCCAAAATTTAATCCAAATGTTCTGTGCCTACACTGATTCTGACATCCCTAGCCCCTTCCCTGTTGAACTGAACATGTCCCTCTATAAATACAATCTGCTTTGAAGGTGTGAGTCTTTTAGCTATTTTCTGAAGTTTGCCAAGGGGGCATGTACATCTGCCAAAATGAAAAATATGGGACAATTTTGTGCCTCTAGGTGGTTCTAAAATGGCATGCCACCATCTGCCATTGGATATGTGCTAACGATAAACATTTAAGATGCTGTAACGAGTTTTACAAGAGCGCAAGAATCTGAGTCTTCATTTACTTCGGAGCCAATAAGACAGATATTTAACACACAGAAACATGCAGATTTCTGTGCACATGTCCCTTAAGTTTCCCTTGCAAAACTTAAGGAGGAAATTATTGTGTTAAATTGTGCTGTGAGGCCTGAGATAGTGTGATAATCAATATGTTATTATCAGGAAGAAGAGCATAGCAAAATCAACACCAAGCTATAACATTATCTTCTCAGTAACTTACTAATTGATGTTAAATTTCATACATTCAAAATTGCCAAAAATTGATGATTTTACCTGACTACATATTGATTCATGCCAAGTTTCTTAGGAAAGTATCTGTCAACATTTGCAGTAAGGATCATATGAGAAATGTATTTTATTTCCAGTGCCATGTCCTTCATATTTGAGGTGAAGGATGGAAATTCCAGGATCCTTCTATCATTTACTATCTGCACCATTCTTTCCTTATTATCCAGAAGATCATCAGATACAATGCATCGGGGCTTTAAAATGTTTTTCTACTAGTGTTTGTTTCCAAAGTATTAGCAAAAAGGAGTGACACATCATCCTAATAAAGAAGCAAAGTATCACTAACACTAAAGTGGCCAGCTCTTCTTCAAAAAAGCTATTCTCCAATTCCTGATGTGGCAGCTGGGATCTCTACCTGAAGATACAAATCCCTGTGTGCCCCTACCATGTACAATCTTAGTTTCAGTGATTTTTTAAGTTTAAATAAGTAATCTGATATGGAAACTTGGACACTTTACATGTTTTCTAACATGTTAACTTCTCTATGTTTCAATGACAATTTCTTAGCTAATTAGGTCATATGTAGCTTAACTAATGAAAAGAAATTCTCAACATTCCTTAACAGCAAATGATGGGAAATCATTTCCATGCTCTGGCTCTCTTTCTCTTGCTCTTCTCCCCATGCCGCTTGGCTTTCACTTAACTTTATCTCTTCCTCCACTAAAATACCTTCACACAACAATGCCATTTGCACTAATTCCACCAGTGAATTTTAGGTGATGTTTTGAAATGTCATTTTGATATTTTAAAGTTTTTTAATGACGAATATGGAAAGGAGCTTTATATTCATTGCAAAGCATTGAAGACAATTGAGAGAACTTTATAAGGCTGTTCCATCTATGCATTTAATAAATTCTCCATCATTGTCCATGTATGAAAACGAGAGATATGTTGCCAGAAGACTCAGCAAGTAAAAGTGCTTGCTGCACAATTCTAGTGACCTGAGTTCAGTACCAAGGTCCACAGGAGAAGACATGAATTGATTCTATGAATTTTTCCGGACCTCCACACGTACACAATTTTTAAGGAACAAAATAATTGCTTCTTAGTTTAATACTTAGAAAGTTGCCACAAGCAGCCACATGCCGAGTTTGTGTGAACACACATTTTTATACTCATTTTAATGAATACAATGACAGGTGATTGTAGAATTTAAGTGATAAGATAGAATTCTGTAAGATACAATTCCTCTTCCAATGTGATTGTAACATTTTGTGTTCCCACCAGCAATTTTTTCTGTCACTGTACATCTTCGTCAGCAGTAAATATTACTATTGGTTTGAATTATGGCTATTCTAATAAATGTACAGTGGTATCTCATTTTTGTTATGATTGACATTTAACAGTTGGTATCATAGTTAGAAGGTTTTTAGAATGTTTCCTATTAATATCTTCTTTTAAGAAGTGTTTGTACAGGTGTTTAGCCCAGGCTTATTTTCTAGCTGCCTATTTTCCTTTATTAATTTAATTATACTCCACTCTTTTCCAACTTTTGCCATGTCCTTTATTTCCTTTCACATTAACGATGTTTCATTTTCAATTATTACATATATGTGTGTGAGTCCAATTAGAGTTGATCAATCCATATGTGTTTAAGTTTAAGCATTTGTGATTGTGGGATTGGATAACCCATTAGGGGCTCATCTTTTATAAAAGACTGAGTTTTCTTTTCTCAATAGCCATTAGTTGCCTTGGCTTCTTCCTTTGGGATGGAGTCTGTGAATTTTTCCCACCAGAATTTTGGTTGTCAATGGTATTGTAAAACAGGTCTCTTTTGGCAATTGCATTTTTGAGATGCCATGTGTTCACCTATCCTGTTGTTATGAAAGACAAAATGGTTTTCCCCAAACATCTGCAGTGTTTTTTGTCCTTATCCTTTGTTTAGCTCTTAAAAGTTTAAAGTATAATAATCAAAGATAAGTTACTTGTTTTCTTACAGTAGAGATATAATAATTCTTATACCAGTTGGATAATAGTCTTTCACTAGTCACTTCTTTTGCAAGTACTTTGTCCTTTTGTGTTTCTTATGTTTGTACTATCTTCATATGATCTTTACCATGAGTGAATATTTTATGCAAAATTATTATTTTAAAGACTAATGTGTGTCCTCATTGAAAATTTTACTTTGATATTAGCTGCTTCATACTCTTGGTATCCATTTAAATACACTTCTATCCTGGCCTTCCCTAAAGTTTGCAAAGCTTTTCTCTCTACTATTTTTGCTTCTGCATTTTCCTATATAGTTCACCACAAGTGTGCACACATACATACACACACATTCACACACACAAAGATTGTACCTCTCACATTATCATGTCTATTGATGCTGTCTTTCTTCTGGTTTTCTTTAACCATCCATAAAATTGAGATATCATGGGTGGAGCTTTCATTTGAAGGAGACACAATCACACAGGAGCATTATCTTTTCCTCTGTCTCTTAGAATCTTCCTGTCTTCCTATTTTTTCTGAGCCTTGTGCACATGAGTTTTGTTGTAGATGTGTTATGCTCCTATCATCAATTAGTCTCAGTGTTTTAAGCAGTGTGGCTTTCAGTAATGGTTTCTGATTCAGAGATAAAATCCTCTTTTATATTTTTAAAATATTTTTATATTATAATATGGTTAAATAATTATTTCCTACTCCTGGATTCCTCTATAGCCTTCCATTCATCCCTCCTTGCTCTTTTTCAAATTTGTGACCTTTTTTTTTTAATGTAAGCTATTAGTTAACACCAAGGTATGAGTTTCCCTATTGAAGTCTTAGGGATGCCTAGTTATGCTGCTTACTGTTATGGTTCATAGGCATTATAGCTGGTTGGAGAATGGGTGGCTTGCCTCCACTGGCAGTTTGCATATAGCACCTTCCAGTACTATGAAAGCTAGTCCTCAATAAGGACGCTTAAAAGTCAGATCCTCCCAGTTAGAAGGGCACACTGCCTTTTACCACACAGTCTTACCTTCTTGATTTAGGAGGCAACCATCAGAATTAGCAAGAGTTTATATTGTTTTCAGAGTCTCTTGTAATCCTTTGATCAATGCTAACCAACAACTTAAAAAGAAATTTCTCATAACTGCTACTGGACTTTTGTTAAATAGTCTATGACTATTAAAGAGACATTGTCATCGAAAGTGGCATAACTAAATTTATTATAATTTAATATAAATGTAATTTTAGGTATAAAAATAATATGAATCCTTATGATTTTCTAATACCCTTGTCATTATTTTCCCTAACCCCTAATGCTGCTGTACTTTTCCCCTTCTAATTAAGCACTTTCCCAGATGATCAGATTTCTTTATTAAGACAGCATCAACATAGCAAAGAGCAGGCATATCTTCTACTGTGTGACCTTTCAGGAGATTTAGACATTTGTGGATTACTCTTAGATTCATGATTCATGAAGGATACAGGATACAACCCTTTTCCCCCCCAATTATAGATATTCAGTTGTTCCAGAACTGATTTTTAAAATAGTAACTTCTATTTCCTGTCCATAGGGGCTTTGCTCTTCAGTGCATGGTCAGCTGACATGTTTATATGCTTACCATTCTTTCCAATTGATATAGTTTGTACATTTTCCAATTACTCGTGTCCTTGATGGATGTAGCTTTATAGAAAATCTTAGTAACTGGTGTGTAAGTCATTTAACATCATGTTTTAAATTCTACATCTTCTTCATATCTTTTCTTTTTGAGAACACTGGGAATAGAAGCTAATTTTCCAACTTACAAAAAAATGACATTGAAAATAAAATATGCTTGATTTGAACATTGTCTTCTTACCTTTATTTTGGATCATGTCTTTATCTTTTAAGATCATAGTGATGTAATTTTATAATCATGATTTTCCCGTCTTTTATTTCCTCCAAATATTCCCTTATACCTATTGGCTGCCTTTAAAATTCATAGCCTCTATTTTTTCCATTGTTGTTTTCATATATGTTGTTACCATATATACATATATATGTTAACCAATCAGTCAACCAGTGTGCTTTTTGGGAAGACTATTTCCTCAGCTTTTCTCTTTCCTTAAAGGGCCTGTAGTTCTTGGGTATGGTTGAGGTCTTTCTACTGACCATATTAGCATGTCGATTGTTGCTCTCCATGTTCAGCTCAGATTTAGATAGTCATGTCGATGAGAGCTTATTTTAGCTTCAGAGATTGCTATGAGACACAAACTCATGAAGTGCTCTCTGTTCCTATGGTTCTTACAATCTTTTGCCCCATCTTTCTCTTTGTTTCCAGAGATTTAAGTGTATACTGAGGTACATAATTCTATATTTTGATTGCTTGTAGTATTTTCTAATGAATGTTTTCTGACTTTTGCAAAGGAAAAGTCAATTCCTACAATTATTTGTGTGCATAAGGACTAATATTTTAAACATATATATATATATAAATTTAAAAGGAAGAGAATGATATCATCACCTAAGAGTCTCTAATTCCTGTATGACTCAGTGAACACTGGAATCCATCCCTGATGGTTTTCCATCCTAATTTTAGAACATCAAAGTACCATAAGCTTTGTTATTGACTATCATATTTAGCATCATATTCAGTGAAGATAATTTGAAAGGCTTTTTTAAATCACTAATTATATTGTATCTATGCTTTCCTGTATCATTGGTACTTCTGATATCTCTAAAGTTTTTTACTAGAAACAACTATTTGGAAAACATCTATTTGTTTTAAAATAAGACATTTCATATAGCTTTACTTCCTGAATAGGATTTATTTGGTTATCTGGTAGGTATTTGAAACTGGAATTCTATGATATTTTTCTGTATAGAAATGTAATTATGTGTTATTTAATATATACTTCAAAGTATCATTAAGTTGGAAGCTCAGCATGTCTGTTTACTGTTCTTTAGTTTGATAAGTTGTACCTCTTTTTAAGTAAGTACATTTGCCATTTAACTTTCTTCCCTCCACCCAATCCTCACTTTCTTCTGTTCCCTCAACTTTCGTTACTCTTAGTAAGTGTGTATACAAGCAGCTGTATGGATATAATGCTATCTGACTATATCCTTTCCCTACTTTTAAGTATTTTATATATGTTGTAGGTAAATTTGTGGGGGTTCAGGTGTCTGCATAGGGCAAAAGAAGTGTCAAATTACCTGAAGCTAAGGTCACAGCTGGATGTGATCCTTCTGTTGTGGGTCTAGGAACTGATTTCTGATCCTCTGGAAGACTTAACCCTGCTCCTGACTTCTGAGCCACCTGCTGGACCCTGACTTATTTACTTGATCACAACCTGTTGACTTATTTACTTGATCACTACCTGTATTCGTTTCAGAATACTTGCTTCTTTTCCTCAATTTCCTTGTCTGCTAGAACCCTCCCCTGATAATTGTCTTAACTTTTATTCAACCAAACTTTTGACTAGTCCCTGAATAAATGAATTCTATATCATGGTTTCCACCCACTTCATATTTATGATCGCAGATCACAATTATGTTCTTCAGACTGCTAGGCATTTCCCCCTTATCCAATCATTGTTGCAGACAAATTTGAGTTTTGCCTTGTTTCCCAATCCAGTCTAGTTGTGTGGAAAGATTAACTTGACCTATAAAAATGTCATTGGCTGTCACAAACTTTACGTGATTTCCTTGACTTAAAATATTCCTAATGTGAAAATTAGTTATACCTGTTCTTTCTTTAGTCTTTCCGCTGGGGAGCCATTATTGTATATTAGTGATTCTCAGACTGTGATAGTGAAACCAAATCTCTTCCCTGAGAGCTAGGCATGGAATAGACTGCCTAGAGGTCTACCCAAGCTTATACTAGAAACATAACTGTTGCAAAAAAGCATCTGTAATAAGCCTTTAACTTTATACTCTACAAAAGTCTTCCTCATTTGCAAATAGACAATGAAACTCCAGCTCTGAGGAAAAGGCAAATTGTTCCTTTCCTTTTATCCCTACATCTTTTGAAGCAGTAACTTTGATGGCTGAATCTCTAAAACACATACCTATCCTCACTGCTTCTCAACATTTCTCCTGTTACCATTACAGACCATGTATCACTGTCATATCTGGACTGCATGAATGGATCCTAACTGGTTGCCTCTTTCTGCCTCTTGAATTCCCACAGCCCATATCTTCAGTGCTGTCACTATTTTCTCTTAACCATAAGTCAAATCATTTAATTTCTCTGCTTAAAATCTTATAATTGTGTTTTACCTCACTTAGTTCCAAATATAAATTTAATATAAGATTCTATTTGTCTTGCCTGTGGCTTTAATATCAAATTTCTGCATTATATTCTTGTTCTATGGCATTTCTTCCTTCCTAAGTCTCTGCTTCTTTCTGCTTGAAGAATTCCTTTCCCAATATTTTAATGGATGTTCGTATTCATCTTTCATGACAAAATTCTAACATGGTCATCATATTGCCCTAAACTAGAAGGTTTTTCCACCAGTGACCTCTGACACATTATGACACATGAATTTTTGATTTTATTATCCATAGTATTATTTAATAATTAGAAGAGTTTTTGTTAAATATTTTGCATAAATGCACTGTATTTTCACCATCTCTCCGAAACACTTAAGGTATTTGATGATAATATATTTTTCTTTATTTTTTTCTACTTGTGCACATAGACTTTCTAGCACACAATCTTCACTAAATAAAATTGTCCATCCAAATGAATCAGTTCAATTATTTTTACATTTTTACTAAAATTTGAATCTTAATTTGGGGAATACTTTATTCACAGAGAGCCAGTTTAGGAAGAAAAATGGATACTTTTAAATAGTAGAATGAGACAAGGAGGCTTGAAAAAGTAGATTTATCAGAGTGAAGTTGATTCCAATTTAGGTTTAACAGTGCTTGGAATCTGGCATAGAGACCTTCTCTTACCTCCTACAACAGTTCATCACTAATCTATAATATAGGTTCAGGACTGCTGAATTTCCACCTGTACAGATAAGGATGTTTGAGGCTTAATTAAAGTGTGTCTATAGATTCTTTGATTTTTATGTTAAAATATGTAATTAAAGTATTAAAAGTGATTTACACATTACTGTAATTTGAAGCTTTTCTCCATCTCTCACTGCCTGGTTAGCACTGAATATTGAATAATAATAAAAATGCAGTTGTGCCTAGGGTCTGAAAGTTTGAGCCTCACTTACAGGTGCATTTAGTAAGGCAGTCATAGGGTTTAGTGAGTTTCTAGTGCTGTAATGAAAAACCTTGACAAACAGGAACTTGGGGAGTAAAGGGTTTGCTTCAGTTTACAACTCCAAGTCTATCACTAAAGGAATGAAGACAGGATCCTGGAGGCAGGACCTGAAACAGAAGCCATGGAGAAATACTAGTTAATGGCTTAATCCTCATTGCTCACTCAGTCTCCCTTCTTGCAGAGGTTGTCATCACCCATTGTGATCTGGAGTCTCTGATATCAATTAATAATTAAAAATGTGGTGTGTGTGTGTGTGTGTGTGTGTGTGTGTGTGAAGAGAGAGAGAGAGAGAGAGAGAGAGAGAGAGAGAGAGAGAGAGAGAGAGAGAGAGAGAGTGTTTAACGAAGAGACATTGGGAATCGGGCAGAATACATCGGAAAGAAAGGAAGATGAGAAAGAGGGAATTGGTATAATTATCATTAGTTGAAAAAAGCACTTGCAAACTTAGTAAAAAATAAAAATACTTATCATGCGATTTAGCAATTTCATCTGTGATTAAAAATCCCACAGAATCAGGTCTTTTGTTGAACTGATTAAACTGCAATGTCAGACACAACTAACCTGTATAGATGGACCCTGGAAAGAAAAAACATCACTTTTGTGTTCCTGGGTTCCTTTTAATCAAAATCAATTCTTCAATTCTAACTGGCATGAAGTACAGACGCTTAATTCAAAGGATGGATAGCCCCATAATGCTGTTATACACTCTCATCCTCCAATAATGGGAGCACATCATGCCAAGCTCAGCCATCATAGAGAACCTTCTCCTGAAGCAGATGGGAACAACAGAGACCCACAGCCTGACAAATGGAGAACAGGAAGCCCCCATTGTGATGTCTCCATCATATCCCTCCTCTCAGAGTTAAGGGACTCCTTCAGAAGAGGAAGTAAAGAGAGTGTAAGTGGCAATGGGGATGTAGGACATCAAGGAAAACAAGACCCACCTGAATCAATCAACTGAGCACGGATCATAAGAACTCACAGAGATTGAAATAAGATGTGCAGGTCCTGCATCGCTCTAGTTGCTCTATATGTATAAGATGGCTTCCAGTTTAGTGGTTTTTGTGGGACTCCCGAGCATGAAAATGAGTGTGTCTTTGATTTTTGTCTCTTCTCTAGGGCCCTTTTCCTTTGATGTGTTTGTTTTATCCAATACCAATATGTTAGGTTTTGTTGTGTTTTATTTTATTTTATTATATTCTACTTCTATCCCTTAAAAGCCTGTTTGTTTTCTAACATGTGAGAGAAAGAGAATAGGTCAGATCGAAGGGGAGATGTGGAGAAACTGGGAGGATTAGAGGGAATGGAAACCATAAAGATATATAATGTGAAAAAAGAAAACTACTTTCAATAAAGGCAAAAAAGTTATTATAATTTGGAAAATACAGCTGACTTTAGTTATATTGTTCTGAGAATGGGACTGATCGTTACTGTTAAAAAGAATTTTTCTTTCCTTGGGTATTGGATTCAAGCTCACAAGTCTCTTAACATTCATGTTTTAACACATATTTCCCTCCTCAAAATGTGATGCCCATAAGAAAACCACTTTAATATAGCATTGTACAGTATGAATATTATATATACTCACAAATTAAGGAGTAGATATATGTGGGTGTATATATGTATGTATGTATGTATATATATATGCATGTAAATATATATTGACATACCAATCATTGAATACTTTCAAGATGATTACAAATAAATATCAATTTTAAGAAAAATAAATCACTTAGCTATCCAGATAGTATTATGATGGGTCCTTTGATTGAGTATGAATTAACATAAGATTAAAATCAATGACAGTTTTGTAATATTGTCATTTTCTGTATTTGTATCTTCATCTATAGCCTGTTTCTTAATCATTATGTTGTACCCAGATAATCTGTGTTTGTATAAATTTCCTCATTCATCTTTTAATTTGATAAACATATTTCAGGAATCTTCAAGAATCAATTACAAAACTCTTTCAAAATTATTAGTCTCTTATTTTGCCTATGTATCTTCATTTGCATACACTGCTGAATATTCTAATTACCTTGGTCATTTCATAATCATCTCATTTGTTGGTGTCTTCATAAAGTTCTGTTACAACCATTTTTTTCCTGCTGGCCGCCTGACCCACTCTTTGTTCCTCCCCACTGGCCTGGTCCCGCCTCTATGCGAGCCCCAAATAACATCAGAGACTCTATATTTGAAACAATGCTGTTGGCTAGTTACTATTATTGTTTATGGGCTAGGTCTTAATTATTAACCCATTTCTACTTATCTAAGTATTTCCATGTGGTCTTCTTATCCGAGTGCAGCGGGCCATCATCTTGCTTCCTCTAGGCTCTACGTGCTGACTCCTCCTAACTACTTCCTCTTTCCTCCTTGTCTCCTAGTCCTGGCTATCTTGCTTTCCCATTGGCCACAGTGCTTTATTAATTAACCAGTATGAGAAACATATTTACAGAATAACATCTCCCATCAAATTCCTCAATGGGAAGTATTTCCATTACTCCAAAACTCTACATAGGATAGACCATGCACAGAGTTACAAATACCTAATCATAAATAGACTTTGTTTATTATCATTCTGTTTCATCTATCTTGGTTCATATGTTAAAATAGCATGAATTCTTGGGTATTTCTTAATGTTCATGAACCCATGTTTTCACTTTATATTTTAATGTTTCCTTTCTCTACAAAGAATTGAAAACAATCTGCAAAGTTGTTAATTAATTAAATATAATTTGCAGAAATGCACCTCACATACTGAACACAATACATTACCAGTACTTCTTCAATGTAATATAGTTGGGATTTCTATTACCAAGTTATGGTTTATAAACATTTTATTTTTGAAGATTGCATGTATTTTTTTTTTGCATTATCCATTAAGTTACTTAGTTCTACCTCCTTAGACATGAGATCATCTCACTGCTCATAGGGAACATAGAAATGGTCACATCCTCAGTTAAATGATACCCCCTTCCTGACAACTATCCACTGCCAATGACTCCTAAGTAAGCAGTATTATCTTGGATCATCTACCACTTTACATGAGAATACATGGAACTTTACCATCTTAAGCATTTTTGTACAATAAGAATTAATACAATTGTATAGTCTAATTTTCCCTTAAACATAAGTGAAACTGAACAATATTCAAATAAACCCAGAAGTTCTACTTTCAAATTGTTCTAAGCAGTATTTACCGGGAAATAATCAGAGATTCCAGAGTTGTAGAAACTGCTCCAATCTCTGTCTTTTTGCTCTTTTTTGGATTTAAAACTCTTTTTATACAATATATTTTTATCATGTTTTCCCCTTTCTTCAACCTTTCCCAACTCCTACTTTCTCATTACCTTACCTAATTTACTTTTACTCTCTATTTTGCATGTGCACGCGTGCACACACACACACACACACCACACCCCACACCTCACAAATACTTAAAACAAAAAGGCATAATCAAATAGAAAGAAACAAATACCACACACACACACAAGAAAGCTCTCAACCCCCACCCTCTGAAACTGCACTCGCCAGTCCTCCATCACTGGCATCACTCTAGGTATTCTCGTCTTACAAGTACCACAGAACAACTCACTAAGCTTGAAGTACTCAAGTTCCAAAGTCGTTCTTCAATCCTCTCTCAGACATGGTCAGAGATATCACAGAAATAACCCACAATCTTGGTTCCAATTTCTATCTTAACATTTCTGCTGCTGTGATAACTCATCTTGTCACAAGCAACATGGGGAGGACAGTGTCTATTTCTGATTACTAGTCCAGATAACAGCCTATCTCTAAAACAAGTTAAGGCAGGAAACCAGGAAGGAACTTGGAGGTGAATAAAGAGAAATGGAAGAGTGAGATTGGTTTGTTCTTTATAACTTCTTCAACTTGCATTCTTACACAAGCCAGGACCACGAGTCAGAGGTGTCCTCATACACAGTGAGTGTGGCTCTCCCCCATTAATCACTAATTAAGAAAATTCCTCACAGTCTTATTATAGGCTAATTATATGTAGACATTCCCCCAAATGAGAGTCCTTCTGAAATGATTCTAGATTGTCTCAATTTGACATAAAACTAGAAAATGTGTAAACATGCATCACAGCCTTAAAAATTCTTATATGTTATGATTTTAATTAATCTATTGATTTTTTTCATTTATTTTTGGTGGTAGTAGCCTGATTGGTTTCTGTGCCTTTGAAACTAACCTCATATTGTCTAGACTAGTTTGGAATTCATCTTAGAGCCAAGGATGACCTTGAACTTCCTGGTTATCCTGACCCCTGACCCTAACTCTGTAGTGCTAGGATTCCTGGTAAAGCATGAAGCAGCAACCTATCTTGTTTTATGGTTGCTAGGATCTAGCCAGGGCTTTGTGCATACCAGGAAAGCACTGTGACAAGTAAACTATCTCTGTCTTTTTGTGTGTGTGTGTGTGTGTGTGTGTGTGTGTGTGTGTGTGTGTGTTTGCTTTTATAACCTTGTTGCTAGCAATTCTAACCTACATCAATGACAGAATACACTTCCTTGAAATATCATTCTGCATAGTTTCTCAAAATCTTCCCCCATACAGCAATTTTAGTGTTATACATATGACTGTACCTTGGCTCATTTTTATTCCTTATCATTTAAAAAGTGCTGGACCCTTTGTGGGGCCTAATATGAAAAGATTAGTACATCATGGCCTCATGCTGCCTCATTCCTCCCCTTGCCAGGTTCCATTTGACTGTGCTGACTGGAGTGGCCTATTCTTGCATTTACAACAGTCAGATTGGCATAAACAATGACACAGAATATTATGATTAAAAGCAAAATAGAAATTCTTCCAGCTGCACTTTACTCTGTGATGCAGACAGGCTATGAAATAGACTATGAAGATTCCAAATCCAAAACAGTGTTATCATTGCCTGGATTAGTTGTGCAATGGACCGATATATCATATCTGTCAAAGTCCCATTCATTTTGTGAATTTTCAAATAGTTGCATTTATGTTGCTTCACGTAAAAGAACATAGAATTTATAAAAATTAATGTTAGCTGGATGTTGGTGGTACATGCCTTTAATCTCAGCGCTAGGGAGGCAGAGGGAGGAAGATCTTTGTGACTTTGAGGCCAGCCTGGTCTACAGAGCTAGTTCTAGGACAGGCTACAAACCAATACAGTGAAACCATGCCTCGAAAAACCACTACTAATAATAATAGTAATAATAATAATGTGCAAATACTAGCCATTTACTTTGTAAATGAATGAAAAATTAATGAAATTATTATCAAGTATTTGTTAAATAAATCACAGTACTATAATACTGTAATTGATTATTATGTCCTAATCTGTATATTCCTGTTGGAAAACACATCATTTCAATTTTGTGTTGAAAGCACATCCCAGCAATTCAGAAAGCATAGAAGGTGGATTTCTGTGAGTTTGTGGCTAGCCTGGTCTAAATAACAAGTTCTAAGCCAGACAAGACTTTAGAGAAAAACCCACATCTCTTAAAAAGTAATTTAAAGGAAAGAGAACTAAAGAAAACACACAGATATTATTGTAGGTTCATTTTCAGCTATTACTTTATGTATTATATTTTCATTTCACTTTTACAATTATAAATATAAAATTTACTAAGACATTTTACTTAATTCTTTTTGATTATCATTATTCATGCAATTTCTTAATTATTTTTCAAAGCATCTTTGTTAGAAAGGAAGCAATATGTTAAAATGTTACTGTGTTTATATATCTAATATTTTCTACAGAAGTTCTTACCATTACACATTTTCTGAATTTTGCTCTGTAGCTTACTCAATTGTCTTTGTGTTCAGACTTTTAGTTTTTATAATTGATGGAAAAATTAAAATCAGTCATAACTCAGTACACTATATTTATACTAGAGTTAGAGGAAAAACCCATGTATAGTTGGACTTGGTAACGAACAACTAATTTCTAGCATTTCATAAGTCCAGGTAGGGTGATATTGAATTCAAATCAAGTTTGGTGTTGTCTTAAAAAAGAAAAACAAAAGGAAAAATATATTGTGACCTTCTGATTTATTGTCTTCTCTGATTTACAAACTAAATGATAATTTAATCATGGAAAAATGTTTCCATTAGCTTCTCATTTTCTGCCATTTCCCCCTTTCATTGCCAAAAGTTTTCTACTTGCATGGCCATCTCTTATGGTGATTAAGTAATTTGACTAAATCTAACACAATCATTTTTAAATGATAAAATTTATCATTTGTAAATCTGTGATTATATGTGAAACTATAATCGAACTACCATTTAAATGTCTGTCCCAGTCACAGTGTTGTGTACACTTGGCATGCATATACTGAAAACCTTAGCTATGACTTCACCTTTAAAAAACAATTTAAGATAAACTTCCCTCAGATCTAATGTCATATGCTATATTTGCTGTTTTGATGTTGCTTGAACAAGTCAGAGACTAACTGTAATAGTATCAAAGATTATTTGTTGCTGAATGTGTTATGCAAAATGTATGTAAACTTCTGTGGTGGTGACAGGCTCTGTGCTCTGGACCATGCCACTTTGTGAATCCTGTCAGCTCAAGATGATTTTTCATCAGTTCCAAACACAGTTCAGAGAATTAAAGAAAATATTAGTGGCAAATATGTAAGACAGTGTAAGAATTCTATGCATTAGAAATTGCCTAAAAAGTTATTCATGTTGTTCTCAATGTTGTAATAAGTGAATTCACCATGAGACATTTTTATCTGGCTTGTCAATGGTATCTCATTTTGCACCAGTTTGTAAGACTTAGTTTTTCTGTTCCTATCCTAATAAGATAGGGATAAAGCAAAGATCTTTTTCTCCTTTTAAATTAACAATTAGATAGGTTTCTATGAAAGGTTATTGACAGAAGGGCTTACTTTTAAGTGTCAAGGTGAATATAAACTTCTGTTCTACTTATTCTAACTATAGCAATCCTAAAGTTTGCTATATTTATAAATAGGAAAATCACCAAAATACTTATTTACATGATTACTTTGGATATCAGGAAATTTTTTTGAGAAATAGAAAGGCTCCTGTGTGAACCCTGTAGGTATGTCTAACATTGCTCTGAAGGTTATGGTTTTAAAGTCAAGGGCAAAGTAATGAAGCCACATGGTTAAGATGTTAAAGGATTTATGTAGAGAAACATTGGTTCACACAAAATTCTTGAGGACTACACATTGAAATATGTAGATACAATAGAATTACTGATTATATTTGTGTAATTACAAAGCTGAGCCGTACTCCGACTTAGAAATAAAATAGTGCATAGCCTTACCAGGAATATTTTTCAAGGGCTATTTTCAACTTTTCAGTTAGATAACTATCTCCTTTGTCTTATATATTATATTGATTGATTGGTTTATTAGTAGTACAATGAATTGGACATGCTAGCTTCTCTTTCTTGGTGGAAAAGCCCAGAATTTTAAACATGATTTTTATAACACATATGATCACACATATTATTTGGAAGTGAAGTCAATTTGTCATTTGTAGATATTCTAGCTCTTAAAGTAAAAACATATATATGACATAATTTGTTTTATGTTATTCCATGGACAACATTCATAGGTTCAAATATGATTGTGGATACCCCCTATGTTGTATATTGTATTTCACACTGGGTAAAGATTTCACTTAAAACGCAGGGCATTATCAGTGAAAGCTCAGGAGCTGGCCACACAGGCACAATGCAACAGTGTTTTTGGAAATGAAATCCTCCTCTGCTGTGAAACCAAAGTTTGCTGTTTCTCTATTTTTATTGTCACAAAGAGGGTCTCACTTTGTTTCATTTATCCAGTTCTCTCAAAACAACAGCAACAACAAGAACAAAGAATGTGAGAAACAAGAAAGAGCAAGGAACAAAACTGAATGAAGCTTAGGTTAAGAATAAGGCTGTTCACCCGAGCTTTCCAGATGCGAGGAAGCAGTCCACTTCACACCAGTACAGGAGTACAGTTCAGGTAGCTCTAGGTGAGCCCAGAGGACCGCATGTTTGTAGAGAGTGCTGCACAGACTTCTGTCAGTGAGAGAACTGAACATTTCTTCCAAAGGGAAAGCAGGTAGGGACAGGTGTATGATTCTCTGGGCAATAAAATGTTGCCTGGAATTTATTTAAATAGTCTGTTTGTTTTCTGTTTGAGTGTAAAAAAAGGTATTTACCATAGTGAATGCCATATGACAAGGCATATTGTTTGGTTCCTCACAAAGCTTGTGTTTGGGAGAAGACTGACTTGAGGTACTAAATCTTCATTAAAGTTGTGATTGCACCAGCCAATTCATCAGCATACAAGCAGTCTCAATGAAAGTTTTGTTCATCATCAGATTTTAGAAAATTCACTTTTGATTAAAAAACAAAAGAACAACACAGTCTCTCTCCAGTGCTGTCTTACCACAATTACACAATCAGTAGCTTCCATTTCAATTTAGCAATGCTATTTTTGAGTGTGATTCTATTAGAGTAACTCATCCCATTCTTAAATCAAGAACACACGTGTTAGTGATGGAGAACAAGTTAGTGGAAGCAATTCAATGCAGAGATCTGTGGCCTGTCAGTAATGTAGTCAGGGAGGCAGCTCAAGCCATTATTTGAATAGAGTACTATAAGGCAATAAATTATTTTCATTCTGGAATGACAGGGTTGCACATCTTCCATGCTGTGCATCACCTGGTTGTTGTTATCACAAACCTCTTTATTCTGTAACAAATTATGGCAAATGGAAAGGGTTTTAGAGTGGTGACATACAGGTAATATCTCCTGATAATAAGGATGTAACACTTGCTGCCACAACAAATGTATTTCCTGCTGGCATGTTTTATGTGATGTTGCTGCCGTTTTTCTCACTGCCCTTAGATGCAGGTAGCTTTCACGCATAGACTGACAGGTGGACGAAGATAATAGATCCTGTGAAGCAGTTAATATGAAGAATTTATCTTCTATCATATGTGAAATTGTATTGATAACATCCTCATTTTCTTATTTCTGCTATAGTTAATCTCCTGCAAGTAACAAAGTGTCAGACTGATCATTGACTTTTACTCAGGATAATTTTCACTTTAAACCAGTTAAATCTAGCTCAAGTTAAACGTTTGTCTTCAGTGAGATATTTAATTTTAAAAACCATACATGTATGCTGCCATACTAAAGTAATTGTTGTTATCACCACCAAGAACAACTCTTGATGCTTTGGACATCCTTCAGGGGGTCACAGATATGGGTATCGTCCAGTTCCATCAGTTATTGTTAGTCTTTGAGGGAAGCACAGAACAAAGCCAGAGGGTAAAGACAACTTGTCCCTGTTTTATTTGAATGAGACAAAGACCAGAATGTCATCCACAAATATAGAAGGAAAGAAGTACGACTTTTGTTAATTAGAACAAATTCAAGAAATCAAATAAATCTCAGGGTTAATTCCACTTGCCTGTACTTACTGAATGTTTTCATTCACTTTGATATTTGGTGTTTGAGCCTATGGAGATGACTACTTGATTCAGAAATCACAGCTTGACAGTGGTCATAGTTAGACTACCGTTCAGCTATAGGTACATATCTGTTAGAATTTTTCAGCATTTACAACCCATGAAGCAGGAGCAGCCTTCTGTTGAGAAAAGTTTTGAAACTTGAACATGTTTATTTGTTTGAGATATTTTGCTTTTTTTAAGAAGTAAAAATATATTTTTCTTTATCATATCCTTGAATGACAATTTGAGGTATTTTGTTGTTGTTAAGAGTAAATTGTTACTTACATTGAATGGCTGAAATTTTATTGACCTATATATCACAAATCACAGGTCTTGGAATTATACAGTAACTTAATTTCTCTATGAACCTTCACAATCAATTGATTTCAGATTAGGAGGAATACATATAATAAAAACATGCAATTTTTGGACCAGTGCCACCATATATTAGGCGTGATTTAGGTTCTATGCCAGATGCCCTATTTCTACCCTGCAGTAATGTTTTTAGGGATGGTAGACAAAACATGGCTTCAGGTGGTTAAAACTAGTAAATTCTCAATAAACAAAAATCAATAAACAAAGCCAAGCATGTGGATATCTCCAGTACCATTCTTGAAATGTAAATGTGGAAGTAAATCTATTTCCATGATATACATATACATATACATATACATATACATATACATATACATATACATATACATATACATATACATATACATATACATATACATATACATATACATATACATATACATGCACATATACATACATACATAATGCACTCAGAATGGCCTAAAATGGCATTTTAAATGTGCTTTTTAAAAATGAATTTTAAATTATGAATAGATTATTTTATGTCTGAACATTTTGTCAGTGTATATTCACCATGTGGTTGCTTGATACGAAGGGAGGTCAGAAGAGGACCAGGGTATTGGATCTCCTGGAACTGGAGTTAAGGATATTTGTGAACTACCATATGGGTACTTGAATTAAAGTCAGGTCCTCTGCAAGAGCAGAAAGTACTCTTAAACAATGAGCTATCTCTCTATCCTAGAATCATAACACTTTGAGTTTAATCATTAAATATGATAATTTTATTTTAGATTTCTTTTATGTCAATAATTATCTAAAATGTTGAAAGAAAACATGGCTTGCTAATTTCCGTACCTACAGTTCTCTTAATATTTCTGATGGATTTGACAGCATCCTAAACATTTTACATGTGTTCTAGACACACAAGATTAAGATCAGATAATAACCCAATAGTTGTAAGATACATTTTGGGGAGTCATGATGCAGTAAAATTTCTGTTTTTACAATGGTATATGGTACATATTCATGTCATAAGGAAAATAATTTTTTGCACGTTAGTTTAAAGTTACTTTTCAGTTTGTTGATGCTGTTTTATTTGTTTCTATTCACCACTGTAAATTTTAAGTGAACTACATTAAGGTTATGTCTCACTTAAATTTATATGCTATTGAATTAATAACAGTTGGGAAATATTTTACCTAAGTCGTACATACTTGAAAGTATTTTCTATTTTTCAAGACTTCTACATACAATTCAAGTGCATGTTTTGTGTTTTGGCATAAATATGTCTTGAGAATTATGCTAAGCACTCTTTAGAATACATTCTATAAGGAAGTACTGCTTGAAATGTTTGTACTAGTGTAATGAAAACACAATATTCATTCTGATGTTGTTTCAATCTAGCACTAAATAATTTAAAACTTGAAAGAGAAATTGCTATCCACAAGTTTGTATACAGAAATAGGTAGACTGTGCATTTTGGAAAGCAGAAAAAGACATCTTTTCCTAGCAATATAAACTGAGTCTTGATGCCTAAATATAGCATATTCAGTATGGTGCATGGTATACACTGTCTTGGAGATAAAGAGAGGGGTTATCTTTATTTGCCAAAAATCACTTTTACATAAAACACAGATATAAGTTATAATCTAGTGTTGCACCTTTTATATTTATTTTTTATTTCGTGCACACACATGTTTGAGTGTTCATGTGTGTATCCAAGTGTGCTTGTATGTGTATGCTTGTGGGTGTGAAGGGCAGAGGTCGATGTCTTCATTCTTACTTGAGATGGTGTATAAGTTTGGAGGTGAAAATCATTGGTTCAGTTTGGTTGGCTAATGAGCATGATGTGTCCTATCCTCTTGCCTCTACCTCCAAAGTGCAGGGATTACAGGTTCATACTACTGTGCTGAGTTGCTTATATGGGAGTTGGGAATCAAACATAATTCTTTTATTTGTAGAATAAAAGAAATAAGTGGTTCACTTATTTCCCTGTGCTGGCATTTCTCTTCTCTTAATTACTCTAATATTGCCCCCAATTTTATATACCTAATGCCCAAAGATGGACAAAATGTCATGAGCTCTAGCAACTTGTTCACTATTGGTAATAACTATATCCTTATTATATTCCACCCTTCATCATCAATATTCTATTTAGAGACCCACTACTAAAGCTGTATGTTTCCAAATATTAAAATATAAAATAATAGGAGGGAATTAAAAAGCAATATTTTAAGCAGCTGTATATTTACACACTCATCTTTCCAAAGTAGACCACGCCAACCCAACTTTGCTGTACACCATCAGGCATCAGGAAGTCTAGAGCAAGGAGACCAGTAGCTAAGGCAGAGCATTCCTGCCACACCATGAGGCAGCTTCAATTCCTGACAGGGGGTGAGAATTAAGCCATTGTTCACAACTAGGAGAGATTGAAGGTCTTGTCACAGTACAGTATCATAGTGAATTGAAGTAGATTCCTATGGAGGCAACCTTCCTCTGCTTTCTGCTATAACTGTTTAGAACTGTCACAAGGGTCAACATGTGATGTGACTCATGAATGTAAATATGAAATCAATTGAGGTGATTAAATTTTTCTATATTGTTTTAAACAAAACCAAAAAGTATATCATACAGTTTCCATTGTGTGGTAGATTACTATCTGTGGATCTATTTTCTTGGTCTCTGCTGCTGTATTTACTGCCTGGCAACTTGGCACCCAACATATCAGTATACACAGATTCATTGATTGCCCACAGCTCACACTAGCTCCTATTACCATTCTGCTTTTAGAACCAGTTAGATTTTCAAATTGATTTATTTAAATCTAGTTTTCCTCTATTTTATTTAGTTTAAATGAATCTTATCTGTGTTTCTTCAATTAAATGGATTGAAGTTTTATAATGATTAGACATTTTAAGTGTCATAGTTGTTTATCAAGTTTGTGAAAGTGGTATTTTTTATTATCCAAATTAGATATAGATTATCTGTGCCAATACTAGTTTTGTGGTGTGTGTTCTTCTCATGGTTATCAGCAGAAACAACGGAGTGTGAGGTGTCCCTGCTACCTAAGCTGCACCTTGCTGCTACATTAATCAGTGCTAATCATAAATTCCAGAACAAATATGACAATTAAATATTATAATATTTATTTTAAAAAAAACTCTATGCAAAGCACTGTAGTGTGTGTCTCCTCAATGTCCATCCAGAAAGAAAAAAGAAGGAAGAAGCCCATTTATTTTTTTTGAGAATTTAGACAATTTTTGAGACATGTATGATTCTTTTACCTATTTGTTTCAGAATGCAATGCAAACACAAATTTTAGTATCTGTTAATAAATTGTTTTGTTTAATGTGTCATGAATGCTTCTTTTGTTTCTTTAAAAAGGTATTTTTTAAATTTTTATGAATATGTATGTGTGTGTGTGTCAGTGTCTGTTTGGTGTGTGTGTGTGTGTGTGTGTGTGTGTGTGTGCAAGGGATAGAAGAGGGTGACAGAAGAGTGCTGGGAGCCAAAATCATGTTGTCTAGAAGAGCAAGATGTATCCTCAACTGCTAAGCCATCCCTTCTGCCTCTTGCACTCTTCTTAAATGGAGTTGTAACATCTCCCTTTGATACATCCACTGCACATTGTAAAACTAATGACAAACATCTTCCAGGTTTTAATACAAAGATCTACTGACAGTTGTTGTGATGTTAGCAGACAGTTTGAATATTTGTCCTTTAGTATTACTTCCCGAGTAAGAAGATAGTTCAATGAAAACCAAGACAGAAGGAAGGGGAGCATTGTTTTCTTTCATTTATCCTTCTGATGCTACGTTTCTTCTGGCTGTGACTTATGTTCATTATTACTTCTTGGTTAACTTTAAATAAACAGGGAACACTGAACATACAACAAAGAGGTATGCTTTTTTAAATTTTCACACATGGTAAATATAACATTTATGGCCAGCTTTTCACTGTTTTTCCACTGAAACATACAGGCAGATGCCATTGCCTACTGATTTCTTGTCTCTGTGAATACATCTTGTTTAACTCCCAAATGACTGATAGTACTAAAATTTTTGGCATAGAAATAATTAATTATTTATAAGCATAGAAACTTATATCCAAGCAAGTTACAAATCTAATAGATGAGAAACTTAATTTTTTATTAATTTAAAAAATCTACTTTTAATTTTTCCTATTTGCAGTTGCTAAATGCCACTTATCAAGCTTTAGTGTAGTGAAATTGATGATTAAATCAAAAGTCCATATGGTATTTGAATCCATTTCAAGCAATAAATGTTTCAATTGTTTCAAATGTCAGCTTGGGATATATAGCTCATTGAAGGAACACTTCCTTGGCAAGCAAGGGTCATATGGTCAGCTTCCATAACTGCACGAAAACAAGACTCAAATGACTCTTCAAATATTTAAATCAAAAGAAAACAATCTATAACTTGATAAGGCACATCATATCATATTAGAATTTGAATAAATACTTTATACTTTGTGGAAAACATGATGTGCATGTGACCTTCTCAGTACTTTTAACCTATTTGTGAAATATCAATTTTAATTAGTTTTTTTTTGGCAGTTGGAAAATAGAAAGTCATGGAAAAATATCCATATTCATTTTTATATCTTCTCCCACTCTTGTCTTTCAAACTGTTACTCATTTGTAAAGGGGCACTGTAGTAGCTTCCCTACTGAGATAATATAAATATACAATGAATAGATGAAAGTAATAACATGAAGCTTGAGTTTCAAAACATATGTATAGGGATCATATTAATTAAATGCTGATTTTTAAACTCATATTGATATTCCTCATAAAAATTAGGGGCAGAATTGCTTTCTTTTGTAATTCTGTGAGGAAGAGATCAAAATTCATCTCAGTGAATCACACATTTTTCTATTATTATAAAACAAGGTGCCATTGTATTAAAGGTAAGAATTCTTTAAATCTGTATTACATGAAAATACATGAATGTATCTTCTTTACCTACTAACTATCTGTCTATATGTCTATCTATCTTCAACTATCATCTACAGAAATTAAGTACAATTCATGAGTTTGTCTTGCTTGAGGTCTAAGCCTAAAGCTACACTTCTGATTTAGCCCGTCAAGAAGCTGCCACTTCATGATATTCCCCTCTGTGGTAATGTGTTTACTGTAGTCTAATTTTAATATGCTTCAATCATTCCTGTAATTTCTTGATGTAATGTTACAGGTTACACAATGCATTTTGGTTAATTCATGTATATATTGAATCTGTATTATTAAAAATCATTACTTATATGCATGTGTATATTTCTTTGGCCTTGTCATGCCTTGTATTTTTGGTATATATATTCTGAGATCTTTAAAAATCCCACTATTTAAAAAAATCACATTAATGAACCTTTTGGAATAATTGTTATTCTGGACATTGTTGTAGTTGATAGGCATCAAAGCTGAGTAAAAACTCTGATTGGTTTCCTACACTGCCAGACTGTATAGTGTCTTCTGTTATAGAATCTCGTCCCCAGAGAGGAGGATTCCAAGTCTGTTCCAGCTGGATTCCTCCAATTCCTCTAGTATCTTCAGAAATGGAGTTTTACCACCAAATTTTGATAAACTATAAAGTACCAGGTACAGTCTATATGTTTTTGAGAGTCTCTTGCATTCACTTGACCAACAACTCAAAAGTTTTCCATATTGGAACTGGAAGTCTTTTGATTAGAACATTGTCACCTCAAGAAATAAAGCTTTATTTAATTATACACACACACATACACACACACACACATACACACACACACATACACACACACACACACACACTCAAAGTAGCTTTAATTCTGACATGCTTTATCAATGTTTATGTGCTTTTATAATGAGCATTCTTATTAATCTAACATTTTTATAAGTTTCTGGTAGTCACATATTTCTGCTGATGAAAGTTTTACTGTTGAATTATGCACTCATTTATCTTTCTAGCAACAGGATTTCTTCAAATCCTTTGTAATCCTTGCTTATACATTATTTCATATAATGAAATTACATTGCATGAAGATTTACTGTATGTATGCACAGTGCCTGAAGTAGGAAATATTGACAATAAGCTCTGGAAATGTATGCTAAAAGTGCTATCTTATGAAGTGTTCAAGCCTATGTACTTTTCTATTCCTTTCCAGGATATTTAATAGTGATAAATTTATTCATTTCCAGATAAAGATTGAAATCACTACCATTTATAAATATAAGTATCTGTAGGTTATTAGTGGGATGCTATGTGATTTTTGTTTAAATCATTCCTCTTCAACTATTTGTCATTTGTTTATTATGGTAACATCACTATTTGTCATTTGTCTATTATAGTAACATCACTATTTTTTTCTAGCTATTTGAAACATAAATTGTAGTAGTCATCTCTGTTCACTCCACTTTCAATCACACATTGGAATTTCATATGCTTAAATGAAAATAGTTGTTGCTTAAAGACTCACCATCCTTTAATGTCCTTGATTCTTCTCTTCCTTTGGTTAAAAAAATCTTCTCTAGTATTCTAGGAGACAGTAGTTTAAAATGTGTTAAGTATATTCTATATTCTACATTGGAATCAGATCATGTGACTTTAGCTTATACCATAAATTTTATCACCATTTGTCTCTATAGTGGGAAATCAGGCCTAAATAATATTTCATAAACATTATTTTTATTTGTATGTTTTCAGAAGACAATTTGTTCATGGGAAAAACAAAGATAGTTGGAAATGAGTAAGTTTCAACCTATTTTTATGGTTCTTTAGCTACTGTGTAGATAGCTTCCTAATAATCATGATCAATATTTCTTAGTAATATATACTACTGGCAAAGCATCAAACAATGTTTCTTGTTGTAAAAAAATAACCTTTACAAAGTTACACTAGACAAATTAAAGAGCTAAAGGGACTGCACTATCTAGTAATTAACATCACTGTCTTCATCTCATGACGACTTCCTTCAAGTTAATTATCTCATCCATATGTATTCTTGGCACCTGAAACAATAACATTTCATAAATGATAGATGTTCTGCCAACAATTTATTGTCCCAACTGCTATGATGTTTGATGACAACTCAGATGCATAGATGAGTAGCAGATAAGAATCAAAGGGATATCTGAAAATTATGACATTGTGAACATGAATAACTGTGGGATGTCATTTGTATTAATTCAAATTAGAGGTATAATCTGCCTAGACACAAACACACAGTACCCCTTTATCACATACAGGTAAGAAAATGTGATTCAGTGATATCAGCATGATATTCTTCCAAAGAAAGTACTACAGTTGATATAAACTGTCCATCAATTTTAGCACTCAATTCAATAAATTGAAGATAAAGGAAGACTGTTCATAAAAGGATGAAAAAGTGTAACATTCATAGCAGTTGGAGGGCAGTAGTGGTAATTAAGAGGAGATATTTAAAATAATTTGACACATTTCCAACTTCACATTTTACTCTGATTCAATATAAAGACATGATAGACATATTGAAATTATTTTGTTTGTCCTGAATTACAATGGTAACATTTCTTTTTAATATTGGGAGGGTTCTGAACTCAAAGTAGATTTGCTGTGTATAAAACCTACAATACCTACAAAATGGTCTCTTATCAGAGCTAAAAATCTGTGGATGGTGAAATGTCCAGGGAGACAAGTGTTACCGACTAAATGTGGCTTAAGGAAAATGATCCTGCTTATTTAGGCTGAAATGAACTTCAATAATTGTCCTTCAGTTCTGTACCATAGAAAAATAACATCACAAGTGCCATTCTTCAAAGTTAAACATTTTAGAAATCATTAATGTTTTGATTTTTTTTGCTTATTTGTTTGTTTGTTTGTTTGTTTGTTTTTGAGACAAGGTTTCTATGTAGCTTTGGAGCTTGTTGTAAAACTTGCTCTGTAGAACAGGAAGGCCTCAAACTCACAGAGATCTGCCTGCCTCTGCCTCTTGAGTGCTTTGGTTAAAGGCATGTGCCAGAATTGCCCAGCTAATGTGTTGATGTTTAATAGGAATAATTATAAGAGAATTATCCTTCACAAATGAGAAGCCTAGCAATATTTAAAATGAAAATAGCCCTGAAAGCAAGAATGTTTCAACCATACCTAGTGATCAAGAAAATGTGAGGGCTAACCTACATATCCCAATAACCTCCTTAATCTCTGGTCTGATTTCTCAAAAATTTTACAGTATGTAAAAAGTTCTTTTATATTTAACTTGGGAAACTCCTGGATTCTTGTTATATTTTTCTTATATTAATTTATAATTCAGAGCACGAGCTTCAGAAAGATTGTATTGCAGAGTTCATTAAGCTGAACAGCTAATCTGATGTCACTTGTTAGCATCGATGTCCTAAGAGTTCCAGTGTCTTACTACATGTCTGGGGATATTCAGGTACATCTTTATTTTGCTTTACTACAAGTAGTTAATTATTTTTGTAATTTTTGTACCCATATTTGTGTAAATTCTCTTATCTAGTCAGAGTTTCAACAGATTAAAATCATAAAAAATAGTTACTTTTTCCTTCTATCCCTTAAATTTTCAAATTTAATTTTAGATTGAATTGCCCACTGTTAATTTGTGCATAATTACTCATGTTTATACTGTCACTTGGGAGACTAAAGCAGGAGATAAAAATATCACTCACTATTCCTGTCTGTATTCATCTAAGTCACACACTACATCCCAGTGCTAGAAGTACATGAGCATTTATTATGCAGGATTCTTCATACAAACCCTGCCATCACTACACAAGAGTTTCTCCATGTAATGCTTGAAAGAATATTCCACTGTAGCTTGTTGGATGAGAGCAAGCTACTGTCTTTAATACCCAACACCAGCAAGAACACACTCCCTATATAAACAACTCGTAAATTTGGCTCTAGGCTCTTTATCAGTTATATTTCAATGCTGTAACAGTTTCAACACAGATAGTCTACCTCAGGTGAGAAAAAAACCTTTGTCATCATTCTACTTGTATCTGCTTTGCAATTTTCTGTTATCTAGCCTCTTTCACATCACATAAGAAATTTCACTAATAATGAAGTGAGCCAGGATATATTACTGTCAATTTAAAAGCAATATTCAGATATAGCTCATAAAATTCTGTTTTATAAGCACATAACAACTTAAAAATCTAATATGACATCCTAATACCAATTCACAAGCATATAACATTTTCAATATTAAATGTGAAATCTTCATATTGACCTGGGTTGATAATGATGTCTGTACCATACTGTGACACACTGACCTTGTAAAATACATCTGCTGCCTCTTCTGAGACAGTCTATCAATCCAAATACATTTTCAGGCGAATATTTTTTCCTGACGAATAACCTCTAAGATTACTTCCCCTTCACCAAGTTGGTGTGACCTCAAAGATGATTTAATTTTTCTTGTAAAGGCTAAAATACTCTCTGGATCCTGATACTGATAAAAGGGAAGAGGAATAATTGTTCAACCCTTTGTGAAAGCAATTTGTGTAAAACCAAACATTATACATCTTCCCTTAGGTTGTGATAATCTAAACAAATGACATGTAGTTTTAGTCATTATAGACTGAAAATTTTGTTATATGTCCCAAAATAAAAGGGTTGTCTTGGAAAAAACTCAGAAAATGCAGAGAATGTCTGTTTCCTAACATAATCTAATTTAATAAAATTAGAAGGATGTAAGAGGAAGAAAAGACAAGATGGAAAAGTGATGATAGAGATGACTTCTTGTAATATAAATTTCTACCAAGTTGTGGGTTGTTTAAACTTTAATAATTTTTAGATCTATAAATAGGATCATAACATCATTTTGCCATTATACTGGAAAAGTATTGGATAGTAATCTGTTATCACACAGGCAAAAATACATATACTACACTTTGAGAGTCAACCTGGTAATTTTAAATACCAAGTGCTGGGTTTTTTTTTAGTTTTGTAATCTTGCATGCCACACAGAGAAGAGAAAATATTTATTTCTATTCATAGAAACTACTAATATTTTTTGGTTTTTACTTTTTAGCAAGCTATAAGCTATTGCATTGTTGAAAACCAAGATGAAATATAATTCGAGTTGGTTGTACAACAACAGCAACAGCAGAAGTGTTAATTTCTCACTATAGTTGTTCAACATTCATCTCTGGAAAGCAAAATGTAATATTTTCTTTTGAAATTTTCGATAGTACATTGACTGTGACTCTACAAAATGGGGGAGATATCATTCTTTCCATAGAAACATTTATATTCGCCACCTAATTCAATACCAAGAACACTTGTATTAATTAGAGTTTCTATTGATATGAGAAAACACTATGATCAAAAGCAACTTAGGAGTAATTTCAGTTTAGAGAAACACAGCATAGTCCATTACTGAGAGAATTGAGGATAGGAATCTGAATAGTGTGGGAACCTAGAGTTTAAAACTGAAGCAGAGTCTATGAAGAGGAGCTGTTTACTGACTGTCATTCTGCCCAAGACTAGCTAAGCCTGTTTTGTACTGCACAAAGGATCACTAGCCCAGAAGATAGTATCCTCCATAGTGAGCTGAACTTTCCTATGTCTATAATCAATCAAGAAAATGCACCTGGGCAAATTTGATAGAGCCTCTTATAAAATGACTATCCCTTGTATAAAGTTGACATAAAACCAGCCACCACAACATTTAAGACTGGAATGCCTAGTGAGTGTTGCAACCATAAGAACTCATCATTTTTCCTTTGACTATATATAGTTATTGGACCATTGTCCTGTTTTAGAAGTGTGTAGCCAAGCCTTTAAATAATTTAACGTCAAGATCAACAACAAAAGTGACAACAGTTCATTGCTTTGTGTTTCAACCATGAGTGTCTGTTGTCAGTCTGCTAGAGAAGTGACTGAGAAATTTTGATTCATACTTTTAAACTGATATACAACAATTATGAAAAGAGACACAATGAATTTGAAAAAGAGCAAAGAGGGGTATGCAGGAGTATTTGGAGGGAGGAAAGGGAAGAGAGAAATAGTGTGTTTCATTATAATATCAAATATAAAGGAACATTATGGAATCTTAAAATTTTCAGGCAAATGGATGGAACTTGAAGAAAAAATCCTAAGTGAGATAGATATATCAGTCACAAAAAGAGGAATATGGTATGTACTCACTCCTATATGGATTTTAGACATAGAGCAAAGGATCACTGCCAGAGAAACTAGAATACAAGGAGGAACCTAAGAAGATTCATACAAGGTTTCCCACAGGAGGGGAAAGGGACAGGATCTCTTGCACATATTGGGAGTTGGGTGGAGGGTGCAGTTAGTGTAGAGGGAGTTAGGAGAAAGAAAGGGGAGGAGAGGATAACATGTGGGAGCAGAAAGATTGATATGAGGGACGAATAGAAACGAGCAAGAAAAGAGATAACATAATAGAGGAAGCCATTATAGGTTTTAAGGGAAAACTGACTCTAGAGAAATGTCCAGAGACCTACAAGATGACCACAAATAACACTCTGAGCAACAGTGGAGAGGCTACCATAAATGCCCTCCCTGATAATGGGATTGATAACTAATTTATATGCTATCACTGAGCTCTCATCTAGTAGGTCATGGAAACAGAAACAGACTCCCAGAGCTAAACACTAAACAGAACTCTTGGAATTCAGTTGCAGAGAGGGAGGAATGATAAGCAAAGGGGTCAAGACCAGACTACAGGAACCCACAGAGACAGCTGATCTGAACAAGTGGGAGCTTATGGACCTCACATTGATAGCTGGGAAACCAGCATAGGACCGAACCCCCTTAACCTGACCCCCTTAACATGGGTCTCAATTAGAAGGCCTGGACATTCTAAGGGACCTCTGCCAGTGGAACCAGGATGTATTCCTGGTGCATGAAAGGACTTTAGGAGCACATTCCCCATGGAGGGATACTCCCTTAACCTAGAAACAGGAGAGAAAGCCTAGTTAGTCCCTACTCAAAATGACTTGACAAATTTTGTTGATCCCTCCTGGAAGGCCTCACCCTCCCTGTGCATTGGGTGGAGAATAGAATGGGGGGGTGTTAGTTAGTATAGGAGGATGGAAGGGCTAGAGAACTGTGATCAATATGTAATAATGATAATGATAATAATAATATAATTGAAAAAATAATAATATAATTGAAAAATAAAAGTAAAATCATACTTTTGTTAAGTCTGAGAATGTAATGGAATATATTTTAATCTTCACTTTGCATTACTCCTATACATCAAGGTCCCACCCTCCTCTTGCCACCTTATCATATAATTTTGTATTCCCCTCTTTCCTTCTTTAAAAAAAAAACAGTGCCTATTCATCTCAAATACATCTCTGCATATCTAGAAATCCTAACTAACTTAACTCCAAGTTTTGACTATCATAGGTAACACTCTATAATATGTACTAAATTATATATTACATTTTCAATGAGCTAAATAAACACAATACCTAAACAAGAGGAGAAATATACATACCACAAAATAGACCTTAAATTTGTATCAATAAATGAAAATTCATTCCAAGACAAAGTATTCATATCTATACCATATTTCCCTTTTACCTTTAAAAAGAATTAAAAGAATTGGCTGTGGTTATTAACCATTTATAACCAAGCCCACTTAAATGAAAACAAACATTTATAAACAATATTTGGGAATTTGGGCATCGTTCTTTCCAAACTGCTTCCTGCTGTTAGGGGGCACTATCATGGGGGATCCTAAGAAGATGCAGAAATCCTGGCTGCATTGTCCCATTGACATTTCTTTAGGGGGTATTGCTTGATCAAACCACAATAGTCTGCAAGGAATCCACTACTTTTTATTTTCTTCAGACCTTTCAAAGACCTACAGAATATGGCATTTAAAATGGTTTAGGGATTTTCTTGACAGTGAGACATAACTGCTCCTGGCAATACCACCTGCATCAAAAAGGAATATGGACATAGAAGAAACACGTGATAAAGTTTGCTTTTAATATGGCATGACTAGCCATTTGAGCAAGATACTACTCTTGTCTGGAATGTTTGACTTTATGCTGTATAAACTGAACATGCAGGACCCACAGGAAAGTTACAGCTAAAACAAGATGGACAGTGCTACAGGACTCCTACTTCATGGAAGAGTCTGCCAGACAGTCTACAGGACACAGAGAAAAGTGACTAACAAACTGCCAATACAAAAATATAGTTTAAAGTTTCCTGCTTTGCTGAGGAGTCTGCCAGATACACTATGGCCTATGGGCTAAAGATGAAAGATTACAGAAGAAATTTGGGTGACTGACCAGGCAGTAAGTTGTCTCTCTCATTTCTAGAGTTTATATGTAATCCTTCTGTGGTTTTTGAAGGAGTTGAAGACCAATAGTTATGGTTATAGTTTTCCTTAGTTATGATTAAAGATAAGTTACATATAGGACTTTAGATTCACAAAGATAGAATAGATGATATTTAAGTCTTACAAAATGTTAATGGACTAAATATTGCTAACTGTGATTCTTATTTATTAACTGTTATGTGATATATTTTGCTATGCTAAGGTTAAAACCCTTCCTTTTATTTTAGACAGAAAAGAGGAGATGATGGATGATGTTATTCTGTAAATATGTTTCTCATACTGATAATGAATAAAGCACTGTTGGCCAAAGAAAGCAAGATAGGAAGGACTAGGAGACTAGGAGGAAAGAGGAAGTAGGAAGGAGGAGGAGTCAGCATGGGGAAACCGGAGAGAACAGCATTCTGGACCACCCAGTAAGATGAGTCATGAGGAAATACTTAGATTAGTAGAAATGGGTTAATCATAAAGACAGAGCTGGCCGATAAGAAACAAGCACCTGGCCAACAGATACATATATATATATATATATATATATATATATATATATATATATATATAGTGCACGAATTCCAATTTATGCTGCCTATATATTCCTTGATTAAGTACTATCCACTAGAGCATGAACCATTTACCACATTCTTAAAGAAATATTTCTATCCCAGAGAAGCCATTAATTGTCCAGAGGTCCTCAGTTAAGGATGGAAGCTCCTGAATTGGTTCACACTCCATGGTAGAAGGCCGACTATTTTAGTGTTGCAGTAGTTTGGGTCAGGATACCACAGTTGCTTTGAATTCATGAGTGCACCAATCTAGTTATGTCCAAAGATTCTGTTTCATTCTACTTTATCCCATCCCTTGGCTCTTAAAATGATTGTTCCCCGTTTTGACTGTAGTTAAAATATTTTAATACCACTGTGGGAATACCATAAGGAATTAACTCTTTATTTTTAAGATACTAGAAATTTAAATCTAGTTCCTTCAGGTGTTAAGTATAATGTTCTACTTCTGAGCTATCTCGATTGCTTTTGAAGATTTAAAACCTGTGATTGTTTTTCATTTAACTGTATCTTTAAATTTACAATCCAAAACTGTAGTTCTACTCCAATCTTGTCATTTAATCAAATACTTGTTGCAACAAAGCTAAAAGAAATAGCTAAGCTCAACAAAGAAATGACAATTTTTCTCCTGTACTCCCTTACCATACTCCGAAGATGAACATTTACACATTCCTTATTTATTTTCTATGCTAATTGGCATTGAGGTTATGAATAATATGCCCATTTAAATACCTCTACAAGTGAACCCTATTTAAAATATGAAGATGTAGTGTTCTTGGTCTACTCACTTTCTTCTTCATTGCACTTTTGAATATAAATTTAATATAAATTCTATATTATCCATACAAAAGTTAATTTATCAAACCTTTGTTTTCCTTATGAACTTCAAAAGGCTCCTGTCCCTTCTACCCTTTCTTCCTTGAAGTTCAGCTATCACTGAAGTCACGGTTTGTTTTATTTTCTGAAATCATAATTAAATTTTTACAGTTCATTTTGACATTATATATAATGTACTATCAAACATAATATATAATGAATTAATTATCTTACCTTATTATAAGTTTTTAAATATTTAAATATTTCCAACTTAAAGCCAACTAGTATGCTGTTTATTTTTGTCTCATTCCATTGTCATGAGTCATAGAGTGTCATTCAAGGGAATTCTACCAATAGAATTTATTTCCCTAAGATTGTTTAGTTTTAGTGTCTCAGAAATCATTAATTTCAGATGGTTTAGTCAGTTATCTTTGATAAATAAAATCAACTCTCTTTAATTATTTATTTCTGTTTTTATTGGATTGATGGGTTCTTTGAAACCCAAACAGGGCGAGATCTCTTCTTATATCAGGCTGTAGCAACCCTGTCTTTTTACCTCATCTCAGCTTGCTAAGCACTGAGATGGAGGCATGTACCACCATGCCTAGATGTTATTTTCAATTATATTTCATTCCAAAGATCTACATAGATATATTATTTTTTCCTTATTTTACATATCGATCCCAATACCCTCTCTCTCTCTCTCCTTCCCTCCCTCCCTCTCTTCTACCCTCCCATGGCCCCTAACTATCGTCCCATTCCATCCCCCACAATCTACATGTAGGGTGATGTCTTCTTGGAGGGGTCATCTAAATCTGTCCAGTCATTTGGAGTAGGGACTAGGCCCTCCCTCTGCCTATCGGTTAATGGAGTATCCCTCTCTGGGGAATGTGCCCCCAAAGTCTTTTTGTGCACCAGGGATACATCCTGGTTCCACTGTCAGAGATCCCTTAGACTGCCCAGGCCTTCTAACTGAGAACTATATCCAGGGGGCCTGAGTCAGTCCAATGATGAATTCCAAGCTACCAGTCCAGGGGCCCATTAGCTCCTCCTTGTTCTGGTCAATTGTCTGTGTTTTTTCATAGCCTGGTATTGTCCTACCTTTCTGCCTCTGGATTCTAGTTTGACTCAGTGTTATTTTATGCTATCTCTCTCTCTCTCTCTCTCTCTCTCTCTCTCTCTCTCTCTCTCTCTCTCTCTCCTCTCTTCTCTCATCTATTCCTCCCCTGACTCAATCTTCCTACTTTCATGTGCTTTCCTCTTCTCCCCTTCTCCTTCTCCTAGTCCCTTCTCCACACAATGCCCCCCCTCCGACTCCCAATATGCTCAGAAGATATTGTTTCTTTCCCCTTATGTGAGGGACCTTGTATGAATCTCTTCAATTCCTCCTTGTATCCTCGTTTCTCTGGTGGTGTGAATTGTAGGCTGGTAATCCTTTTCTCTATTTCTAAAATCCATATATGAGTGATTACATACCATGTTTCTCTTTTTGTGACTCTGTTACCTCATGCAGGATGGTTTCTTGAAGTTTGCCTGCAAATTTAAAGTCTCCATTGTTTTTTGTTTGTTTGTTTTGTTTTGTTTTTTGCAGTGTAGTATTCCATTGTGTAAATTGCCACATCTTCTTTATCCATTCTTCAGTTGAGGGGCTTACTAGGTTACTTCCAGGTTTTTGCTCTTACAAATAATGCTGCTACAAACATAGTTGAAGAGAAGTTTTTGTTGCATGGATGTGGATCATTTGGGTGGATGCCCAAGAGTGAGATTGCAGGGTCCTTTGATAGACTGATTTCCATTTTCCTGAGGAATTGCCATACTGACCGTCAACATGGCTGTAAACGTTTGCACTCCCACCAGCAATGTAGGTGTGTCCTCTCCAGCAAAATTTGTCATTAGCTTCCCTGGTGGTCTGCTGGTGAGGATAGATAGATTATTCTTGAAAGCATATTTACTAACAAATACAATCATTAGTTTTATTGATTTTCTTATTGTTGATTCTTATTGTGTGTATGCATAAATTGATTCTACTAAATATTACAAAACTCTTAATCAAAAATTCCATATTTTATGCTTCAAGCAATATATTATGTGATTAACTATTTCTTGAAACCTCACCAATATTAATATTTATCACAAACACACAAACACATTCACTATGTAACAATATACATTGAATAATCACTTTTTATGCATTACAAATTCATGTAAACTTCACTTATATCTATTTTTTGTTGGGTATTGGGTATATTCTCTGAGCTGAGGGCTGCGAGGCACTGAGAATTAAACCATAAGTAAAATGAATCTCATGCCTCATATTCTGTGTAAGAGAAGACTCTAGGCTTGGCGGGAAAGAGTGTCCTTACTAAAACCTAGACCCTTCTTGTAAAAGTCACAATAAGAACTTACGATATATTCATATATTTGCAGATTTCTTTATTAGAAATTATAACAGATCATCAGTTTCTTTAATTTTGAACCAATTTTAATGAAGGTTAATTCATTGCATCTGGAATTAATATCAATCCTACCTTGTGTGTAGACAAAGAACAGAAGTTACTCTAATGTGTTGCTCCCTCTTGGTGATCATACATGTTAAGGTTCTGTGACTGAGAACTGCAGTAGAGCTTCAGTAGTTTATTCAAATATGTATGGCTCTTGGTTGTTTAACATAATGATGTTTATGGCTTCACTAGAAAGTTCATTGCCACATGTCTAAAGGGTCATGATTAGATCCTCAACCCCCAAACAAAGGTCCAACAGCAGCCAGTCTACGCAACGAACTGGTGAAACCTAGGTACACTGAAATAGTCTCTGTCAAAAATAAGATGGAAAGTCATTGAGCAAGGTATTTGATGCTAGCCTCTAACTCCACACACCTACACACACACACACACACACACACACACACACACACACACACACACATACACACACACACACACACACACACACACACACACACAGAGAGAGAGAGAGAGAGAGAGAGAGAGAGAGAGAGAGAGAGAGAGAAGGAGAGGGAGTTTATATTGTTTTTAATTAGCTTGGTAAAAAACTGATTTTGTATAAATTTCAATCATTATAAAAAGCTGATATAGTTTTTTTTACATTTGATTCAGATTTTTCTAGTGCATTCACTTTATAAATATTTTTTAAATCTCTTTTCATATTTCAACCCACTCATCATATGGAATAATTGAGAATAATTATTTATATACTATCAGTTATCAGAAACATATTTATGTTCAGTTACACAGCTTTTTAAAATCTGGTAATTAATGCATTGTATATAACATAGTATCCAGGTAGCAAACTCTTAAGGTGATGATGGCATAAAAAGTGTTGTATATGTTACTGATAACTGAATATTTCTGTAGTCATACAGGTAAATAAATATAATCTTTCAATTCTTTGACATAATGTTTACTGCACTGAATGCTTGTAAAAATCAAATGATTTCTTGTAGATTTAATATAGGGATAACCTAATATTAGTTCTTTACTTTGATATGAATAAATCCTTGTCTCCACAAAGAAAACTGGAAAGATGTGTTACTGTCAGGCTTTTCCCGCCGACCACCAGCCCGCCAGCCCACCGCCCATCTGCCGCCAGTCTGGGCCCACAGCAGCACCAGGCCCAAATAACAGGCAGAGACTCTGTATTGATACAATCCTGTTGGCCAGTTACCATTATTGTTTATGGGCTAGCTCTGTCTTTTCCCCACCAGCTGCAGCCGGTCTTGCCTCCATAGTCCTGCTGCCACGTGAGCCCCAAATAACACTCAGAGACTCTGTATTGATACAATCCTGTTGGCCAGTTACCATTATTGTTTATGGGCTAGCTCTGTCTTAATTATTAACCCATTTCTACTTATCTAATTATTTCCACGTGGCTCATCTTATTGGGGAGCAGCGGCCAGCGTCTTCTTTCCTTCCCAGTCTATATCTTGACTCCTCCCAACTACTTCCTCTTTCCTCCTCCTGGTCTCCTAGCCCCGTCTATCTCGTTTCTTATTGGCCACAGTACTTTATTAATTAACCAATATGAGAAACATATTTACAGAATAACATCTCCCATCAAGAGTGGTTATGTGTTTAAGGAGAGGTTTGCTTTAACCTGAACATCAGCACAGGTGAGGGCATGACAGACGGGGAATGGGTATCCTGTGGAGAAATTTGAGTTCTTTTCTGTCCCATGAGCCTAAAGGTAATTCTGAAAAGATTTTAGAGTAAGAAAATTTTATATGTTTAAATGTAATTTGATTGTCCATTGTTTAGAACTTAAATGCATTTCCCCATAATTACTTTTTTTAAAAAAACAAACAAACAGACCAAAACCTTTTTTTTTTTTTTTTGGTGAGGAATGAGAGCTACACTAATTGTGAGTATAAGGGAAATATTAGAATTCAGTTAGGAGTCACATTGGCTCAGGAAATTACAGTAGGAGGTTGTTCTTTACCACTGTTTTACATTTCTCTTTGATGATGTGATAAACTTCATGGTTGGTATGTTTACACAAACCTTTCTAGGAGATTTCCTGGTATTCCAGCTTTTTAGTCACCCTGCCTATGGTAGATGTATCTGCTGGTGTTGGGGTGCCGAGGATCCTTTGATTGTCTCTTTGAGTTGAGATGTTGTTATCTGTGATTGTCTAATGCTATTGTAAAATCAATATTTGATGAAGGGTGATAGCTATGCTTATCTGTCTCTGGATATAACTGTTAAGATTTTACATGTAGTAAGAAATTATGCTGGTCTAGCAAAGTGGAAAAAGCATAATCTAGTATGAATTTATTCACTGGTCCTGGGCAGTTGGCTAGTTTTCTAGTATCAGATGATATGTCTCCTGTTGAGTAGATACTAAATTCAATTACACACACACACACACACACACACACACACACACACACACACCACAATAATAATAAAAAGAAAAGAAACTAATTGAAGAAAAGAAGCAAAAATTAAGTTTCAAGGAAAAATGTGAGGGGTCTGAGAGAGGGTTCCTAGGAGAGAATGGAGAAAGGGGGAGAGGGGAATGATATAATTGTAGTCTGATTAAATATATATTTAAAAACTAAACCTGAGAAAACAAAAATGGTGATGCAATGTAAAATTTAAAAAAAAAAAATCATGACCCAAACCAGCTTGGAAAGAAAGGCTTTATTTCAGCTTATAATTCTACTTTACAGTCCACCATTGAGGAAAATCACAGCAGAAACTAAAGCAAGAAAGGAACTAGAAGCAAAAACTTGGGAGAATACTCCTTATTGGGTCTCTCTGGCTCACTCTTTACATGTTTACTTATGAAATCCAGGCCCAGTTGCCTGGAGTTGGTGACCTCCACAATGGGCTAGTTTCTCACAGTGAACCATCAATCAAGACTATCTCTCTCCTACAGACCTAAATCTGAGCACTTGATCTGGACTATCTCTCAATTGCTTCTCTTTCAGATCACTCTGGTCTCTGTCAGTTTGAGAACTAAAGCTAACTAGGACACAAACCCTATTTGTTGTTCTATTTTCAGTTGTTTTACCTTTGTTTGACCTTTGCCCATATATTAAAATCCATTTTGTGTTTGAGAGAAAAGAAACCTTTTCTGATTAAATACCTAGAAGTAACTTGAAGGATGTGTGTGTGTATATATGTATGTATGTATGTATGTATGTATGTATGTATGTATGTCTTAGCTACCCGTTTCAGGATGTGGAGAGCTGGCTGAATTTTTGTTTAAGTTCTATAGCCGTAATATGGATGAGCAATCAAAATACATATGAAGAGAAATCCATTTTTTAAGAAGTCAATTTGAAATGCCCTTTAAGACATAATTTCCCCCCCTGACAGGTGGTTTTTCAAAGCCAAGTTATTTGCTAGTAAGTTTATTTTCGGGAATGCAAACATTTGAGAAAATGTCAAAATAGATCTGATATGTGCCAAGGCATAAGGTAGTCTTCATTTTCCATATTGTTTCTCTAAATAGTAAGTACTTTGAAATAATCTATACTAAATTTCTGATGTATGTCCTGGGTCTTTGCTGTAATGCAAGAATAATGGTTCAAGAGCCTCTGAGTTATTTATTGCCACAGTCTCAACCTGCATTCTTTTTTTTTCTTCTTGTTTTACATGTCAATCCCAGTTCCCTCTCCCTCCTTTCTTCTCTGTCTCCTACCCTCCCAGGCCTCCAACCACCCTCCCATCCCATTATTTCCCCCATCTCCACAGGGAGGGTGATGCTTTCCAGGAGGTGTCAAACAAAATCTGTCAAGTCATTTGGAGTAGGGACTAGGCCCTCCCTTCTGCCTCTAGGTTAAGTGAGTATCCATTCATGGGGAATGTGCTTCCAAAGTCTTTTTGTGCACCAGAAATACATCCTGGTTCCACTCTCAGAGGTCTCTTAGACTGCCCAGGCCTTCTAATTGAAACTCATGTTCAAGGGGTCTGAGTCGGTCCAATGCTGCATCCTTATATGATTATTTCCCAGCGCATTAAGGTGCCATGAGAGCATCAAGTTCCTCAACCTGTTTAGAAAAGTCATTGCATTCAGCACTCCAGTATTACACCCTATTGATCACTGTATGTTATACTTTGGATATTAACTTATGTCACAACTGAGACCCTCAATTTCTAGCAGTTAACTAGTTACCATTTTGTGATGGTGAAATGAGTAACTTCTGGGCTCTATGAAATAGCCATTCCTATAGGGATTCCATTAAAAGAGCCCTCTTTCTTGTTGTTTCCTGTTTCAGCAATACATAAGGAATGAAACAATGGAGAGGACATAGTTGCCTCTTTGTCAATTTTAGCTTCCAATGAGTGATGCATGATATTCATCAAGTCCAAGTTGTAAGAGTAATCATAGATACTATATGGTAGGTTGTGAACAGGTTATATAATGCTGTACTCTGAAAGTAATTCTAGTGCAGCTTTGAATACTACATTAAAATCTTTAATTTGTTTTATGAGTCTTCATTAAATAATAAATAAAAGTCTCTTTTCTCCCTCTTTCCATTTTTATTTACAATTTGTAGAACTTTTAAAAAAGGAAAGCTTTTGCTTTATGGTGGAAAATGGGGCTATTTAGCTTGATTCAGCAGAAATGGCTGTGGTGGAACTGGAATTTGATAAAGTAATTATAATTTTAATTGGATGTTGAAGTCTTGTTTTCAGGTGCAGACATTTGTAATTTGGGCAGGCAGACACTTGCCTTGGCTTTCTAATTACTCTGCAGAATGACAAATGCTTACATAGGGCAGAAGGAAGAAACGGTGACTCATGTGTCATACCAACAACAGTGCTTCCCATTAATCACATCCTCTCAGCTCCCTGTATGCTAAGATTAAATTACATTGTCAACTGCTACTAGGGACAAAGGAGCAGTATATTCCGGGTTAAGAAGGACAGAAAGCTAATGGAGCATATAAAACTAATAGATTAACAGGAAACTCTATGAAAATTATGCTGTAAGGGTTTCTTTAATCTCAGCATTATACACATTTATAGGATAGTTGAAAAAATGAGTCAAAATGGAAACTGAAATACAAGGAAATTTAACTTATGTCACTAAATGTCAACAGCAATAATTGAATTATTTCTTATGATCTCAAAACCGCTTCTCAGAAAGATTTTTCTTCTACATCAACAGAAGGTTATCACCACACACAAGAGCTGAACACTGGGAGCCTATTCTTGCTGACAAGTTCAGTTTGGTATTATAGCTGCTCTGCCAGTCTCCGTAGCACCTTTCAGATGCTTGTTACTCTCATTCCAAGGTTTAATCAGGGATCACAAACTGCACTTTTTTATTTCACTTTTACACCTATAATAGCATCCTGAACCTATTTTAAAGGAAAAAAAACTTTCATTGACATACATACTTTTCTAAATATCTAGGAATGCTTTGTGTAGGAGTTCAACATCTGGCTAGTGGTGCTTTTCTCACACTGATACTTCTTTTAAAGTTTCTGGAAAAACTTTACATAATTTGTCTTTGGTTCAGTGACATTTTCACAATTGATCACATATGTGAGTCCCACTTTATTTTTATTGTTAATAATTGATACATGACCTGTTATTTTTCTGTTGTTGTGATAAAAGAACAACAGCACCTAGAGGACAGAAGGGTCTAATTTAGTTTATTGTTCCAGAGGCATAGAGTCAGTCATAATGCAGAAGGTATAGCAATACATAAGGCTCTGAAGGCAATAGGAGCTGGAAGCCGGCTGCCCAGAATTTCATTTCATTCATGAAGCATCTCATGGAGTGGAGGAAGTAAGAAGAAGCAGACCAAGGTATAAGCTCTCACATCCTGTCCCCAGTGATGCACTACCCCCAGCAAGTGACCACATCTTAAAGGTTCCATAACCTCCTCAAAAAGCACCACCCACCGTGACAAACTGTTTTTATACATAAGCCTATGGCAGCTAGTTCAGATTCAAACCAGCACTTGAACTAAAACTTAGAGTCTAACAGTAGTATGATCTTTTGGAACAATTATTTAGATCTATGAATAATACTCATATGAATTAACTATTTTAATTTTAAGGTTTGAGTGTGACCATTTATTTAATCTATCTGCCTTTCTACTATTTCCTGATATAATTTTGGAGAGAGAGGGAGTAATTTCACTTCTACTATTGTCTTATCATGAACTTACAATTGAGTTTTCATTCATTATATCTCTCTTTTACATTTCAAATAATTCTGAAATTAAATTTCAGTATGTGCTTGCAATAGATAATACACAAGAGTCGCAATCACAATTAATTCTACTTAGTATATTATTTGACTAAATCTCACAAAATAATATTGATGAAAGTAGGTATGTGGGAAAAGGGTAGATCTGAACATGCTTCCATAAAATAATAAAATTTAAATGGCACAGGATCGAATTTTTATTGTGTTGTTCTCTTAGAAGCCAATGGTAAAATTACTCTGGATAGAGTATAGATGCTGCTTCTTGGGACTTTATAATATTTTACTTATATATTAGGGTTATGGTTAAAATAATATTAAAGTAATATGCTATGATAATGAAGTTTCAATAAGTAATAACCTTGTGAACAGGTACTTTATTCACTTATGTTACAAATTAATTTAAAAACTATTAGAGAAGTTCTGCAGGTGCTTCAGTAAATAAGAACACATTTCTATGGAAAAAAAATTCTTAATTTCCAGTTCTCAGAACCAACATAAAAGACAAGCATGGCAGTGAATTCTTAAAAGGAGAGAAGCACTCTCTTTTAGTTTAGGAGACATGAATGGTTGATGACTTTTGGGGGAAGGAGAGTAAGTTTTCTTCAAGGCTGTGGCCCTTGGTAAGTTGACAACAGACCACATCAATGAGTATATGAGAAACAAAAAATAGATTTAAGTTTTAAAAACATGAAGACACAAAGTTGGGGGTTACAAAAAGTGGCAGATGAATCTAGAAGGAGTCAATGGGAAAAAATGGTAATGTTAGTGATAAAAATAAGCTTTTTGAAATTCTAAATAATTACTGTTTCAAAACCCAGGTATGACTATGTGAGTCTACAAACCATGTGCAGAGAATGGTTGATCCTGGGAGGTCACCGGCCAGTGAACTTCATAAAAATATCAGTCTGAGACTTTCTGAGAGAACTTTCTCAAAAAATAAGAGAGGTGGCCACTGCATTTACAGATATGGGTAAATGTAACTGCTAAGTTATTCCTAAGTGACTTATGAACACATAAAAAAAATACATTCAGTGAATAACAAATAGCATATGTTTTCTAGTGGTTTTCAAAGGTAGGTTTGAATTTGTCATATTTCAAGAATTCTTGTTTTATAAACACAGTTCTGTAGAGAAATGACATCCAAAGGAAACACTTTTAAAATAATGCCTTTGTATTTGGGTGTGTGAGTTTGTAAACATTGCCAATACACGGTCACACTGCTCTCTGTGTTGTTCCAAACCAAACAAACAAAAATGCCAATGTGATTTCCATCCCGTTAAGCATGGTGGCTTATTTTACTTTGTAGCACAGATGATCTCTGTGCTCTTATTATTTCTTTAACTAAGATATAGACTTTAAGTAGCATTGTTTAAAAAAAATGTATGTGTTTTTATCTAAAAACTTTTTCTAGAATTTGATGTTTGATGTTAAATCTGTCACACTGATATTTTCATATCCTCAAGGAAACAAATTATACACTGAGTGATCTATTACCTTCTTCAAAAAAAAATTAGCTCTTTTGAATATCTTTATTATATTATTAACCTTATAATAATTTGAATTAGTATTTTTTACACTTTGGAACTTGGAATTTAGCCTCCATTCATGAGAGATTTGGTTTCTTTTTTGGTAAGCTATTTGAATTCAGGCAACTCACATTACAATTTATTTCTTTTACTCTGACAGATAATAGAGAGGGAACCAAATGAAACAATTTAAAGAAGGAAATATTTTTGTTTACTGTTAAAGATCTCACTAAGGCTTCCAACTCCTTTGTTTGTGGCTTGTGAAGAGACAAAGCCACATGGCAGAAGGCTTTGACACCTTCTGTAACTTTCTGTGACACCTCACAGAAGTTAAAGAGCAGAGAGGTTGTTTTCCATATATTATTTTTACTCAGTTAAGGATACCAATCCTGTTACAGCACTGCACACATTTATGTTGGTCCTCTTACTTTTAGCCTACATCTTCTGGAAACACTTTCAGAGACACATCTTGTGACGTGTTTTATTAATTTAAACTTCTCCCAACCCAATCAAGTTAAGAGTCAAGATTAAACATGACATACAGTATTCACTTTTCAAACAGTTCAGTTGGGTTGTTGAACTTCAGACTCAATGCAGTGCATTCAATCACGGTGATCTCTGTGTACAAAATTACTTCCTCCTTCTCAAGATGGAATGTATTGCATGTGATTCCTTGTGACTGTGCTAGTCTTTTTGTTTATAGGTAGCTCTAGGTATGGTCTTATGAATTTGAAAAGTCCTATTAGAGGTAGGCTCTGTGTTTTGATTGCCATTCCAGATGTTACCAATCTTTTCAAACTTGAATTAGTCAGACTCCTGCCATGTCTCTTCTGCTAAATATATTTCCCCTTCTTTACTGATTGAAGAATCCAAAGCTTTTAATCTTCTAGCGGTTGGTAATTAATTGCACTAGGCTTACTTTATGTCCCTCTGTGTGTAATTCTATGTGTCCTTCGTAGTGTGCATAATATGATTCAAGTCCATGTGGCCTCTAGAATCTGAATATGAACATGTTTTCAGAAATGTCATTTATATATTCACCTACATTGAGCTACAATGTAGAAAAAAATCATTTTCTTGTGTTATTGAATGTCAAAAGTCATGTGTTTTTTGTGAGTGGGAGAGGCAGTTCAGCAGTTATGAATGAGGAGAATCATGGATGATTTTAGGGAATAGAAACCACAATAAAATATAGTGTTTGAAAAAAATCCATTTTCAAAACTGCAACATAATAAACTAACAAATAAAATGAAATAAGAATACTGGCTGCTCTTGAATAGGACCTGTGATCAATTTACATTACCCACATGATGACTCACAAACATTTATAACTCCAGTAGCTAGTCATCTGACGTACTCGTCTGGCTTCTACAGGGTCCTGGGCCACAGGTGATGCACAGACATAAATGCATTTAAAACATCAATGTACATAAAAGCAGAAATTGTGGACACCATTATGTTGAAGGGAAGGGAGAATCACAATTGAAGAGAGAATTGCCTTCCTCTGCTTTGCCTGTAGGCTTATCTGTGAAATATTTTCTTCATTGGTAATTGATGTGGGAGGATCTGGCCCATTGTGAGCAGTGCCATTTTTAGGCAGGTGGGCTTGGGATGTTAAAGAAAGATGGTTTAACATGAACATGAGCCAAGCCAGTTAGCATATTTACTATCTCCTTTATTTAAACTTCAGTATAAATTCAGAACCATATTAAACTTTCAAAGATAGTGAAAATTAACATTGGAATGACTGATGTCTAGCATGCAGTGACACAGTGGGAAAGCATTGTGCCTATAATTTAACATGAGGTGAATGTGTGGGTTCACATATTTCTACTAAACCACCAGGTTTGCATTGTGAGACACATGGCAAAAGTTACCCAGTGTCCGTTATGTGAATCTCTCTGTTGAAAGTAATTTTAAAATATATTAACATGGCTTTTTAATTAATTTATATATTTTTCATTAGAAAAGAAATATGTTTTTGTGCTGAATGTGCGTGTGTTTGCTTGTATGTATGTGTATCATAAGCACGCAATATTCTCATTGAAACCAGAACATTGTGTCAGTTATCCTAGGATTGGAATTACTGGTGGTTTCTTGTGAGTCACTTTGTAGGTTCTAGGAAGTGAACCAAGATATTCTGCAAGTCAGCCTGTGTTCATGCCCTGTTCTGGGTGGATATCAGAAATATACAAGAGCCTTGTGGAAACTTCATACTTTTGTGAGTAAGGCATTAAAGTCTGTTACCACAGCATGTAAAAATGTCCGAGTAGGTTTTACAAAATTTGGGACAGATCAAACTGTGGTGCAACACATGCTCATATATCTGCATGTGAGCATTGATGCCTGCAAAACAGAAGAACAAGTAAATATTTCAAATTTAAAATTCAAAACAAAGTTACAAGTAAAGATGATTGATTTTCTAGAAGTGTGGTTGGCCAGAAGCGGTTTCTCACCAGGACACTCTCTGTGGTGTGTGCTAGAGTCTGAAGATTTAGTTATTAACTGAAGCCAAGAAGCTTGTGGCTACAGTTACACCGTTGCCAAAAAGCACATGAAACTACTCATAAAACAGTGTGAAGAAAAGTCAAGAGGTACACAGGTTGGGACTGGGGGTATTTCGGTAGCAGTCTTGAGGCAGTCAAAACAGTTGCTACCAGAAGTGTCATCTGAGTGTCCAGGGCCATTTTAATATCACCCACACAGAGATAGTTATTAACAGAACTCTGTGGGCTTGCATTTTGGCTGTGGGCCAAGCCATCCCCGCACATGGCAAACACTAGAGTTTTATGTGATCTTTTCTCCCCAACCATGAGCATGTTATTTGTCTTATATTTGTCACTGAATTCTCCTCTCCTGCCATAAAAGTGAATTTACCTATATAGACAGAAATAAATTAGATTCTGGAATTGAAGTATATGGAATATACATGCAGATATGCCTACTTATGGCTCTCTGAAATGTGATGTGTATTGTTACTAGATAAGGATTTCTTTTTGTTAGTGACACTGTTATATCAGTTACATGACAAGATAATTTAGAAGCAATGCACCATAAACCCATTCTAGACATAATGATAAAAATGTAAATGCTGACACTTTAGTACTGAATAGTAAATGAATGAGTAATCTCATTTTCCTTCTAGTCTCCTTGTCGAGTCTCAAGAGCAAGTCACAGAGATTCAGGAGTCTTCTATTTCTTTGGAATATAACTTGTTTTTTTCTTTTCACACTGTACTTGGGTAAAGTGGAAAGGGAGAGGCAAGAGAATTGAGAGTTCACAACCAGCCTGAGAGTTACTCAGTGACTGTTTCTATGGTAGTCTGTGAAAATTAGTGAGGTTCTATTAAGAAAGAAGAAAAAGAGAAAGAGATGGAGATTAATTTCAGTAAATAGAAGGACCTTTTTGTAATTGGAAATAATTGTAAGATAATATCTTATCTGGACTCATAATTTCAGAGTAGAACATGGGGTTTAAAATGTCATAATTTATTCATAATAATGCAGGGCGCATGCTGACACCAAAATAACATTTCATCACCTACAGTTTATGTAATGTTTATTCTCACTGACCAGTCAGCATCTAAGGCATTCTTAGTTGACCAAAGGGGATGACAGGAATGTAGAGAATCTCTTACCATGCCTTGCATGCCACAGACACTCCAAGGCAATAATTCCTGAATGTAACATTTCTCTTTTCCTCTTTATTTATATCCTCTCTATTTTTTCCCTTGTCTTTCTTTCATTGACTACCCTACACTTTTTGTACCTAATCTCCTTCCCTTTCATGTTTCTGTTTCATTTCATCCCTTTCTTTATATTTTCCCCACTCTGCTACACTCACACTACCACTTACATACATCATGAACTATGCACCACCCAACTTTCTGTTTTGTTAAAAACAAAGTTCTGTAGTGGTATGATTAATAAATAAAAGAGGTTTACTTTACTCATAACCATACAGACTAAGTTCAAAGTCAGAGGACTGCCTTTTTTCTCTCAAGACTCTTTGAAATGCAATATGCATGACATTGTGTGATGAGTATGTACAAATGCAGTGAATAGAAGGACAAGAAATATATTAGAATATTGGAGAATTAATCTTTCTCTATCACTCTATAGCATAACACTGGAGTGGAGAAGACCAAATACTAGTTTTTTTGTTTGTTTGTTTCTTTGTTTTTGTTTTGTTTTTTTTTTTTGTGGCTCTTTTGTTTTGGCTCTTTCTTGGGAAAAGGGAAGAGGACGCTCTGAGGTGAAGTGAAGAATAAATAGCAATTTATTTTTTACTGTCTAAGATGTCAATTGTACAGGATTAAACTCTGTTGCCACTGGGAATGTCACTGGCCCCTCAGTGGTCCAGAAGAATCAGGATATGAGGAGTTGAGATAGAGGCTATTGGAGTCTTATTGTGGTTGATAGTGGTCCAATTTCCTGGAAGGCTGAGTTAATGATGCAAAAGACTGTCTTTCTTTTTTCTGTCACTTTGTGTCTGATGTTTTCAGTTAACAACTGAATTTCAAAGAGAACAAAATAAAAACCTGGAAATAAAAGCAAAAAGAAAAAAAGAAGAAAGACAAGAAATTAATGTTTCAGGGTCACATTCCATTTAGATTCCTCCAATTAACTAAGTTTCCTAAGGATTTTATCCATTGCTTCCAAGTGTGTGGCCAAAACCATTCTAATTACCTCTCATCAAGTATCAAATAATGACTGAGTATCAAATAATTGACCTCATGTATTCTAGACAAGCACACTACCATGGATTAATGTCTACAACCTACATTTTTGACTTTTATTCTTCCTAAATTCAGTATGATAATACCTATAGGGTATGATCATATTAGCTTGAATATATTCAAGAAGGTATTTGTTTACAGGTGTTTTAAGTGGCCCACAGAGAGTCTCACCCAAGAACACATAGCTTTCTTTGCCACAGCTGACAGGAAGGAATTCGGTACATTAATAAAAATCATCATGCCATGTTTTCATAGACAGAAACCTGCTCACCACCTTGCCTAAGGTAATGGTTACTTAAGGACACACAACTATGAATTTATTCCTTTTCCAATGCTGTGTTGTAGTGAGACAAAATGAATGTATCCTTGTTCTCAACATGCTGGCTCAAAAATCACAGTATTTTCAATTAACTACCAATTCTCCTGTACATTTGGGGAGAGCAAAACTTGAGGAGAACAGACAAATTTTACTGAGATGAGGTAAGGAAAAAAACCTGAACTTCCAGACAGCAATAAGATGTACTAAGGTAAAGTGATATGTCATATTTTTTAATATTAGTAGTAAGAAAATAGGGTTATTTTGCCAGGCTATAGTCTGACTTTCCACCCTCATTCTGTAGTCTGTCAGGCATTTGTGAATGTAGACTCCAAGACACTGATTCAAGAGTAAGTTTTCACAAGTCCAGTAATTAAATTTAAGGGGTATTTTCTCATGAAAAAAATTTTAAAAACCAATCTGAGCAGATCATGGGGAGCAAACCGGTGAGCAGTATTCCTCTGTGTTTTTCGCTTTAGCTTTTGCTTTGGGTTCCTGTAGTGGCTTTCTTCAACAATAGGGTATTGACTACTATAATCCAACTAACCTCTTTGATTATATGGTTTTGGTCACTGCTTTATCACAACAACCAAAAGTAAGCTAGGACATGAATTATGCAGCATGATGAAAGCATTAACTTCATTAACCAAAAAACATCTGAAATAAAGGGATAAAGAAGGCAAAATGTTTTTCATCCTTTTTAAAGATTCAATTCAGACTTTCTAGACACTTAACAACTAAATAACTTAATAACGTTAAGTGGATCAGCCAAGATGAATCCCATCAATATTTTAGGTGTCTGTAAGAACTGTATGTGCTGAATGTAAATCATGAATATATAACATGTGAGACACTGTTTAGAGGCAGCTGCCTTTGGGAGAAGGTAAACATTTCACAAGATTCTTTATTTTCTGACTCCTGACAGGTGGGCTGGAACTTTCAATTGCAAATTCAATCAAACATTATTGGAGGGGCAATTAAAAACAAACAAACAAACAAAAACAGAACAAAACCCATGGACCTGCATGGGTATATACCAAGTCCTCTGTGCATATCCTATGGATGCTAGCTTGGTATTTTTGTGGAAATCATAGGAGTGGGAATGTATCCATTTCTGACTCTTTTGACTCCTTTTAGGAATCCTTTCCACTTATTGGGTTGCGGTTGCCTAATCCAACCTTGACATGGGGGCTTTTTCCCTTGTCTTAGTTTTTTTTTTTTTTTTTTTTTTTTGTAATAGTAGTGGTTTATTTAATTATCATTTAATTTTTATTTTACATATAGATCCCAGTTTCCTCTCCTTCCCTCCCTCTCTCCCTCCCTCCCTCCTTCTTTCCCTCTCTTCCACCCTCTCATGCCCCCTGATCATCCTCCCCTCCCATTCCTTCACCTCATTCCACATGCAGGGTGATGCCTTCCAGGCAGGGCCATCAAAATCTGTCAATTAATTTGGAGTAGGGTCTAGGACTTCCCTCCTGCCTCTAGGTTAAAGAAGTATCCCTCCATGGGGGATTTGCTCCCAAAGTCCTTTTGTGCACCAGGGATATATCCTGGTTTCACTGTCTGAGGTCCCTTAGACTGCCTACCTATGTGGCACCACCCTCAATCCCCACCTGTCTGATCTCTGATCCTCACTACAGGTCCTCTGCTGGAGGTGAGTTTGGGACCAGTTCGGGTTGAATCCTCCCCCCCTCACCCTTCCCTGGGAACAACTTGGATTGTCCCGAATCTCGCCCCCCACCCCCCCACCCCCGTGTCCTGTCCCCAGCGAGAGCACTCCTGGTGCTCTGATGCACTACCCCCACCCCAGGCAAAGAGCCTGCCCTCCTCCCAACCTGTGACATACCTTGCCCCCTGTCCCATGCTCTGGTTGAGCACTGGAACAGAGGGTGGATCCAACAAGGTATCGAAGAAACTTCTTGGAGCTGCTCTGAGCACACTAGACCCGCCTACCCACAGGGACCTCCCAAAATCCCCACCTGCCTGATCTCTGACCTCTACTGACAGTCCTCTGCTGGAGTTCTGGGCCCAGCCACAGATCCGCCTATCCCTGCAGGACCATCCTGAGTCCCTGCCTGCCAGATCTTTGACCCCTACTCCTGGTCCTCTGCTGGAGCCTGATCTTTGACAGCCTTAACTTTTTTTAAATCTCATTTTAAATCTGTTTAACTGTACTTTCTTGTCTCTTGGAGAGCGGCTTTTTTTCTGAAGAGAAAACAGAGTAAGTGATCTGCAGAAAAGGGCAAGTGCAGAGCATCTGGACTATTAAGACTCAAAACACAGGAACATTGTCAGATCCAGACAGAACTGATGACTACTTTGTTCCTGGAGACTTTGATAGGGGATGGGAATTCTTGGAAAGAGTAATCCAGTGTCTCATTGAGGAAAAAATCATTTTGCCTGTTTCTTAGTCATAACTTAAAAGAAGCCTACCTTTCTGTTGTGGCTCCTGCTCTCTGAGTTAGCCAGGAGGTTGACCCTGTCCATCAAGAATGTTAGGTCTCCACCAGGCCAGAGACTCAATCTTCTTGATCAGAAGGAATTCCTTAATGTGCCTTTATTGCTACTCTAAATAATTATTTTGAGTATAATATGGATTAAAACACAAGGTGATAGGCAAAAGGATTGTTTTCATAGAGTACGATTATACGGGAGGTGGGAACTACTAATCTCAGAAGGATTTGTTGTCAGTAATACTAGGGTTATGGAAGAATTTAAAGAACAGAAAGACAATACAAAATTATATTTTAGCAAAAGAAATTTAAATTGTCCTTAGAGAAATTATAATCTTGAGTGAACAAAGGAACCAATGGAAATTATTTAAGGACCTTATTTTGAATTATATTTTGTTTCTCATTGTGTGCAGGTCTAACACAAGATGACTTTATCATCCTGCTCTTGAACTCTTCATCTCATACAGATGGATCATAAAGGATGTCAGATTTCTTATGCATGATGTCCATATCAAAATCTAGAGTGGATTCATTGGTAGCAGTGTGCCCAGCACACGCCGCAGTTTTGATATACATACAATCTCATGACTTAAGCACAGTAGTCTATGTGTACTTATGATGGCTGTTTTTGTAAAGCCCTGTTATTCTTAGTACCCTAAGTCAAATCAAAATAACAGGTAACATCCAGATCACTATTATATCTCAAAAAGATGTAGTTTACATTTATTGTATCTAGCTATATCTACTTCTTTATTTGCATGGAACTCAATATCTTCCTCTGTGTCTGCCTTTATCTTCTACTATCCGTATGAATCCAGCCATTCAACAAACTGTGTTGAATTACCTGAATGTGGCCCAGCAATATGCACTGTATATTCAAATACAGGATAGTTTGTAATCTGAAGTGTTTGCAGTATGAGATTAAATTGATGGATCACCAAAATATGCTGTTAGCTTTGAAAGTCACCAAGAAAACCTATGTGAGTGGTAACAAAGAAAATACCTTAACTCTGATTTAAAAAGAATAATTGGTAATTGATAAAACCTGCTTGTGGATGATAATTAAGATCTGAGTATACAGACCTGATCAAAATATGATGCATTTTTTTCAAATTGTGTCAAATATATTGTGAACAAATTAGGCCCAGCTAAAGTTAGGAGAATATTAGGTACATTTGTCAACCTTTTGCATGATTACACACCAAAATGATGTCATGCCCATAAACTGAACTGATATTTATTTTCTTTTTTGCAGTTAGTCAGCTACTGCAATATGAATAAAAGGATGTAATCAATAGGCCAGAATTTTATTCAGACTTCTCAGGTGTAGAAAGGAAGGTTCCTGTATAAATCATTTAGTTTTACATGCAATACCACAGAGTATCAACTGAAGAGAAAAGGATTTGTGACCGTTAAGGTAGGATTTCAAAGTACAGACTGTCCTTATGTAAGCATTCTAGAAAGGGGACAAAAGGGGCTAGAGATGGCCCCTTATGAGGCCTTGGGGTTGTGCTTAGAAACCTGAACTTGTGTTCTACTCACTAGAAATCATGAATCATTGCAAAACTGTTGCACCTTCTCCTGCTTTAAAACACAGGATTGGTGCAGTATCTGCATTTCTCCAAGATAAAAGAAAAGATGGAGAGAAAGAATAGGGCCAGTATCTATGGCAACATTCCTGTGTTGATATTGAAGCCTGAAATTTTTCGGTCTGGTTGATAAGGGGAGTGGGTAGATAAATGGCTGCAGGCAGAAAAAAGTGATAAGGGTGACTTTATGATATTACATTACAAGTGATCAGACAACAGCTATGGCAGTAAAAAGCAGTATGGGGTAGAAAAATACCTCAGTTAAATGATTGTTACATAATGGGCCCCATGGGAGGGATTTAAATGTTGCTTCCATGATAGTCTTACAAATAATCTAGGATTGTGGGAAACTAATTTCTCCATTTTCTAATTGAGGAAATTATATTCAAGACCACTCAATAAGCATATATCCAAACAGAAGCTGGTACATTCAAAGCTGCATTCAAAGCAGTATTTGCACACACTGACTAAAATAGAGGTGAAGGGCCCTCAAGACAGCATAGTAGGTAAAGGTGATTGCTTTTAAGCATGAACACATGAGTTCTGCCACAGGGACCTACATGGCTTTCACATGTATCACACACACACACACACACACACACACACACACACACACACACACCTAATAATTGATAGCTCAAGTTTGAATTCTAATGAAGTTTTAGATATTACAGAAGCTTTCCTGAGATCACTGTATTTTAACATGAACTCACTGTATACATTAGTTTGAGTTAGCAAGTTATTAAAGAAGCAGATTTCATAGTAAGATACATTCTATCCTCTAATTTGTATCACCTCTTTAGGTAGGTGGACTTGGAGGTATTCTAGGCTTCCAGATAAAAATAACAAATGAAGAAATGTCAATTCAATAAATAATACTGACAAAAATAGTGTTTGGGGCCTGTGGGACATGGATTGTTGGGAGCTCACTTCAAATCTCCAGTCTCCAAGTAAACAGCTGGGCATCTTGAGACTTAATCCTGGCATTAGGATTTGCCTGGACATGTGAATTCTAAAAGTTCATTCACCAAAACCACTCACTTCTAGATCAGTGAAAGGCATTATCTGAGGGAAATAAGATAGCAATAGACAAAGATAATCCCCTGCTAACATTACTGAGTTCAAGCTCCAACACAATCATTTGGAAGTACCATACATATATACACACCATTCATTATACATGTAGAAAATGGAAATATGTCAGGATAATGTGTTTTTATGAAAAAATGGCAATATGGAAATGAACTTTTCATGACTTTCAAATACAGTTTTGGCTAGCAGGTGAATATGTATCTATGTTTAAGGACATATACCCAGAAGAAAGAAAGGACATCCTAGTATTCGGGATAGTTGAAGTAAAGCATTGTATCAGTTGTGGATGAAGTGGGTCTTGTTGATATTCTTAGACTTTAGACTCATTTGAATACAGGTGGTTTTCCTTGTTTGTTTGCAACTTCTGTACAAACATTTGTATATTCAGCCTGAAGGGAAGATTTTTTGGATTGGCTATAATTTTATTTTGCCAATATCTAAGAAGCATGGGATATATTTATAAGCATACTAAATGTAAGTCAGAAAGGTTGCATAAAATGAAACACATTTATCACTGGGAGACATTCTTCATATGTGGTGTTCACTTTAACATAGTTTAAACTAATTCTCTTTTGGATGAAAAGGGAAAGCACTAAGATTAATTGTCTTTGTATTTATACAACAGCTTTAGTCTGCATGCCTGTGTGTCTTCCTACTTGTGGTAATGCCTAGCTTGTTTAAAATGACTTTATTATGTGTTATAAAATAGGTCATGTTTTCATAACATTATTAAAGGAAGATACTTAATCTTAATTTTTAAATACACAGTTTTTTTGTGGTACATGTAGGTTTGAATTTGTTAACCATTCATTTAGAGTTACATTTGTAGAGACAATTTATATGAATGAATACAATGTAGTCAGACTTCACTCATTAAGGTATGGGGATGGGGAAAAGAAATATTTCTCACTTATTACTATCTAGATATTTTAACCTTGAACACATGAAGTCATGACCAGGGAAGACCACCAAACCCTTCACATATTCCTGTCATGCCAAGTGTAAGCATGTTGGGGTTGGTCTTAGTCTTCTCATGGAAGATATCTCATTCAGATCCATCTTCTATCAAAATACTCCGTACTCAAAAATCACAAGTGAACATCCCCCAGCTTGGCAGATTCCTATTGTAAATGTTGTGGTCAAAATCCAATTGATTCTTACATCTCTGCCTCCTACCCCACCAAGCTTCTGCTAGAATCCCAGTATAGAATTACACTTCACACTTAACTGTTCTGCCTTTTTGAATGCTAACCAAGCAGATCTCCTGTCTCAGATTCATTTTTCAGACCATAGCATCTTCTTCATTGTGGTGCCCAACAAGTGTTTCACTTTCAATAGAAAATAGTTTGTTTAACACCTGTTTCTGTCAAAATACAAATCCTTATGATGCGCTTTGTTTGACCCATCTATGTCAAATCATGTGACTGTTTCATCTTGTGAAGTAACTTTCACCAACCTACATTCACATGAGTCAATCACCTGGGCTTTGCTGCATTCCATGTTTCTCCTGGCACTTTAGCCCCAATGTTGTCTTCAGAAGAAGAAAACCAAAGGTTTAGACATTATCCACCCCCAGTTTTTAGACAGCACATCACTTAAAGTGTTACTAGTTTAATCACATCACTCATTGGAATTATTTCCCTCCTGGAATAACAAAGGTGGACCCCATTTTGTTTTAAGTTTTCATATGTCTATCAATAACAACAACTGGAGATATATTAGAAAAAATAGAGTAGTACATCAATATACATATTACATTATAAATCCTGAAAACCATTATGTAGAAGATTTGAGCTGATGTTGTGTATAAATTTTATAGTTTGTATTTCAATGTCTGAGTTTTTAAACATTGTACCACTTTGGAAGTTTTTAATTTCCTACATATTATTCTGGAAGCTATAGTGTAAAACAAACAGAAAAACAAAACAAGGAGTATAATAAAACAATACTGGATACAGCATCACAAAATGATGGACAATGGGCTAGTCTATCTTTAACAGAAACTGAATTTAGCAGGTGTGTGAGAAAGATGTAGATCCTCAACACTAGGATGTGCATCTTCTAATTTTCCTCTAATGCCTTGATTGCTTAAAAGTTAGTCATGTGTAGTGTTAGAAAAATTTTCAAATACTGTTTAATCAGTTGTTAATTAAAATTAATACATTTTTAAGAGATGGTAAAATACCCTTTTTTGATGAATGGCAATTGCTCTTTATTTTTTCTTTGCTTTTGTTGTACAAATTGAGCTCCGAGATTTGAATGATTAGATAATACCAGCCACAATTATGGTGATGTTCTCATTTAACATTTTGTCTTTGTGAGCTAGCATGAACTAGTCAATACTTTTGAAAACTGTAAGTGCTTATTTGATGTCTATGTTATGAATATCACTCATGACTGATATATGGAAATTAACTCATAAATGGGTTTTCTTGAATGTAACATAATTGCATTTCTTTTGTGTTCAAGCTTTATTGCTGTGTTTAATGATTTGTCCTATGCTTTATAGGATAATAAATTTCATTTCCTTGCACTGTCCTATAAATAACCTGAAGGTCTTCTAATTAGAATAATTAGAATAGCTGTCTTTACCTGGCAAACATGTAATGCTCCATGTATTAGAGAATATAATGAGTGTACATCTATCTCCAGTCATATTAAACATGGCACACCAAACTGATACATAGACATACACATAAACATACATACAAGAGCATGTATGTAAAAACATACATTAGGAATACTTTCTCAAGAGAGTATATATACTTTATAGCTTTTTAGCAATTTTCTCTTCTATAATATTTACTTTTAAACTGCTTTTTAAATTTAAGTTTGTTGAGTTGAGACTATTGAAACAGGCTGGCATTGAACTTCTGAAAATAGTGTATACTTCCTCAAGGTGCTGCTAGTATGTAAGATTCCTTCCCTGACCCCTTAAGCCAGGCCTTTCATTATTATTTAATCTGTTCATTTGACTGCATATAACTCAATCTTAAACATGAAGCTCATTGGTATTCATATCTCCTCCAGATACACATTTTTTGTATATTTTTGTTGATGTTAAGCTTTATGTATTTTTCTCCTTTTTGACCTTCATTAGATACTGAAAATTTAAATCTTGCAGGTACAAGTAAAATGTTTTAGCTAAAAGAAAAAATAAAATTTTGTACAGAACTTGATAATATACAAAAATAAAACTATGTAGAGAACTTGATATACAGACTATCTACCTGTTCAGCTTGACAAAGCTTGAAGTGAGGTCATGATTGAACTGTATATAGTATTGAATAATGTAACTGTTCCTCAGTATTTGAAGCCACATGAACGTCCATCAGCATTAAACTTGGTAAATGGTCATAAAGCTCAAGCTTCAAAAACATAGTGTTTAAAGTTTCTTAGAGTCTAGGCATCCTAGACATGGCTATAGGAGATTGTCACTGAACCCAAGTGTTTAGAACCATGCAGCAACTAGGTTAGACACAAAGACAGTGCACCTAAGTGTTCTCTTTTCATTTGCATATATTTTGATAGATAGTTAGCAATCACTAGGCTACTAATATAGATGTATTAAATAAAAGCATATACCTCTTATATGTATTGTTCCCATAGGGAGCAGTCTACTGATATTACTTTGCTTTTTATTTCCATTAATTTTATTTATATATTACATAATAAAACATTTCTGTACTATAAAAAGTTGAATTAAGGTCATAAATCATATAATATACATTAAGCACTTATATACTGTGACTTTCTGAACAGTCTTGCCGTATTCATTATTGGTTATAGGATAACTAAAACTGTTTCTTCTTATTCAAAAATACACTAGAATATTTTTCTCCCATAAAGTTTTTTTTAAAAGGCAACACACTGGTTTACTTTTTAAAGTTTTAAATATATCAAATCAGAACATAGTACAGGAAAGTTATGGTACAAGGGGAATTTTGTGTTCTTGTGGAAAATTCCAAGAAAGCAGGACAAAAGTCTTGTGACCACAATTTCTTCAAAAATATGGAATTGTTCTTAGAACATGCTTCTTGGACCTCTCAGTGGTAGTTGAAAGGAGTAAGTTTAAGTTAGATCATTCATTTCAACAGGCAAATGTTATTTGTTTGTATGCTTCTATGGAAAAACATGTTCTTGCCATGTGCAGTTGCCCACTACAATTGGCTTGCCTTTTTGATTGTATATTTTCATGGGACTCTGCTTAACCTTCAAGTATAAGTTGTCTGGTGCTATGAATAAAGATGAATGTCGCGTGAGACTTGGCCTTGTTTTTAGGTTCCATTTTTCTAAGTCTCACTGCCTCAAACTCAATAAATAGAATTATAATTTCATTAACAATTTTGCCTGATTATAGTTTATTTTTTATAAAGATAAGCCGTGATTCTCCCTGTATTTATTTAACTGGTAGCTGAATTGATCTAACTCTTGAAATAAAAGTTGTATTTTCCAAAATGACCTGAAATATCCTTTTATTTAACCTAAATATTTGAATAATTTTTATTACTGTTTACTTCTATGACCCATTTGTCTCTTTCTTCCTTACTAAAGTGATTGATTTTTATTTTAGCATTTTGTAATAATTGTTTTATATTTATTAACTGATCTCTTGTTAAATTTCACATTACTGTTTTAATTGCAGATTTAATGTGTCTGTTTATCTTGTATTGACATCTATATTTAAAATTTCATATATAAGTATATATATCTTGTAAGCTCATATAAATTTTATTATCAGAAAATAAGTTTATTACATGAAACAGCAAATCAGTTTTGAACATAATATATGACTAGTGATCATTTGACTTCAGCCAAATGCCTGCTTGGATTTAGAGGACACACACATAGATTCTATAATTCAACAACGATTAAGGTCTGTGATATGAATTCATCTAATATGAATTTAAAAGACTGGCTTATTAACTTAGAGATTTCCGTAACTTTTTTATATTTATTCTTTTGCTTTGTTAGTGTGTGGATGTCTGTGGATATATGAACGCCATAGAGAATATTTACAAATCAGAACAACATTCAGTGATTCAGTGGCCAATTATTTCCTTTTATTATGTGGGTACTGAGAATTGAAAGCAAATAGTCAAGGTTGGCAGCAAAAACCTGTACTTTCTCTGGGCCTCCAATTCATCAATTTCTTTTTTTAGTGTGTGTGTGTGTGTGTGTGTGTGTGTGTGTGTGTGTGTGTCTGTGTCTGTGTCTGTGTGTCTGTGTTTGCACAAGCACATAGACATATACAAATAGCTGCATATCTGTGTGGACATGTGTGTTCATCTATGTATAGGTACAAATTTGTATACTGCTATGTATGCATGTATGTTAATATTTGTGTTTAGGCCTGAAATTGAGATCAGGTATTTGCTGGACCTTTTGTCAGTTATGGAGCCAGGTTCACTTGCTGAACCAAGAACTCACATATTATCTATCCCCAAGCTCCCCCTATTGCTACCCCCAAGTGCCCTCTGAATGAATGCTGGAAATACGGACAGCCACCACAACTTTGTGGCTTTCTGGGGATCAAATGCTTACTCAAGGACATATACCTAGCTCCTATTTGTTGAAAAACAGATTTATGGTAAAGAGGGTAGATTTGGAATTTTGAGAGTATTCTAGATTTGGTTCCTAGAAATAACTAATTTCTTATATTTGGGGTGTTGGATGTGGTAACAGTCCATTTAGGCACCAAGTAAAATAATAGGGACCAAGATAAAATTGCCAATGTGTTAAGAAAAGGATTTTAGTGACATAGAGCATATTTCTAATTCCATTTCCAGGAACAGGTGGCTTTCCCATTGGAATGTCTGTTTGACACATCATTACTGACCCTACCAGTGTGATAGAAGTACTTAGCCTAATACACATTCCCTACTGTTGCTCATCAGGGAACATAATTCCAAAACAAAAAGTAACTCCTGACCAGTATACACAAATTTATTATCCTGAAAGATATTAAAGTAAGATCCTCCAAGCCTTCCTGGTGGTTTTGCTTTTTTAGCTCATAAGCACACTCCTGTGAAATCTGTCTCTCTGCATGGTTAATGCTTTTATTTCAAACTAGGTTTACTTTGTACAAACCATCCAATTTTCACATAGTTAGCTAGGTTTTTAGATGAAAAACTATAAAATAAATCCTAATATGAGTGTTCCTGATAAACTTTATTTCAGTATACCTTGGAATACGAAATGGTATTTGTGAACAGCATATAATCATAGATTAAGAAAGGACTGGTTATGTTCTATATACGAAGGTGCTGTTATCCAGGTGATGAAGTTCTTGACTTTGCCAAAAATATGTGGAATTGACAGTTCCCCACCTTCTCTGATTCTGCCAAAAGTGATAGTGCCAATTAAAGAGTAATATATTCCTCCAGGAGGAGGGCTACATATCCTTCAAACATTTGCCAAATGACAGTGTGCCTATGATTTCCATGCATTTTAATGTGCCACATGAAGCCTGCAAACAACTAGCACAAGGAAGAGAGTTCAACGCGCCAGTTAATCAAAATTCATTGTAGAGGGCTTTGAGATTCTTCCTATTCACCTCTAACTCCTGGTGAAAGGGTTTTATTGTGAGTAGTTAATATTTTATAGGAATGCTGTCAGCTCGTTACAGAGCCCAGAGGAGTTATATATTTTTCTGACATATGATCACAATTCCCATCTGTATGTCTAATGTCAGCATCTGTAAGTATCCTTTGATTTTTAAGAAGATAAAAAAATAAGGATGTCCAGACATATCAAACAAAAATAAGTGTGTTTCAGATAATTCTTATTACTCAGACAGACCAAGTGACAGATACACACAGGATGACTCTTTTTGGATTCTGGTTACACTGTTGACTATACAATATGGACTTGTGGCAGGAAGGAGAATTTTGAAAAAGGACTTTACACATATGCAGACACAATCTGAAACAGATATATGTATGTGCATATATATATATATATATATATATATATATATATTAAAAATAAAATTTTAGGCTCAGTTGGTAAAGATTCTTGTTGTCAGGGATAATGCTTGAGTTCCATAAGCAGGACCCACACAGCAGACAGAAGCAATCCCTTCCATTAGCTGGCCTCTACATGTGCTATGTACACTCTACAAATGGAAATCTCTACAAAACGTTACCCACGCCTCAATGCACAAGACCATAAAGGGCTATTGGAATATACTTCACACTGTGTGGCAGACTTTAAATTAACTATAATGGGAAGAATTTGTTTTTCTAAGTGCAGTTCCATTATTATTATTATTATTATTATTATTATTATTATTATTATTATTATTTTACTTTTTTCTCTAAGAAACTTAAAAGGAATCAAGAAAATTACTTCTACTAGTAAAATGGCAGTTGGGTTGATAATTAATCCTTGCTAAAGACAGCAACTGACTTAATACTGAAAAATTATTCAGTTTACTGATATTGCTGACCTCTTCACAAATTAAAGTGAATCCTCCAAATTTGTCAGCAGGTTCCCTTAAGAAAGAATTATACAGGAAATAATCTGTTGTTGCATTTTACTGATAGGACTTTATACTGAGTCCTATTTAACAATAAATGTAGATATTATCAAATAGTTTATTTTAAAGAATTTATATCAGACACTGTGATTACGGTGACTAATTACTCTTGCCTACATGTTTCTAGCAATCAGCTAGCTGATATCTATAATAAAAGAACAATAAAAAGAATTTATACCAAGGTACAATTCTAAACAAGTCACCTCAATCCAGAAAGCTCTTGATCTTTGTTTCTGCTGTCTTGGAATCACAGGTTCAAAGGGAAGTCCTGGGCAAACATGTCCCAGATAGAATTTTGAAATACTAATATCTAAGTGTAAAATCTAGTCAATTGTGGAAACACTTAATTTTACTTTCTAGTAAAAAGAAATAAAATTAATTTTGTTCTATTCTTGTTACAAGACCTTTCATTTCTTATGTTCTATGTGGGTTTAACCATATTTATCTTACTGCAAGATTGGAAAAATCATCTTATTTCTCTATGTGAAAGTCTTTGCTTATTTCATCTGAGAGCTTGTCTCATGTAGACTTGAGACATCTTAAATTACAAACATGTGATTCCTTCAAAAGATACACACCATGAAATTGTAGGGATAAAATAAGGGACAAAAGATGGAAGTGACATATAATTTGAAAAAAGAATTAATGAATTCAAGAGTTGGGGATACAACAGTAGGTGATATATTTGCTGCACAAAAAATGAGGGACTCAGTTTAATTCCCAGAAATCACATAAAAATTCAGAGCATAGTGTTGTGCAGTTACAGTCTCAGTAATTCAGATGCACAAATACCTAAGGCTCCCTGATCACTCTACCTATGAGTCCCAGGCCAATGAAATATAGTGTCTCAAAAATAAATGTGGATTTGTCAGAGAATGTAAGAGTTATGTCAACCCACCAGAAGAATGATTCTTGTCGGGGGCAAAGCATACAGGACCATTGATTCTTAGAACCGTTGCTGACATTCACTAAAGCAGACTTGTGTCTCCCTAATACCTGCATTGTAGTGTGTAATCGTATGATTACCTCTCAGGCTTATGGACACATATATCTGTGCATAGTAAGGAAAATGACTTTCATTTAGAAGTATAATTTTGATACATAAAATTATACTAGGACATTCTTCATAACTAGATCTATTGTTCCACAAGAACTGTGGGGCACTTAAAAGTTACTTTGTTCCTTTTACTCAGACAAACAAAAGGAAATAAGAAGAAATTTCTCCTAACTCTAAGGCCCATTTTTACCCCAGAGCAAGTTCAAACCAGACCAAAAGCTTTATGATATACATCGTAAGTTTAAAGCTTTACAGATATCCACATGAGCAGAGTCACAAGTGTTTAACCAAGGTTTCTACATAAAGCACTATTAAAAAAAATAGCATGACAATTTTTTACTTTCCAAGTCTAACTGACAAAAAATATCTATGTCTCAAGTTTGTCACTGGGCACTGCACCACTGGGCTCTGATCAGTCTTACTCCTGAAACAATGAAACTTTGTGTTGTCATTGTAAAAAGGCTCTGCCCTTATTGTTTATCCATAGAATTGTGCTTTTAACCAAAGGGAGGTAACTCTTGAAATTTTTTAATGCTTCAAACCTCCTGTTCAAAACAAGGCTACATTTTTTTACACCCTGCTTTCTATGATGAATGTCATTCCCTACAGCATGTCCACATGGGAAAAAGCTACTTAATGCCTGCTTCCAAACACAGTATTTAGTCCCCTCCTGTTTGCCTTACTTAAGCTCTCTTGTCAAAAATTCTCTGGAGTTGAAATTACATGGATTTGTTGTACATGTGGAAAATGCTGCTCCTCAGAGGAGCCTGACTGCTTATACTGACGCTGGCCTTTGAACAATTTTCATAACTGCTGGACATCCAGCTGTCACTTGCCAATGAAAGGTCAGAAGGATTCTGTTGGCATTTTAAGATGCATTTTTCTTATACATGAAGTAGATCATCATCTCTTTTCTTCTTGCATTAGCTTCTTTAATATATAGATTATATCTTACACATTTTCATATTAAGGTAAAGACATTAGGTTACATATGGTATGTATAAATCATCTCTGTGTAACAGTTTAAATATTGCAAACAAGCTTTGCAAGGTTGTTTTTAATGGCAATGTATTAAGATTCATAATTGTATGTTTGCACCATAACACTATACTGGTTGCAGTAACTTATTAGCATACACAAAAGCAACACCTCTGCTTTGAATGCCCTAGAACAATTAGATTTATGTAAACTGAAGTGTTCTATTTGGACAGTATGAGAAAGGAAACTTTATCTTATATACTCAGAGAATGTTTTAACAATACTATTCACTTTTTGCACATTTTAAATCACATTTAATAATGAAGAGCCAGAGGGAAAAGTTGGTATCCAATTCAGCCACTCTCACTAATCTACAAAATGAGTACAATGCCTATCAGCCATCTGAAAAGGATCTTTATTCATATCTTGTGAAAGTCTAGCTACAGATATTCCTCATTATCAAGAACTTCCTCCTGAACAATAAACAAAATCATAATGTCCTTTTTTTGTGATTAGGTAAGCTTTTAAATTAATCCAGTAATAAAAATACTAAGGAGATTTGGTCACCATTACGACATACAGCATTTGATACTACACATAAATGAAAACATAATAATGTTCAAACTAGATTTACTTAATTTGGAAATTTCAGAAACATACCCATTTATCACTGTGGTTATATGCCTGAGTAAAATGTAGTTACAATGTTTCATCAGGTGACATTTTAGGACTAGTGAAAGCAGGGGGGAAATCTCATCATTGAATTGTCTTGTTCAGTTTGAACAGTGTTTCTTCTTGTTAGAAACTTTAGGCTGAGTTAGTTTGATGATCACTTACTGGACTCCATTCAACTGAAGTTATGACTGTTATTCAGTGCTATAGAATATCATAATTGTGTGAGATGTCAATCAATCCTACATACCACAACATGGGTTTTATTAAGTGGAAAGTTCTAATAGCAACTCAGTTATGACTCTACAAGAAAACACATGATTGGAGAATATACTCAGTAAATGTAGGCCAAAAGCTCTTTGAGAGCATCTAATTTTATACCAAAGGATGGAATTTTGTGTTCTCAAGATTATCATTTCTATGTATATAGTTATAAAATTTGATTATAAAACAAAGAGACATACCTAAACCTTAACTGTATGTGTCATTTGGAAATTTTGTTTTTACAAAAAGAAAGCTATGCAGGTGAATTATGTAAAGTCTTAATTTTTATTTAGTAAAGTTAATAGGAGTATCACTCAATATACTTTTCCAACTTTAATACAACAGCCATAATTACCCTCAGTCCAAAATAACTCTTACTGCAACTTTTGCCTGTTTTAAACCAGATACTATTGCTGAATGCTGAATAAGCTGCTTTATTACAGAGACACATGAACACTAAACATGTATATCTCACAATCGCCAGATGCATTTTACTTGTGGTTGAAAAGCAGTCTACTTTTGAAAGAGGTAAATGATCATCATCCCTACTGCTGACACCAGCCATCAGCATCAGTATCAACATCAGCATCAGCACTTATACCTCTAAATATATTGGGATCAGCATGTTGATAAAAAAATAGTTATGATTACTTTCCATAGGAAAATGTAGTTCTTTGGGGATAGCTCAAGGAATACTGTAGGTGATACTAGATAAAACAGTCATTACAAGAACCACCTAGACCTGTACTGGAGGATGTGTACTCAGAGGTCCCTAGGTGGTTTCAATTGCAGCCATGATTTAACTCCTTCTCAATCAAACCACACACCACACAGTATAGGGCCTGAACCTTTGCTCTTTCTCACCCTGCACTTGGGAACTTCCTTTATCATTTCTCCATTTTGTTAAGTGAATCATTACCTACTTTACTTTTGTGCAAACGTAGCTTCACCTTAACTCTACAACCCCACTCATACTCCAACATCCTTTCCCTCTTTTATTCCTTCCTTTTCACATATCTGAGTTTAAATTCATAGTGTAGAGCATGGTAGGGTAATACACTAGAGCTTATCCCACCTGAAGCTATCCCTCAACTCCTCAAATGACATGTAAACTATGTTCTTTTATTCTCCAATATATATACTGACAGTTTCAATTGATCAAATAAAACATTAGGCACTCAACTAAATTTGCACTTCATGTAAAGCAACAAATGAGATTTTAGGGTAAATATGTACCACATGTTGATTCATTTGTATCTGAATTTCAATTTTCTTTTTTTTCTGAATTCAGGTGTCTAAATGCAATTGTTTGACTCTATTTATTTTATGTGTATTGTTATTTGGCCTGAATGTGTGGCTATATGAATTATATCTCTGTCTGGTACCCATGGAGATCAGAAGAGGGTATTGGATGCCCAGGATGTGGAGAATAGTAGATTTTAAACTACCATGTGAGTGTTCAAACTAAACTCAGGTCCTCTCTAGTAAGACCATGTGCCCTTATCCACAGGACCATCTATCTGGATCCAAATATACAGGTCTTCTATGTTATCTGATGGTCTTAATCCTTTCCTTTTAACACAATACAGGGTTTTCTTAGCACAGTTATAAAGGTCAAGGTCTAAAATCAGTACTGGGATTGTGAGAGTATCCAGGCAGGGAAGCAACCCCATGTAGTGATGATAATGAAAATCTGATTCAGATTGACTTTGTCAACCTGCATCAGACCATGGGGAGTCTAATACCAGGTGGCTTATTGTAGACATATTTAAACAAAAGAGTATTTTGAAAAGTGTCTCCGGGCAACAATGTTTCACATAATCATTCCAATTCCAGGTACACAATAAAGCTTAAGGTGTGACTACACAGAAAATCTTTTACAAAATACAAGTGACTATGAGGGTGGATTCCATATTTAAAGCCCTAGAATCTAGTGTTCCCTCATGATAGCATAAAGATCATCAGTCCATAAAGTCCATGTAACATTGCCTCTAATGGTGTGTAACATTCTAGAGAAGAAAGAGACTGGAATACTCATTATAGTGAAAAAAAGTGAAGTCTGACCCTACAGATAGGAAAAGGTAAGTGAAGTCTGCCTCCACAGATAGAACAAAGGTCAGCAGGTTAACAAAATGAACTCACAGAATTCTTGGTAGGAAAAGGAATATTTTATCTCCTCTTTTGAGAAAGAGCGCCTGTGTATTATACATCCCCACTTTCTCTAGTGATCTGTGGGTGCAAGGATTTTTTTGCTTCCAGCAGGTTTGGAGGTGAATATTTGTTTTGCTTTTTGTGTTTGCTTTTGATGTGTGTTTTGGAGGTAGAGCCTCAATTGAACTCATGGTGATTCTCTATTTTTTGATCAACTGCAGTGTGACAACTTTATGAATGTGAAGCCCAATAAAAGAATGAAGATTGTTGAAACCCATAAAATATCATTCTGGAGTAATTAGTTTAGTTTAGGTTTTTGTTTTCTTCTTATTGTTACAGTCAAAAGTGGTGAGAAAAGGCACTTACCTGTGGATTGTGTGATGCTAAAGTTATTTATTTATTTATTTATTTATTTATTTATTCATTTCTTTGATTTCAAGTATGATTTTATCTGTAGGGTCAAACCTATTGTGCCTTCTTGTTCAGCAAATTAGCCTTTTTTGTACAATAGGATTAAGCAATATAATTATCTATAACTTGATACCAGTAGAATATTATTCAGGTTCATTTTCCTTTTAGCACAGTGAAAAATAGATTTCTTATACTTTCATGCATCCCAATACTAAAGTTAAAATTTAGTAAAAATGACCCCTTCCCCCTGAAACTCATTTACAAAAAGTCAGTGGGAAGAGTGTATTGTTTACTTTCTGATGGCTGGAATCAGACATAGATATTAAAAGAATCTCAAGGTTTATAATCATCATCACGTAGATGAGTTCAAAGCCTCCCCTGATAAGGCTCTTGATTCAGTAGGAATAAATTTATCTGCCAAGACTCCTTCCTTGTTGTCCATCTTGGTCGCTGGAACAGCACTGTAACTGTATTTTTCTCCCATCTATTTCTATCACATTGTCTCAATGTTTTCTCCCTTCTAACTTTGGCGTTCATCTCTAGACCTACCAAAGCTTTTCTGAATACTGTTAGCCTCATTTAAAAGCCTATTTCCTTAACACCACTACACTCTCTAAATATCTATATGTTGAGAACTCAAGAATACAAAATTCTCTTATGTTCTCAAATTACAAATACATATATAATTACTTTATGGAAAATAATTAGGGACAAACTTTTTTTTAAAGTTCAAATTCCAAAAGTTATGTTGTCATATAATTTAAATAGATTACACATTTACATCACCAAATCTAAAGATTATTGGAAATAGTGTTAAAATACTTTTCTATTAGATTAATGGACCTTAAAGCGATTATCCAAGTTTACGTATTTTTTTTAATAAGGTCTTCTTTGATCTTAAATTGTTCATAGTCAGTATAATTACATTGTAATTAAGATAGCAGTATGAAGAAATATTAACTAGCAGTGTCACATGTGACAGTAATATAAAATTAATTGATATATGAGTTACAAAATTATACTGTAGGGTATTACTGGAAGGCCTAATGGTGTGATCCCCTGCTCCATCGGAGTGACAGATTTAATATTTCCAGGAGATGCTAATTTTGTCTGTCTCAGCTGTGTGATCCTTCCAGCTTAGAGGAATGAATTCAAGAAACATCAGGAAGCCTAGTGAAGAAATAAAAAAATTGAGGAAATGAATTTTATTTACCAAGATTTGTCATATGTACTCACATTTTTCTCATCCCTGCTATATTAATAATTTACATGGTTTTACTTACAAAATAAATGAATCAAATAAAATTTTCCAGTATTGTGAAATTAAACTTTTTATGCTATGTGTAATGTTCCTAATAGGTAGTACATTTTACCATATACATGGGACTTGCCCCATTAAAGAATGCATCTCCCCAAAACAAACACATTATTCTTCCTTTTGAGTACTCTTGAGTACCATATATCCAATATAAAATAGTCAAATTGTTTAAGAATCACTAATCATATTATTAGATAATACTGTCAGCCGATAAGTTATATTCTTATGTGTTTAAACATATATACATACATATATATATATACATGTGTACTCAACACATGATTAAAAGTAATATATTAATATCACACATATCTCATTACCTTAAACCCATAGCCTATAAATGGTGTTTAAATTGCTAAATGTTATCCTTTCAATAGCACCTTAAAATTTCTTTTGAAAATGGAACTTGCTTATATAAAATGAGAATGCATAGGTAAAATAAATAAAATACTAAGCTGTAGGACTATTGAAATTCATAATTCATATACCGTATGTCTCCTGTTTTATTCTGTTATGTAGTTCTGTTATATAATCCCTCTAATCTCTTTTTAACTAGTAGGAAGGTTGCTTTTTTTTTCAGTTTGATTTTAAATCACATCTTCCTTTTCTGCTTTAGTAGAGTATTTTACATTTAGGTGAACAGGAAGAAACTTTGGGTAAGATACAGTCTTTCCCTAGATGGACTAGAAAGCAGGAATAGAACTAATTTGGATATATATATATATATATATATATATATATATATATATATATATATTTTTTTTTTTTTACTTTGGCTAGGGAGCATCTTTCCTTGGTGTACCCATAGCCTCACCTAGTTTATTGGTCATGTTTCTCATCCCTGAGGCAAAATACTCAACAGACACAATTTAAGGGAGAAAAGACTTATTTGAGTTTATGATTTCAGTGGACACACTCTATGATGATGGAAAGGCAAGGTAGTTAGAGCAATCTGAAGAATATGTGACAGAACACCTCACACATTGCCATCAGTGCTGAAAATGCTGGCACCCTACTAGCTTTCTCCTCCCCCCCCCCCACTTTTTTTAAACATTTAATTATTTTATGCTGGACATAATTATACATGCCTTTTTTAAAAATGAAAACAAACATTTATAAACAATATGTGGGAATCTGGGCATCGTTCTTAACAAGCTGCTTTCTGCTGATAGGGGGTGCTGTTTATGGGGGAATCCTAAGAAGACACAGAAATACTGGCTGTAGTGGTCTGCAAGGTTGCATTGTCCCATTGACATTGCTTCATGGAGTCTTGCTCGATCAAACCATATTAGTCTGGAAGGAATCCACAGCTTTTCATTTTCTGTGGAAACATAATTAGAAATTCTTTTCCCAAGTAACTTATCCTCAGGCTTAAATTTTGTAAATATATATATATATATATATATATATATATATATATATATATATATATATATTGTTTTATATATATATATATTTATATATATTGCATTATATATATATATATAAAACATTAATCCAGCAGCATTTTTTCTTCTTTTTTAAATAATAATATAATTTATAAATTTTACATGTGGATCCCAGTTTCCTCTCCCTTCCTCCCTCCAAATCTCCCAGTTTCCTCTCCCTTCCTCCCTCCAAATCTCCCTCCCTCCCTCCCTCCCTCTTACCCTCTTTCCCCTGTGACATGCACCCTGGTCACCCTTCCCACTCATCTCCCCACCTCCAATCCACTTGTAGGGCTATGCATTCCTGGTTGGGTCATATAAATCTGTGAAGTCATTTGAAGTAGGTACTAGGACTTCTCTCCTGTCTCTAGGTTAAGGGGGTATCCCACCATGGGGGATGTGCCTGCAAGGTCCTTTTGTGCACCAGGAATAGATCTTAGTGTTTGGTTATGGGTGTTTGCTTCTGTTCCCAACAGGTACTAGATGAGGGCTCCATGATGGTAGATAATTTAGTTGATGATCTCATTATGAAGGAAGGGAATTTTGGTAGCCTTACCATGGTTGCTCGAATTGTTAGTTGGAGTCAGTCTTGTAGTTCTCTAGACCTTTCTTTAGATTCAGTTTTCTCTTCAAACCAATAATGGCTCCCTCTCTTATGTTCCCCCCACCCTCTCTCTTTCACCCTGACTCAATCTATCTAGTCACACATGTTTTCCTCTCCTCCCTTTCTCTCCCTCCTAGTTCTCTCTCCATTCACTGCCCTCCAATTTCCCATGTGCTCTGGGGGACTTTTCCCTTCTCCCTTTTCTGAGGGACCTTATATGTATCTCTTAGAATACACCTTGTATCCTAGTTCGTCTGGTGGTGTATATTATAGGCTGGTGATACTTTGCTCTATGTCTAAAATCCATATATGAGTGATTACATACCCTGTTCCTCTTTTTGTGACAGGGTTACCTCATTCAGAATGATTTCTTCAAGTTCCATCCACTTGCCTGGGAATTTCAAGATTCCATTATTTTTTTCTGCAGAGTAGTATTCCATTGTTATATATGCCACATCTTCTTTATCCAGTCATCAGTTGTGGGGCATCAAGGTTGCTTCCAGGTTCTTGCTATTACAAATAATGCTGCTATGAACATAGTTGAGCACATGTCTTTATTGCTTTCCTCCCCCCATTGTATTTTTTTAGCTGCTTTGTCGAAAATCAGGTGTTTACAGGTGTGTGGGTTAATATCGAGATTTTCAATTCGATTCAATTGGTCTACGTGTCTATTTTTGTGCAAGTACCAGGCTGTTTTCAGAACTATAGCACTGTAGTGGAGCTTAAAGTCAGGGATGGTGATGCCTCCTGAAGTTCTTTTATTGTACAGGGTTGTTTTGGCTATCCTGGGTCTTTGGTTTTTCTATACAAAGTTGATTATTATCTTTTCAAGGTCAGTGAAGAATTGTGGTGGGATTTTAATGGGGATTGCATTGAATCTGTAGATTGCTTTTGGCAAGATTGTCATTTTTACTATATTTATCCTCCCAATCCAAGAGCATGTGAGATCTTTCCATAAACACCTTCAGCAAACTACCAGGAAACAAGATGAACTCAAAATATCAGTAGCCCTACTTTATTCAGACGACAAAGAGGCTGGAAAGAAATCAGAGAAAGATCATCCTTTACAATAGCCACTGACAACATAAAATATCTCAGGGTAATGCTTACCAAACATGTGAAAGACCTATACAATAAGAACTTTGTGTCTGTAAAAAAAGAAATTAAAGAAGATAAACTTAATTATTTAAGAACAATCATCACAAGATTAATTACCTCATTCTGAGTTTTAATTTCTTTAAGTCTGCAACAAATATTGTATTAATGAAAAGAGTCTATAATAGAACATCACAACCAATCAAAATGTAGTTTTCAAATCAATTCCCACAGAAACATCAATAATACAACTACCACACTTTAAACTTGGGGATCATTGGAGTAGAGGGAATGGAGAGATTGTAAAGGCCAGAGGATCAGAGAGTTTGTTGTGAGATTATGTCTCCTAGTGTTGTTAAAGGCTACATCTATTAATTCTCACCAACATTATTGCCCAAATATTAACTTAAAAATACAACAACAATACTCATGGCCAAGTGACAGGGAAAAGCAGAGTTTAGTCCTACAGCAAGAACTACAGGCAAGCAAAGAATGCTGAGATTGGGGAAAATAGTCTTCCCCCAGGAAGAGCACACGAATTGATAATCCAATATTAAATGATTATTCAAAAAACATACACATACAAGTAACATTATACAGACTGAGTATATTATATTTAGGAATATATATATATATATATATATATATATATATATGCATATATATATATACAAATGTGCATGTACATAATAACAATTCATTTAAAAAATAGGCCATGACTTTGAAAGAAATCCAGGTGAGGTGTCTTGGAGGGCTTGGAGGGAGGAAAGAAAAGAGAGAACAGTTATATTTACTTAAAAAATAAAAGTTTAAAAAATATTTTGCTAAGGTAAAATTCATATCACCAGAGTACTTTTAATTTGTTACAATGTTCCTATCTATATGTTCTTGGATATTCAAATTGTATGTAAGAAAAGAAAAAAATATAAAACTATTATTAGATTAAAAACGAGTAGTTACAAGGAACTCAAAGAGTAGATAAGGATATGAGATAATGAAGCACTTGATTCAATTAAGCCCATGAACATTTCTCCAAACATAAAGTCAAAGAGAAAGAATGAGAACATTTTTTTACTGAATTTGGGCACTGAAAAGTGTTATGTTTAGAATGCAGCAACAGTGAGCTGAGCTCAGGTAATGTTCAGTATTCCAGATGAGTCCAAGCAAGACCAAAACACACGGAATTATCTGTGTAAAATATGGGGAATTGATTTGCAACAATGTCATATTCTTTGATCTGCACAGTTTTAATTCACTTTTAAACAGATTTTGTTGTAAGGTGTTGGCCCCACAGCTTGGATTTGAGTTGGTTATACAGCAAGCATCTTTACCCATTGAGCCATCTTGCTTATCCAGAATATCCCTTATTTTCAGTTACATCAAGCTTTAGAGAGGTACCAAGTATTATACGGATAATTTTAAAATAGGTATCAATGTGAAAAGCCACTGAGTTCAGACTTTGCATCAAAGTTTAAACTGAATCTCTTTAGCAGATGTTCTTTGACATAACTGACAGTTGTCTGTAGGCAGAAAACAATCAAATTAAGATGTCATTGCTATTTGACAGCACAGCATTTTTAAAAAGTTGATAAAATGATTCATGATTGCATAGGCTTCAGCAAGTTCTTGCATGATATCTGAACTGGGATACATGGCGGTGGTGGGTGGGCTAGTTGGACACAGGGTGGAGATATTGATTACCTGATGGCATGTACTCCCAAACCTCCCAAAGGGGCAAATACTGCATCATAATGAATAAGGAGAATGAAAGATGCTGAGGTTCAAAATAGCATAGAAAAGGAGGCAAGTAAAGCAACACCTGCCTCAAAATTTAGAAATATACTCATTGATTCATAATAGAAACTCATATTTCATATCTATTGTTGTAATTGGATTTTTTTTCATTGGGACCATCAGTTGTTCAATAAGTGACTGACACTTAAGCTTTTTAGCTGTACATGCTCAGCTGATAGCTTAGGCTTCTTATTAACCAGCTCTTACCATATAAATCCACCCATATTTATTAATTTATATGCTTCCATGTGGCTCATGGCTTGTTACCTCATCTTCTACAGTCCTGCTTTCACTCCATCTGGCTGGTGTTCCTCCAGTTCTGGCTGGTTTTCTTCCCAGCATTCTCAGTCTGGCTATCTTGCCTAACCTCTTCCTGCCTAGCTATTGTATTGGCCAGTTGCTTCATTATTACACCAATGAGAGCAAAATATCTTTGTAGAATACAAAAGGATTATTCTGCAGTATTTCTACCAATCCGTCTAATTATAAAGGAAGGTATACCTTTAACATAGTATAATTATATACAAATAAACAGTTATCAAGTAAGAATTACAGTTGCAATATCTACTTCATTTGTCTTTGTGAATTTAGAGAAATATTCTATTATCTATCTTATCTTTGTGAGTCTAAATTTTTATATCTAATTTAAGTTTTATCATAACTAATAAAAGCTATGAGTTTGACTATTTGGTCTTTAACCCAATCAAGGATCCCAGAATGATATAATACAGTTTAATGGCACAGACATCTGGCTACCTAGAGAGTCACCCAATGTTCCTCTGTAATGGTGGTGCATCTATCTTTGGCCTACAATCTTAGAATTTCTGAAAGAGATTTTTGAGAAGCAGGGAATTGTGAAGGACTTTCCTAACTTGTCTTGGCTAAGTTATAGTCTTGTGTGTGTGTGTGTGTGTGTGTGTGTGTGTGTGTGTGTGTGTGTGTGTGTGTGTGTGTGTGTGTGTGTGTGTGTGTGTGTGTGTTTTGACAGCATACTGTCAACAGTTACACCAACAGTAGTTTCTTGCCAAAAGGGATGTTTTGCAACAAAGAAAGTAATCTACATATGGAGGTTCTTCAAAGCCCGTCATCTTGTCTGAAGTAGATTTGTGCTGTCAGATGCTTATGTGTCTCACTCTTGTAAGAAGCCTAATGTTATTAAACTCACTATATGCCATATTCTGTGTATCTTTGATGTGTTTGAAGGCCATCTATCTAAAAACATTTGTTTAACCTTGAAACACACCCAATAACAACAAGTTTGGTTGTTATAGATGATTAACTACTAACCTAATTATACAATGCATTTTTAAATGAACATCATAATACCCCAAACAAGAGTAGAAACTTATGTAATATAATAATAATAAAATTCTATCAATAAATCAAAATCTTACCAATGTAAACTACTTTGGGATTAATTGTTGTTTTGGGGATTAAAGTAGATTTGTTAATATGCCCTTTATCTCATCATTTCTATATTAGACTCCCCTATTTTCCTTCAGAAAAAAATCTTGAACCACTGTCCAACTCTTTCTTTGACCATGATAAATAACAACTTGTATTCACCACCTCCTAAAAGATGACAAATATCCATAACCCATCTCTGGGAATGTGAGTATTATTTTCTCTAGACTGCCTCCTGTTGTCTGGTGATGTTGGAATTTTAGGGGGACCTTAAAAAAATCAGGATTGTGGTAAAGTCTTGGGTGAAGTAATTGCTGAGGTTGGACCATATCAGCCAGCGGCCTTGAAGCTATTCTTTATGCAGAACTCTCAGGAAATTGTAACAGAGGCCCTTTGCATTAATACAAATATAGACTTTATGTAGTACACAAGTTAGCCAAAGATTTGTTTTTGTTTTATGTTTGAGTAGATAAAATATATAACACTTATCTTATAGTACTTCTAGGTTTATTTATTTATCTCTGTAGCTAGGATATTAAATGGGTATGTCCTGACCAAACTTGATCATCTTTAGCCCAGATTGAATCCACAGCCTTTTTTCCCTTATTTTTCTTCTCTTTTCTTTCTTTTCTTTTTTTTGTGGGAAAAAAAGCATAACATTTTCTACAAAGCAATACACCATTTGAATTCTATTTGAATGCCATTTGTAGTCTGGGTTTTTAGAAGAGATGACCCTCTCCCCAATAAATGGCTTCTATATATCCTGTTTCCTCTGAGTCTGGCTGGTGATCCAACCCTTTTTACCCCCAGCACACCAAGTCTGGTTCTCCCACCTAACCTATTCCTTCCTAGCTATTGATCAGTTCTTCATTAACTTAATGAGAGCAGTATATCTTCATAGCGTACAAAAGGATTATTCCACAGAATATGTTCTCTATAAATCCTCCACTTACATTACGGTGTTGCAATTCCCATCAGAGAATGAATATTCATGGTTCATTGTTATCAAGTAAGCATGTAGTATGAGTTTAAATAAAACAAGATATACATATATAAAATGAATATTCTCTTCCTCTGCATAGATTTGTTCTTCCTTTCCATAGATTTTGTTGCTATTGATTGCAGAGTTCTTTTCAATGTAATTTAGATGTGACATTTGTGAAAATTTGCACTTATTTCAGAAACCCAGCAAGTAATTAAAAATTTAAATAAAATTATCCCATTGCTAGCATTTAAACAATGAAAATTAATTGAAAAATTAATTGAAGGAAGTCTAAGATAGATGGTAATGTTTACACAATCATGCTTTTAATATCAGATGAAAAAAGTGATAAATATCCTTGGGAATAAGAGTATAAATATGTATAATGAATAATAATTACTAAGTGATATAATTAAATACATAGTGAAATATTATGTTAACTTAATCTTTGCTAAATTGCAAGATAAAAATTAATTTAGTCTTTAAATTTAGAACACTATAAGAGGAGTTCATGAATTTAACAGATACATGTCACAGCACTTACAAATCTTTTCTTTAATCTTTATCAAGTAAATGTTAACATCTTTATTTCTCATTAGCTGTCTCTTTAATACATTTGGATGTAATTAAACATTTCCAATACTTCACAGAAGTTATTTAATCACAGTGGAAGATTCTCACTTTAGCCACACAGCAGTTATTTTCAGTGGATGTTATGAAACATGAGATTTCAATGGACTTCATCTTGGTTCTCCTGTTAGATTATAGACTTTCTTCTCTCTCTCTATTGATCAGTGCCTGGATGTCACACAGTAAAGCATAGCTCCAGGGACACCTCCTTAGGTTTGTTGTCCTCTTTCCTTTCAAAGGGTAAGTGTTTAGCCATTCACTAACTGATATTAACAAGACGATGGTTTCAAGATATACTCATTCCTTCTTCAAAGAGAAGATCATCCTTCACAGTATGTTCAACATTTGGCTTCTTTTAATTTGAAAAATATGTTTGGTTCTCATTTTATTAAGAAAATATTTAGAAATTATTCTAATTTAGAAAATTTAGGAATGATTCTAAATTGTATAGGGCTGTGAGGAGAAAATATAAATGCATAAACCACAAGAACGATTTCATTTAAATTAAATAGGATTTTGTGGCACATTTTGTTGTATTTAACTAAAGAAAGAACTAGAAAATTACACACACATACACACATATACAAAATTCATATATAAATGTATATCATTACATACAATATTTATACAAATTTCTTTAAAGATATATAAATATTTATATTATGCATAGATTTGAAGGAAAATTCAGATATATGAATAGATTGACAGATATAGGCACATAATAACCATTATACTCAAGCATTTTAAGTCAATGTATTATGAGTGTGTTTGTATGTTTGTGTGTGTGTGTGTGTGTGTAACTTAAGAATATATATGACCAATATGAAAATGAAACCTTTCTTTAGGATACATGAAACATTTGCTGTCACTGACTTATCTGATTCATAATCTAAGTATATTTATTTTGTTGAAGGAAAATTTTAAGACAGCAAATTAATGAAACACTCCTTAAATTTCTCAGGCACTTTTTAAATTCAAATACAACGTGCATCTTGGCTATCCTGTGCTCCCTGTCTATTGAAAGTCATAGCACTCTATCAACTCTTCAATTCTCCACAACAGTTTTTTTTTATGGTACAGCATGTATAAATATATGCATTTATATATGCTCCTGGTATTGTTGGGCATTTAATTTATATTCCATGTGGCATCCCATGGCTACCTTTTCAAATTCCATATAAACATTAAAATGTTAACACTAAAATTTTTTCTTGGATGGAATAACAACTAACAATGGAGCATCCAGGGCTACCTTCTCTAATTACATATTAACAGTAAGGTGTTACAGTAAATCTTTTCTTTGGATGGAGTAACAATTACTTTAGAGAGAGTTCTTATCACCACATTTGGGAAACCTGTTAAACTTTCCTTCATATTTTGGAATTAATTAACACATACACACTCCCCTAAGACTCCATGTTTTATACCAAATCAACTAATAATGATGTCTCTTATTTAAAGATTGTGGTTTGAATATGTTTACAAACAGGTAGGCAGTCTATGAAAACTACTGTTTTATACTTTTTTCTAAAGAGTTTTAAAATAAACTGCTGAAAAGACCATTTACTCCATAGCTGTCATTTCAGAAAATGCTGTAAATCATATGGGCAGACCCCAAGCCTGAGGATTCCTGATGTTACTGCTGTCTTTTTATCTGAACATCTTTTCCAGACTTTTTTTTTCTTTCATTCCCTATAGTTTCCATAACTTTCAGCTAAAGGTTACTTCTCTCAAGGTATCTATTATCTTTGTAGAGCTGAAACTTAAGATACATGGATCTAAAACCATTAGGAAGCAGTGGCCTGGGGCATGCTCCCCCAGTAAAGGCATTAATGCCAGGCTTAATCCCCTGAATTCAATCTCAGGACTTCACACAATGGAAAAACCGAGCTGACTCATGCAAATTGTTCTCTGACCTCCACTTTCACACTGTGGTCTTGTATGCTATCCACTCAAATAAAATAATAATTATATAAAATTTAAAACATGAAAAGATCAATCATAGTCACCAGTAAGCAGAAAGGAAAAAAAATTTGGGAAGAAAGCATGGAAGCCAATCTGGGTAGTGTAAGGTAGCATTTCTGTGTGAATGGAGAATTTGGGGTTGATTTAATAGTTTAGAGATATTATTTATCCAATAGAACTGATGTCCTTTATCACATGGATGTCAGAACTACTACATGCAATCCTAGAACACAAGTTAGTCTTGCAAATGAAGAGCAATCTAGTTTGACAAAACAACCTCTGAATGACTTCAGTTGTCTTATAGTAAGAGGTGAGTTTGTACTTTGTCCTTGCCAGTAGTGTTAAATCAGTACTTTCACTTTTCAGTTACTTCTGACTTGTAATATCCCAAAAATCTATTTCTATGAATATTAAAATATATACAAAACATCTTATCTAGCGTGCGTCTTATTGTGGCATTCAATAATGTTATTACTATTTATAGCATTAATTACTTTATTCCCCAACACACATGAAAATTCAAAATCTACCAACTTAATAAAGATTAAGAAATGTAATTAAATGTTTGGAAAATTAAATTAAAATATTGACCAGGGAATGTGGTTTAAAACAAACACACCAGCAGTATGCCATGAAAAAATAAATTATATCCAAACACAAGAAAGTCAATATTCAAAGTTATTTTTTATCAGTCTTTCACATATAAAGTCTCAATATATAAATGCCTTGATGTGCCCTCATCACTACACTGTGATACCCTATAGCAACTTCCCAAAGTTTGAACCAACATCATACATTGGGACATTATGCAAATTACATTGAGTAGATGTAAATATTTTTGAGAGGAATAGTCATTTTTCTTCCCACTGGTAGGTTACTCATGCTCCAGTGGTCAGCCCTACACCAATTGGCATGTGGACAACACTAAAATTGTACTTAGTAGGCTATATATTAAAGATATAGGAAAGGGATAAGAATTTGATTGGGGCCCAGGAGTGTCTGGGAGGAGTTGAAGGAGAGACATGAAAGGTGACTATGTTCAAAATGCATTTCATTAATGTGTGAAATCTCAAAGGATAGAGAAATAAAGCTTAGAGCAGTCCATTTCTGAGATGATTTCCTGGTCTTTGGTAGTAGAATCTTAATGTGCTCAAGGTAGGGGAGAACATGCTAGACCTGTGTGTTGAACCACTTTCTGCCTACTGTCACTGTGTAAATTTTAATTCCTTGACCAACTTCATGCAAGCTTGTCTGTCTAAGATGTCTAATGCTCAATCTACAGTTAGGGAGGAGAGTTATTTCTCTCAATCTAGGAAGAAGAAGGAGGAGAAAAAGAAGAAAGAAGAATTGTTTTGCTTGGAGAATCTGAGCAGACATTTGATCTCAGCCAGTTGTCACTAACCATCACTGGGCCATATGCCCATGTGCTACATTTGCTGCCTTCACACTAAGAATAAGGTTTTTTATTTTTTTTCCAAAATTGTAACAATTGGTGGTAATAGCCAACATTCTGTGCATATCTTCTTCCCTCACTGTCAACCTACACTTGATTGTAGCTACCCCCTGTGTCACTTGTTCCATTCTGGTATTCCAACAACACACAGCTAAGCCTTAATTGAACCCATACCACACTTATGTAAATATTCACAGTGTATTTTTTTTCTCATAAGCCACCTATTACGTGTGAAAGGAGACCCTGTTTGTCAAAAAATGAATATATTTGGAGACTTGAAAAATGGGGACATACAATTTAACAATGTACTTTTATATCAAAATAAGTATTTACAGTAAGTCAAATTTGTGTAGCGGTTAAAACACAGAACAATGGGTAGGAAACTCTGCACAGTTCCTGAAGAGCTTGGCCATCTGTTTCACTTCTCAATGAGGCAGAGATTAGAAAAAAAGTGTGTGCATTCTGGTACTTCCTGGGAGACTGGATAAAGATCACATAGGATTTAGTGAATAGAGCTTGCAAAGAAACACCAATAATTTAGGCTTTTCTATTATATTTTCAAAGGAGACATAGCAGGATTTTACCCTTCCTTCAAATTGTACATAAGGTAACTCTGCCTATTTGTTTCACTGGTCTTTTGAGGAAGGACTGTTAGAAAGCAAATACAGTGTTTTTACTGAAACATCGAAGGACATAGAATTGCAAAGCATTAATTCAGTGGTAAGGACCGGAATCAATCATGTTGAAGTGGTCACTCTTTATTTCACTGAATTCCTGTATCCACTACCTCATCCTCATAGTAAACAAGACATTACAAGTTTCACTGGTCTGTGTGGGTAATTTTTTCTTTTTTAAGTTCAGAACAAGTGACTGATTTTTTGGAAAAAAAAAAAAGAAAGAAACAAGAACCATATCAGTTTATAAATGGTAAAAAAAAAAATCTCAATCTTTTCATGGAAAATAAAATGTTAAATTGGAGTGTTTACAGAGGAATTTCCTCATGCTCATTAAGGCAAGCATGACAAAATAGCAAGGGCACTTCCTAGAAATAATTTTACTTTCAGATTCATTTTGGCTATATGTAAGATGCTTGTGTAAACACAAATGAATTGCCATTTGCAACTCCAAAATCACTTTATGCTTAGTAAGGCAGAACATAATTGAAAAATTGGTAATAATATAGGTAGCTCAAAGATACAGGATTAATTTTCATAATTGACATCATCAGAGCTATGTATTTCCTCATCTACAAAAATAAAAACCATTCATGTTTATACACACAAACATCATACAAGTTCATGTGCACACATGTACACACAAATATGTGCACATAGGTACCTACATGTATTCACACACACACACACAACCGTTTCCAACTACTGGAGGTGGTGGTTTTTTTTTTTAATATTCTAATGTTTTTCATACAGTTCTGTGATGTGATTCTGAGGAGATCATCACTGACTTCCTTAGTCCTATGTTGATATATTTTAGCTAAAATTTGACATTAAAGAGAAGAAAGGACATTTAATTTAGTGGTTAAACTAGAGAATGTGACTAAGTACAAAATTGCTCTAACTCTATGGTAAAATATCTAGCAATTTGTTTGTTTTAAGCTAGTTTACTCAGAGTGACTTTTCTTATATCTTGAAGTGATGGGGCCTAGGGCCTGTTTGATATTTGGTTGTTGTTGTTTACAGTAAATTAGCTCAGTGTCACAGTGCAACCTATTTTTATAGTTCTGGTGGTCTGAATTCTAAACTATTTGTCAAGAGTGAGTATTTTATAAGGCTCACAGTTAGCAGTGTCTTCTTTACTTTTCTTCCTTTTAGAATCCTCTAGCAACTTGGTGCCCACTTCCTCAGATTTCAACTATGAGATGTCATTATTGCTTCTTTTTTTTCCTTACATGTTGTAATATACTTCATGATTATGTGTCTTCTCCCTAAATATCCAGACTAAACATCCGACCTCAAAAACTTTCCTTGAACTGTGCTTGCAATTTTCTTTTTACTTTATGAAGTGGTGGGTTTGTAGAGCACATGCACTGAGAAGTGAATGTGTCTGGAGTGCCACTAGTAATCAGTCAATCATGGGGGGTCATGTTGAATTCACGTCTTGAATGATTTGTCTCTATTTCTTCTAGCCTCAAGGATGAAACAGCTCCAGGCATAGTCATAAGCCAATATCAAACTTCAGGAACATTTGTATATATTTTGTGTTGTCTTATGCACATATGTCATCAAAGTAATTATGCTCCTCAATTATCACAAGCTTTCCAAATGAAAATGAGAATGGTTAATTCCATCTTATATCTCATATACTGCTATTGAAAAAAGACATTTTTCAGTATTCAGAACTCTACTAATGTTTACCTAGGTAAAGATTTCAGAGGGGTTTGAACAAATAATGACCTGTGTTATAACTTCATGGTCTTTAAAATTGACTTTAGGCGTCTACTCACTTTCATTGGCTATAACAAAACAAAACAAACCTATAGACCATTTTAAATGTATCTGCCTCTTTTATGCCTGTCAAAATGCACCAATTTAAATATAGCATAAAATGGTGAATCACATTTTATCTCATATTCACAGTTACTATATTCTTAAAGAACGGATACTTCAAAAACAACAAACATAGTTCTCCAAGCAGCCTTTAACATACTTTTCTAAATTGCTATTGCACACTAGTTACAAGAGACCCTGGTGGAAAACATCAACTCCCTTACACATTTGTTTTTTTAGCTTTCATGGTTGCTTTAATCTTATACAGTGTAATGGGCACTACTTAGGGTTTTTTATTATGATCTTGGGAGAATTTAGTTTTATTTTAGTGATTAAAGAAATGCATCCATCATTCTAAATGTAAAATTCAGCACTGGAACCATATCAGCTTTTGTTTTTCCTTCTCTGTGAAAAAAAATATGCTTAAAAAATATTAGAAGTGTTTATATTTTACATTGAATTCTTTGTTTTGAAAGGTTGAATGTCACACAGTTATGCACTATGGGAGTGTGATGTGAGTTTTTGGAACTGTGTGGTGTATGTGTGTAAAGTTATGGATGCATGGCATTATCATAGCTATCCTCCCAATGTTTCAGGATGTCTTTATATAGACATCATTTTGAATTCTCTCCTGTAGGGATGCAATGCATTGTTATTAACTATATTAGTTCCCCAGAGAGCAAAATATTATAATTTATTTCTCCCACCCAATTATAACATTGTACTTGTTGGCCAGTTCTCCTCTTGAACCCATTTTGTACTTCCTGGTAAGCACTATTCTCTCTTCAGCTTTTATGGAACCTGCATCTTCAGATTTCAAGAAGTAATATACGCAATATGTGTTTTTGCAATGTCTGTCTTTTTTATTTATTTTTCTTATTTTGCGTATTGATTCCAGTTGTCTCTCCCTCCCACCCTCCCTTCCTCCACTCTGTCCCAGCCTCCCATGCTCCCCGGCCATGCTCCCCTCCCATCCCCCCCACTCCAAATGTAGGGTGATGCCTTCCAGTAGGGGTCATCTAAATCTGTCAAGTCATTTAGAGTAGGCCCTCCCTCCTGCCTTAAGGTTAAGGGAGTATCCATCCATGGGGAATGTGCTCCCAAAGTCCTTTATGCACCATGGATACATCCTAGTTCCACTGTCAGAGGTCCCTTAGACTGCACAGGCCTTCTAACTGAGACCCGTATTCAGGGGGCCTGAGTCAGTCCGATAGTGGATTCCAAACTATCAGTCTGGTGTCCCATTAGCTCCTCCTTGTTCAAGTCAGCTGTCTCTGTCAGTTTCTGTAGCCTGGTCTTGTCCTCCCTCTCCTCCCTCTTTGCATCTGGATTCCTGTTCTGTTCAATGTTTATCTGTGGGTGTATACTTCTGTTTCCATCAGAGACTAGATAAGGGCTCTATGATGGTGAATAAGTTACTCATCAATCTCATTATCAGGGAATGGTAGCCTTTCTATTGTTGCTCAAATTGTTAGTTGATGTCAGTCTTATAAGTCTCTGAATATTTCTATAGAGTTAGTTTTCTCTTCAAACCTATAATGTCTATCTTATTTCACTTAGGATTGTGTTCCCCAGTTTTACAAATGTTGACTTCATTGACAAAATTTTAGCATTTTTAAGTATTATGAATGAAAAGCTTTCCAGTGAATGTGCATACAATAATTTCCTTTACTATTAGGTGGAACTTAGGTTGTCCTATTCCGTGGGTATTGTCAATAATGCTGAGTATACCTGGAACAGCAGATGGTCCCTTAGCATCTTCTTACGAGTACCAATACAGAGTCCAGGCAACTGTCTGTCCATGAGCTCATTACCAAAGAGTTCCAGCACAGATGGTAAATGAAACTAGACTATTGGATGTCTTCACTAAATTGTTTCATAACTATGGACAGTGGGATTAAAAGATGTTTCCATAAGAGAAGTGTAAAGAGGCTGAGGCAAGATTGGCACAAGTTTGAAACCAGATGGTATTTTTTAGCAAGTCCCAGTTCAACACAGGTACATGATGAGATCCTGTTTTACAAAAATGAAACAAGGAAAAGGTACTGCCCTGTTGGTCCTCTGTTAGAACTCAGAGCTTTCCAGCTTGGTGTCAAGCTCTTTTAATGGCTGAGCTGCCTTGCTGTCTTTGAATAATCTTTGAGGGTTGGAACCTGCTTTCCATGTCACAAAGCCTACTCACCAGTAAGCATTACACATTAGTAAACCTCTGTATTTAACATGGTAAAGGACATTCCTTATAAGCAAACCATCTTGGTTACCTAGGGATTTGAAGCCAAGTAAGAGCTATTTGAAACTTTGATTCAAACATACCAGCACTGCAATTGAAGAGGGAGTGGTCAAATGACATTAGAAGAAGCTATCAAGACAGAAGCCAAGGGACTGGAGAGATTGCTCTTAAGAGCTCTTGCAGATGACTCAGGCTCAGTGACATCACAAACATGGCAGCCTATTACTACCTGTAAATATAGTTCCAGAGGGATCCAGTGCCCTCTTATGGAATCCAGGGGCACCTCCATGGAGTACACACACTTATGCAAGCTTACAAACACATACATAAAAATAATTTAAAAATACAATTGAAAATATAAAACAGAAAAAAAGGCCATCTAAGCATATTACTTGAAATGTAATAATCTTCTGGGGAATTTGTTTTTTATCCATATATACACATATTTCTGGTATAAGATAAGAAAGGGGATTTAGGTACTTCTGAAAACTCAAACTAGAATTGTTCCTTTAACTTTACATAATCATCCTCAAAAACTCAGGATGAATTAGTAATGCTTTTAAGTCTTCCTATGAGTTCTCTTCTCATAATCCATCAGCAACAAGAGACAAGGGCTGTAAAAACAAGTTTAAATTTAGAAATGATGAATGTCTGTTTTTTTCTGAATGGTGTTAAACATCCCATGTTTAAGTTATCAGTGAGTTATAAAGAGAATCAGTTTATTTTTAACTACATTTTTAATGGTCAAAGGGCCTGCCTGACTTTTTTTTTCAGAGGTTGTTTCTGGTCTCTAACTTAGTTACTCTCGTTTAAGCATACTTTCCTGTGTCCCTGGATCATTAGCTGTTGAATACAGCTTATGCCTTAGATTATATTATTTACTATCAGAGTTTGCAGCTCATATTGGCTTTAAATTTCTCTATATTACCTTCCTAAGAATAATACCCTCAGTAGTGTAACACCGTAATTATAACAGCAATGACACAAGATTCTTGCAAATTGATATGGCAAATTTAGTCAAGGATGTAGAATAATCAAAATATCCTCATTGAATTGATAGATAATAGTTTTGATGTTTGAACTGTCAGTCCCCATTTTTTAAAGTGATATATATTATTATTCCATCTGATAAGAAAATAGAATTAACTATTATGTAAATTAATGTATATTTCTCACCTCCACTGAAGTTTAATAATATATAAATTACAATAAAATTTTAAATATGCATGTTTTCAAATAAGCCCAAACATTATCATACTAAGTTATTACTAAGAACAAAATGAGTCTACATTCCATGAGCTCTGGGGCCAGCCTTCCTCTATCCCCACATTTTGATGCAGACCTGTTCTGAAGACTTCCACATGTACTGTATTTCCCCTTAGGGATATAAGTGAGCAGCCCTCACATCCACATAAGCCTCTTGTTTTAATTACAATGAAAGACACTGTGTTGTCTACAATAGAGAGGTTATGTTGCAAAGATTTCCTTGGCTGTCTCACAAGTGTGGGTAGAAGCATTAAATGGGATGAGCACAAAGCATACATCCATATGGTATGATGTGCTTCTGATTAAAAGACCTGAAATCAGGAGGCATATTTTGAAATAAATACCTCAAAATACTGAAAGGAGTCTTAAGTCTGGATTTGTAATACATGAATGAAAAATAAACAGATTGGCTATAGTAAATTGCTAATGTCATTTCTAAAGAGATAAAACTGTCTCCAAACTGGATCAAAATAAAGACATTATCTCTTGTTATGTCAATTGCATGCATGAGAGTGAGTGTGCTCCTGTATAGGCAGTGTGCACATCCACGCCAGTGTACTTGTGGTGGTCCCACAATGCTTTTGTGCTTCTATGTTTGACCCCTTTTTGAATCTCAGTTACTTTGGTGGAAAGTCTAGTCCTCCTTTTACCTCTGGAATTCCTCCTCTTCACTTCACAAACACTGCCTCCTGTAGCTACATCTTTCCACTGTCACAGCTTGATTGGGTTCATGTTTTGATCATACTTCAGAAATTTAGACTAAAATATTGTGACATATATATATATATATATATATATTTTATATATATATATGTGTGTATATATATATATATATATATATATATATATATATATATGTATATATATATATATATATATATATATATATATATATTCTTTCTTGGATCTCTCCCAAGTGTACCAGACTCTGGGTATAATTTTAAAATGATTGAAAGGTCTAACATTTTTGATTCATAATCTTAATCAAGATTCTGACATTCAAAGAAACTGTGGACATAGTGTTTATTTACATTTCCTCCTAACATATAATGTTTACATTCTCTTCCATCAGTGTGTATGTCCTTTTAACCACCTCACTGATCTTACCATATCTGCTCTCACTTCACCCAGTTCATTTGCATGCCAGCAGCCAGAGATTCCTTAGAAAATCCAGGTTAAATCCTACCAATCTTTTCTAGCCTTTCCCCTTTGTTCACACAGTTTTTGTTGTTGCTTTTGGGAAAATACACATACTTCATTTATCCTCCATGATACTTTTCCATTTCACTTTGTTTCTTTTTATTTTATCATTTCCTTTATGACCCTGACCACATTGTTCCTTCGATTTATTTACTACCTTTTCCTTAGACTGTCATCTTTAACACATTGTCTTTTAGTTAGAAGAATGCCAACCTTTTAAAGCTCTGATTTCATCTGGTCATACTCTGTGATATCCTCCTTAGCAACTTTTTAAAATTATTCTTCACTGCCAATCCATACCTCTTAGTTCTTAGTGTTTTTCCCAGGATGTATCACTGGTGCATGGAAGGACTTTCGAAGCACATTTCTCATGGAGGGATACTCCCTTAGCCTAGAGGCAGGAGGGAGGGCCTAGTCCCTACTCCAAATGACAGATTTTGATGATCCCTCCTGAAGGCATCACCCTCCCTGTGTAATGAGGGGTGTGGGATGGGAGGGGTGGAAGATGGGAGGTAGAGAGGGAGAGATAACTGGGATAGGTAGTAAAATAAGAAAAAATAATGAATATATAAAGAAATTTTTACTGTTTTTCTAAAGTACTGTTATCTTGTAAATACAGTCAACTCATTTGCCTCTGTTTTGTTCTATCCTGTACAAAAAACATAATTGAAGCTGCATGATGGCAGGTAAATCAGAGTTTTAGTTGTTTCTATTTTTGTTTTCATTTCCTCCTAATGCTTAGACAAAATTATGATATGATGGCTGTCATAGTTAACTTTATCTGTCAACTTGACAGAAAAGCAGAATCATCTGCAGAGAGGAAACCTTAACTGAAGAAATGCTTCCATCAAAATGACCTGTGATCATGGCTTTGGAGGCATGTTCTTGATTGGTACTTAATTCAGTAGGGCACAGAATATAGTGGTTAGGGCCATCCCTAGGCAATTGGGTCTGGACTTTTTAATAATGGTAGATACAAGTCAGTAAGTTATATTCCTTGGTGGAATCTGCTTGAGTTCTTGTCTCCAGGACTTGTGTTTCTTCCATAACTTCCCTTAAAAATGGACTGCAACCTATAAGCAAAATAAATCCTTTCCTCCCAAGTTGGTTTTGGTGACCTTGGGAAAGCAAACTAGGTCAGGGATCAAAATGCTTCTGAAGTATAGATTTGCATTATTATTTATTTTACTCTCTATGAAAATCAGGCTTCTGAATCTAGGCACTTAATTTTCTATCATTATGATTTGCCTTTATTTTAAGGTGTCAATCCTCCAGCCAGGCCTGGTGGCACATGCCTTTAATCCTAGCAGTTGGCAGTCAAAGGAAGACAGATCTCTGCGGTAAAAGGATAGCTTTGTCTATAGTTTCAGGACAGACAGAGCTATACAGAAAAACACTGTTTTGGTAAATGAGAGAGAGAGAGAGAGAGAGAGGAATGGGGGAAAGAAAGAAGAAAGGAAGGAAGGAAGGAAGAAGGAAGGAAGGAAGGAAGAGGGGTAAACAAAATAATAACAAGCAACATTTGATCCAACCTTCACTTTCCAAGTTTATATGCATGACCTTATGTAAAACATTTGAAATAGTCATAAATCTTTAATTCTCACACATCTGATTTCCAGCAGAATATTTAAGCTCCCACTATGGTTTAAGTAAGTTGTCCTGGGCATTTCTCTAGACATCTGCAAGATACTCAGATCAGAAATACACAATGTGTAAGATTAACTTTTCTTCTGTGCTTCCTGTGGTTCTAACATCCTCTCCACAGTAACTCAAGTGACTCAGCACCTCCACTGACCATTTCTCTGTTCCAATGACAATATTCCTCCATACTTCTTTATATTTACAATACAACAAGAACGTCCTAATGTGGACTAAGTCATAGGCTCTACAAATATGTAAAGACTTCTAACAGGTCCTGTGCTATTATTCTTCTCCTTATGACAATTGTTTGCAGCTTGAGAGGAATAAAGGAAGAGAAATCAGTCATCTGAAGGTAATGAAGTAGTGACAAGCCCAGAATCCATCCATTATGGGTTTTGTGGAATAAACCCGGTTAATAACAATTGACCTCTGTAATATTTTGAGAAATTGTTAAAACGTTGTACTGTTATTTACAACTATTTAAATTGTTTTTATCATAAATAATATTTTATCTTTTATGATAATATTTTAAATTTAAATTTGAAGCAAGCTTTTTTTACATGTCAATCCCAGTTTCCTCAGCCTCCCCTCTTCACCTGTCACCATCTGAAACCCCATCTCATCCCCTTTCTGCTCCCCAGGGAAGGTGAGGCATTCCATGGGGCATCTTCAAAGTCAGTCATGTCATTTGGAAGAGGGCCAAGGCCCTCCCCCATGTGCCTAGGATGAAAGAGTACCCCTCTATGTGGAATGGGCTCCAAAAGTCCTTTTGTATACTAGGAGTAAATACAGATCCACTACCAGAGATCCCATAGACATACAGTCCTCCTAAAACCCACATTAAGAAGGTCTGGTTAAATCCTATGTTGGTTTCCCAGCTATCAGACTGGGATCCATGATAAAAGCATGATTATTTGAATTTCATCCTGTATTTTTCCCCATGAACTCCAAATATTATGTGACTACCTGAAGCAAAATTAAGTCTTGCTCTGTAACATGTGTACATATATAAATATCACATACCATTATTGAATAAAAAAATATGTTAATCTTAATATAATTTAATATGTATTCACTTCAACTCTTAATAGAATATCCTATTGTCTATTTACCTAAAGTCGCCATCCTTTTAAGAAATGCTTAAATCTAATCTTCAAATATCTTTCTCTTTCTCTGTCTCTGCATATCTCTCTCTCTCTCTCTCTCTCTCTCTCTCTCTCTCTCTCTCTCTCTCTCTCTCTCTCTCTCTCTCTCTTATGTTTCTGTTGGGGAGATCTTCTGTATGTCTGCCAGCCAGTAAGTATGTTTGTGTGGAGTATGGTTCTGGTGAAGTATCACATGGCCTTGTAACACATGAGATTCCAGTGCTGGCTACTTTTATGTCAACTTGACACAAACGAAAGTCATCTGAGACGAGGGAACCCCAACTGAAAAAAATTCCCCTATTACATTGTGCTATGTACAGATCTGTAAGGCAATTCCATAATTTGAGTTTGATCAGGGTAGGACCATCACATTGTGGGTAAATCTATTACTGAGATAGTGATGCTATGTTCTATAAGAAATAAGCTGAACAACTCCTGAGGAGCATGCCAGTAAGCAGCATTCCTCAATGGTCTCCATTCTGTTTGAGTTCTTCTTCTGGCTTCTTTTAGTGATAGAGTACAATGTATTAAGTATAAGCCAAATAAACCTATTCCTTTCTTAGTTGCTTTGCAGCAACAGGTACCTTAAAACAGTTCCTCTTCTACCCCTAAGTTGTATGCTTCTAGCTCCCAAATACCTTTGTACTTGTTTTTTCTGTTGTAGTGTTCTCGCTTATCAAATTTAAAAATTATGAGTACACAACTACACTATCAGATCCTTTCAGAAAAAAAAATGGATTTTACATCTTTGAGTCTTTATCATAAAACCTATGGCCAAATATCATGTTTTCAAGTAAATCACTATAAAAACGTGTGATGATGATGGTGTAGGTGCTGTTGTTGAATTGGGGAAACATGACTGGGTTCCATGCTACTTTTCAAAAAGTATCTACTATGTGAGAAAGGAAGGAGTTAAAATTTACCAGCATTTGTACATTGATGATGTTGTATATACCTGTTTATAATAAATTCACTGATAGTTATATTTTGGAGGCAGAACAAAATAAAAATTGAGATAAGACAAAAAGCATTGTTTATGAAAGCTAAGCTAACACTGAGTGCAAGATACATCAGTATATTGTATGTTGCTAAGTGGCAAAATTACAAATGAGAATGACAGAATGGCAATTATTTTAGCACTCACAGTCAGTAACCATCAATTTTGGGAAACATTCCTAATTCATGCCTGTTGAAAATATAGTATTTTTCAGGTAGGACCATAAGTTAGGAGTAAATATATCATGAAAAATCAATATCTGCTGAATTTACTTTAGGAGAGATTGACGATCACTAATACTAAAATTATTAAGAGAACAGTAGCATATTTTGCATGTACAAATAACTCCAGAATTCATGACAAAATAAGCATGAAGCAAGTTCATAGAGTCATGATGCACCATATCAGAATCGAACATAGACCTTACCCAACGTGGGGAGTAGAAGGGGTGTGGGATGGGGGCCCTGTGGGGGACATGAGAGGATGGGGTGGAGAGATAAAATAATAAATAACATTGATTTTAAAAGAAGAAGAAGGACATTTAGTTTTTATACTAAATGACTATCAATATTTTTTTGAGCAGTGATGAAGATACAATTCCAGCCATTCGTTGCTGTTTTGATGCAACATAGCTTACAAAACTCCCTGGCTGTAACATTTGTATTTCATATTTGATATGTTAAACTGTAGTCACATTCGCAGAATTCTTAAATGTTTTGGGAACAGACCGTGCGAAACTTCAATGGAGTTCAGTCTGTCAAAGTTGTATGCTGAACAACTTAATTTTAAGGAAATATTTACTGTTGCTTTGCTCCTGAATATGTGGCTCGTGGTGATGCAACATCCCTCTGAAAGCTCTCCTGTTCATGTTCTGACTACTCATACTTGATTTCAAACTTTCGCTTTTTCAGATCAGCAGTCTTGTGAGCCCGGTGAATTTCTTTGCCATGACCATGTGACATGTGTCTCCCAGAGTTGGGTGTGTGATGGGGACCCTGACTGCCCGGATGAGTCAGATGAGTCTTTAGTCACCTGTGAGTAAAAAGGCTCTTTGATTTTGAGTTTACCTCCATGTGAAAGCAAATCTCATTTGCTTTCATTGATCATGGGTACTCTAGTTGATTCTATTTTTATTTCTTTTTAAATGTTGCTGTTTTCTTCAAAATGGGTATGTAAATGGGGGAGTTACTTACTGTAACTGTGCTGATAATAGTGAACATGTAGAGAAACAGAAATATAGCATGGCAGCACAGGAGTGATTTTACAGTTTGTACACTTTGTTTCACCTATCTTGAGATGGAGGCATGTATAAAAGGATTGTTATGAGATTCAACCTCTAGCTTTCACATCATTTATATTAACTTTTACAAGTCTACAGATTATTGAATGTAATTTCTTTAAACCTAGAAGACAGAAATCAGTGAGGTTTTTTGCTTTCTGTTTCTGTTTTTGTTTTTTTATTTTTTGTTTTTGGTTTGTTTGCTTGTTTTGATTTTCAAGACAGGGTTTCTCTGTATTGCCTCAGAGCGTGTCCTGGAACTAGCTTTGTAGACCAGGCTAGCCTCCAATTCACAGAGATTTGCCTGCCTCTGTCTCCCAAGTGAAGTGCTGGGTTTAAAGGCATGTGCCACCAATGCCTGACTAATCAGTGAGGTTCTTAACCTTTATAAGATTTAGGTGGCCTTTGGTGTCTGTGAGTTTTAATCCCATTTGAAGCATTTGTTAAATGAAATCCCCTGAGGATTTTCACACACTGGACATGTCACTGTAACAAAATTGTGAATAATGATGTGAGTATGTATGACCCACAGTTTTATGAATGTTCAACTTTTATTCAGTGTGGGAACCAAAGACTAATTTTGATATTATTTCTCTAAAACTTGCAACATCAGTCTTTGGTCATACTATGACCAGATCTGCTAGCATATCAATATTATCCTAATATAATCACACAATTCTGTAAAGTCAATATAAAGAAAAACCATCATTGTTGATTTATACTGTGATCATGACCTTTATTCCCTTTTATGGTTTATCTATGCACTCACCCATTTTGCAAATAGAGCTAATGCATTAGTTATTGCAATCACACCATTAGAAATAGAATCAGTGCTTATTAATTTTCTTTATGTTTGCAAGCCCTATTAAAGTTTTTCAGCATGGATGAACATGAATGTGTGTATTCAAGTCTCTCATCCTTAAGGGAAGAGGTTGTAGTTATAAAAAATATATTTCTAATTTCTACCAATTTTACATATAATTATAAAATTTTCCACTATTATCATTGTGAAATATAGAGCTAGTTCTGGGTGTGATAGATTTAAGAAAAAGAAAATAAGAATGTTATAATGAATTTAAAAAGTTTTCTAAAACCTACAAATGAGTTATTTGTAAATAAGAAAGAATAAATTAGTCACTCATAATACAACACAGGGGAACTTTCAAAACATTACACAATTGGGAAGACACTAGTCACAAAGGACCATGCATTTTAAAATGCCATCCATTGAATGACTCTATATAGATATTTCCAATTTGGGTTTCTTAATCTAGACCTTCACAATTAACCCAGTTCCTCACAGCGTGTTTTCTGAAGTTCCTATTACTTATCCCTGAACTCCATTAAATAATTTTACAATACTATAATTATATGAAAGTGAACATTTGATATGGTAGATCAACACTCAAGATGGAAACCAGTGAAGATTGATTCTTAGGAATTATAATGTTCATATGTATACAAACAGAACATGTTATTGTTTTTGATTAGATAATAAATATTTTGTTTCATAAAATTTGAATGAAGCTACCTGATATAACACATCTTCCCCTAAATCTACTTAGCCTTAACAATGAGAAGAATGCATGGAAATTTATCATGAAATATGGAATCTGTGAAGTAAAATCTCCCAACAAGAATCAGATATTGTTGAGGTGTCTCAGAGGTTAAAAGAATTAACTGCTCTTCCAGAAGACCAAGGTTTGATTCTCAGAACCCACATGGCAGCTCATAACTGTCTCTAACTCCTGTTCCAAGGGATCTGATGCCCTCATGCAGACATTCATGTAGACAAAACACCAGTGTACAAAAAATAAATTATTAATTAAAATAATCAGATATTGTTGATGAGGAAGAAGAAGGGATTGACCCATGACCTCTGATAATTGGCCTATTTTAGAAAAAAAAATGTGCACAGGGTATGGAAATAAATGAAATTAAGATATAAAGAAAATATAAGGGAACCTATGATTTCTTCCTATCCTTAGTTTCTTTGGGAATATTTTCTCATATGTGTCCCACAAGAGTTAAATTCCACTACCATCTAGCAACCCAGGAAGCTTGTATGAGTTATATTTCATACTTGGTGAACTTCATTTTGGAATGACTTGACTATTATTTAGAAATTTAAAATAATTTGAACATTTCTGTTGATTATGAAAATAAATTCTTCCCATGGAGATAAGATTCTTCCTGTTTGTAAATGGAAATGTATCTTCAAGGAACTAAACAATGATTAGAGTCACCTGTGGTTCCTATGAGGAGAGGACAACAGGAAATCAGGAGAACGTCCATCTTTATACTCATAGCTTTCAATTCACTGTTGTTAGTTGTAGTATGAAGCTAGAAGAAATGCAAACATGGGAAAGGTTTCATTGTGAAATGTATGCATGGTACTATCTGAAGTTACCACAAATAACATCATTTCTTTTTTTCACCCAGTAAAGTCATAACTATGCTAGTTGTCTCTGCTTTCTACTGCATTATTAATCCTCAGAAAATTACTTTGATAATCAAAGTGTTCTTTGATTATCGGTCATATTTTTTGATAACACCAATTTAGTGACCAAAGGAGTGTCATATAAAATGGCTTTGTGAATGTAGACTCTGCAACCTGGATAGTTGTGACAGTTTGTGCATTGACTTTGTTTTGTTCTCACGTAGTGTAGGATTTGTATGTGAAGGACTCTAGTAGTCATTGTTTATGGTTCAGAGCCTTCCTGAGTGTTACTCTTTTCAATGTGTGTTTCTTTTAAAAAGTATCTGCCAGATTTTCCTATGAAAATATTTATAATAAAAATAATCAAAGATTAATAAAGTAGGCCATATATAGATTTGGTTAGCAAGTTATATCTTGCCCTGTTAATGTTTAAGTATAATTTCTGAAACATGCCAGATCTACAGTTGTGCATGCAGGTCAGTGGGCTCTAGGGTGCTGTGGCATTGTGGGGTTGGCTGACACCAACAAAGTAAGTGAATATTGCATAGACATTTATGTAAACTCATGTTTCTAGCCTGAAAAAAAAACAAAAACAAAACAAACAAACCAAAAAACCCAGCATATTCTGCAAACTCTATGTCTTCTATATATGCAAAGCTGTTAGCAATGGCTAATGGCTGATACTGAGTGCATGTTGCAAAATCAAAAGTTTACCTAGCAGCTTCCCTTTCCTGAGAAAAAAAAATGATTACAAAGATGGACAAATAGGTACAACTTGAAATTAATCTGACCACTCCAGTAGGAACTGTGTTTCTTGATCTTTATGCTATGCCATGCTTGGCTTGAGGTTGTCAGTCTTACCTTCACGGGCTGGCTGCTCCATCTTCGTTGCAGACAGTTCTATTTCAGACACAAAGAAGAGAAACAGGAAAATAAACAGGCAAATGCCTGTTCACTTACTCTGATGGAAGAAGAGCTTCTATTGGAATTAAACACATACAACGTCTGTGCTTGAACTGCTCATATGGATAATGGGGCAACCAATATTCTCAGCAAAGGCTATTTTCTGGGTGAGATGAGAAATAAAGGTAATTGTCTCAGTTCCTTTTTCTCTAGCTATGGCAAATACTCAGATGAAAGCCATTTCCTTTCCTCCATTTATATAGTCTGGATATAGTCAGGGACTGGTGCCAGCTACTTATGGTAAATCTTTCAGTAAACCTAGTTAAGATGATCCCATGATCCCCTGCAGAGTCTATCTTGTTTAGTGGTTAAAGCACCTCCTGCTCTTGTAAAAGACACAGGTACAATTCTCAGCACCACATAGCAGCTCACAATAAACACAATTGTAACTGTAGTTCTAAGGCATGTGACACCCTCCTCTGGTCTCTGTGACCATTGTACACAGGGTGAATAAACATAGATGCAAGCCAACACTAATATACATAAAAATTTTCAAAAGTAATCCCTACAATATTGTTGAGAGGCCCAACTTCCAGTTGACTCTAGAGTCTGTTCAATTGACAATACTAAATACCATAGTAATAAAAGAAAGAGGAAAGGACAGATGTTGAGTAGCAAACACTCCTGGGTGGCATGTGCCACAGTGTCCTTTTCTGTCCTTCTGGTCACATTCTGTGTGTGAGGTAGTGTGTATTGTGTTTGAATTGTAGTTGCAGAGCCAGCCCAAAAGCCCAGGAATTTATAAATACCTTTTCTATTCTATACCTAGCTTACATTTTTACACCCTGGAAACCAAAATAACTGGCTCACATTGAAGTTCTGCATATTAACTAGCAAGTTTTCTTCTCTACATTTCGTCCCACTTGCTTTGATAGTTCTGAGAACACTGTGGGCCACTTTCCCTTGAAAGATTTTGATAGAACATTACTTCCTCATCTGGCAGACTCTTCTGTGTCTACTGCAAACCTAATTGAAAAAAAAAATCAGCTTTATACATAAGGATATGTCCAGGAAGAGGCATAGCCTATTACATAAAGTCATCTGAGTTTAGTTTTTATAACTAGATTGATGACATTCATATATTTGGAAAACTGATGTAGCAATTTTTCTGGAGCTGAGCTTGTGTTTCTTTGAAAATACCCTCCCCCGAAAAAATACTGAGGTGAGGAAAGATTCAATTCCTGAGAAGACCCCTCAAGCCACCTAATTTTAAAGTGTAACATCATTTGAAGATCATGGAAGGTCATCTCAATACAAGGGATTCACATGGCTTCAGGAGTGATCTTATCTAATTGAACAATGTAGTAAAAATAACAAGTCTCCTGGGTCCTAGGGACACAAACCTTTCTAAAAGACGAAAATGTCTGTAAGTCACTTAATTAGATGTAGTTCTGCATGAAGTGTTACATTGTGTTTTTGCTGTGAAATTTTAACTTTCTTTAGATAGTGAGATTTTAATCAACTTCATATATTCATATATTTACTCCCCCAACGCCCAAGATATAAGGTAGAAAACCTTTTGTTGATTTCCTTCTAACTTTCTCTGATACAGGTCAAAGAAATAAAATGAGATTCATGGGGGAAGCTATTAGCAAATAGATACTGCCCTTTAAAATATATGGTAGAATAAGGCACTGAAAGTAGGCTACAGGAACACTAATGTGGATGAAAGTGTGGTCCGTGTTTCTAAGTAATCGTGATTTAGAGGTCATTTTGCAATGAGCTCATCTATGGGAGGCTCAGAGCTAAGCTTTCTGTTAGGTAGAGAAGCAGAAATGATCTTACAGATTAAAGAGAAAGCAGATGAGACCCAAGAGGACAGTTTATGTCTCTCTCAATTCTTTCTGTTTTGTTCATTTTATTCTGTAGCTCCTCTCCTTAGCAGTAGAAAGGCCAAAAGCATTGACCCCTCTTTAATAATAAAAAACACCCACTAAAGAGCTTGATATGAAGGGGGTGATGGGAAGGTGAGAATGTATTGTGAATTAAAGGGGTCTGTCTAATGTTGGTTCATTTCCCTAGCACAGTGGGCACCAGGAAAACGTGAGATTTCTCCTCACTCTGTATCACTAAAATAGCAGTAATTCTAAAAGTGTCTTTGTGATTTTAAGAAAGGTTGATAGGAGGCAGAGGTGAGAGAACTGAGTGTCCTATAGCTCACATGTCATAGTCAGTTCCAGGATGTCCCACAAGCTGACCATTTGCTTTCTGTTGCTTCTCTTGGGTCTTCTGTTCGAAGATCCAAAAGAATAACCTTCCTTAGCCAGAACTGAAACTGCAACAATGAAAACTCTTCTGTGTGAAAAGAAAAGGGTAGAATAAAACACATGCTTTCTAGAGACTCTGTTGCTAAAATCTTCTTGGCTTAAGGGATGATGTACTGTAAACACAAGCCTTGGCAGGCTCTGCAGGGACAAATCTGAAACTGAGATAGGAGACTTCCTGGAAACTAGTGAATCCATCATTTACCCCCAACTAATCCTGCGCTGGGGGGTAGGGATGAAAGGCTCTTACTTTCTGTGTGTGACCTTCTACTCTTTATAGTCAGAGCAAAAAGAAATTTACACTTGACTTTCACTCAGAAGTGCTTCTAAAATGACACATTTTGCTAAATGAGTCTCTGAAGGATGTCATGTGCTTAGAGCTTATTTCTAATGGCGATGCCATTCTCCCTTTCTCACTATTTCTTCTGTCATCACACTTAAGAATAAACTCTGTGCCTATTCAGTAGAACAAGGACTAGCATCATCCTCCTAACTGATATATTGGTCCCTTTCATATCCAAGCCATCTAACTGACTTTTACTTGAATTTTATTTATTTTTTATTTTTATTTTACATATCAATCCCAGTTTCCTCTCCTGCCCTCCCTCCCGCTCTCCCTCTCTCCCACCTTCTCATGACCCCTGACCACCCTCCCATCCCCCCCAACTCCACATATAGGATGATGTCTTCCAGGAGGGGTCATCTAAATCTGTCAGGTCATTTTGAGTAGGGACTAGGTCTTCTCTCCTGTCTCTAGGTTAAAGGAGTATCCCTCCATGGGGAATGTGCCCCCAAAGTCCTTTTGTGCACCAGGAATACATCCTGGTTCTACTGTCCGAGGTCCCTTAGACTGCCCAGACCTTCTAGCTGAGACCCATATTCAGGGAGTCTGAGTTTTTGTTAAAAAATTTTCTAACATTAGCTTTTCTGATTGGAAGATGAATGAAATTATTCTCAAAAGGAAAATAAAATATGTTTGTTCTGGGAAGCATAGAATCAATGAAAGTCGGCTATGGCATTTCTTTCCGGTCACAGTTTAGTTTCCCTCCTTTCTCCAGGAAAATGCTCTGTGCTCAGGCTCCAACTATGTACTGCTCAACCTTCTCAACCTTCTCAACCTTCTCAACCTTCTCAACCTTCTCAACCTTCTCAACCTTCTCAACCTTGAAGGATCTGATATTAGTGGGAAGACTCCCTCATTTGACCCTAATCTTCCTTGGGTCCTAGGAACAAAGAGGAAAAGAGAAAATCATTTCCCCAACACCACTGACTGAATAGCCAACAGAAAAATAAGAACTAATATAAAATAGTTCTTTCATAATTTTTATTGCAGCCTGAACCAGAGAATCTTAATCTATCATAAATAATAATTAAATGATTGTCTTGGGAATATGGGTGTCATGTTATTAAAATTACTTTCTGTTATCTGGATGTGGAGGAATATTTAGGTGACCATGAGAATACTGAAATAATGGTCAAGTTACAAAGGAACTTGCTGTGTCATTTTTGTTCACACTCTGTGTGATGGGAAAGTGTAGCAGAGGGCCATTTTAGCGAGCTGCTTTGAAAGTTCTTCTGGATGCACATTTTTTTTTAGAAAACTACAACACAGGACTTCTGAGGGGCTGGATCATCTGGGCTACTTGTCTTTTTCATTGGTGTTTGGTCTTTTGTTATTAAAACACAAATTTTTAAAGGTATCATACATACCTGTATTAACACATTAACATGTATGGAATATGTGCTATGCACAATTCGGCTAAAGATGATTTTCTGTTATATGTTTGAGCAGGTAAAAGTCATCTGTTAACGTTATAAGTCCACTTGGACTTCATAATCAAACTTTAATATAAATATCCATCCATGTCATATGAAAGGATGGCATGCAATAATAAGTCATTAGGACTCTGCAGCGAACGAGATTTACCATGTCTCATCCAGTCTCAGAGCTGTTCCCATTGTAGAGCGAATGGCAAATATGTTACCTCTTTTGATTTTCTTGGTTTCTTCCCTCATCTCTATAGCCAAGATTTCCAGGAGGTCTCACCTGGTCAAATATGATCTTTATTAATTTTGAAGGAATCTTGAGCTTTTCATTTTCTGTGGAAACAAAACCACCTCCCTCAATGCAACACATTTCCTGTCTTTCATACTGAAGTTAAAACACCCTTATTTTTCATAATCTGACATCTCCTAGCAGCTATTGTTTTTGCTCATTAGAATTTAAAAAAATTAAAGCTAATAACACTATATAGGATCCAGATACCCTGTGCATTACCCATCCTTATATGGCTTATTCTGTTTTGTTTTCTTTCTTTGGTACCTTATCACATTTTCAATAACACTATAACTTTACAGAGGCTTTCTCAGTATGGACCTGGCTTTCTGCATGACTTCTCTGAGCCAAGGGTTAAAGGGCCAGGCTACCCACCATGCAGTTCTGCTTAGCACATGGCACTTGTGGCGGCTCTGCTGCCCTACAATCAGCCTAGCAGGTTATCTCACTGGTTCTCGCTGGAGCTGCTCTTTGCCTTTCTGTGAGACTCTAGCCTCAGTCTGGGAACTGGCTGGAAACTGTTTATATGCCTCAGCTCTGGGAAGTGGGCTGTCCCGCATTATGGCAGGCTTTTCTACCAAGTGCCAAGTAGCCAGCTGGTCAAGTGCTTTGATGCACAGCAAGGCCTCTTAAAGGAGTTGCACCTCTATACAGCATGCACAAGGACTAGCTGTGAGACTGCTGTTGCTATGAATTCATGTTCAGCTCCATGTTTGGAACTTTTCTCAGTTTTCTCAGTCCCTAAGTGGATATATGTGGTCCATATTGGGCATCAAATGTAGCAGGTTTTTCTTTGAACCACTTACTCCCAAATAATGACATGGACAAATTGTTAGTAATTATGAAAGTTTGGCCTTAGCTTAGGCTTGTTCCCAGATACCTTTTATAACTTAAATTAATCAGTTTATAGTAATTTACATTCTACCATATGGCGTGTTATCTCTCCTCCATACTGTACATCCAAATTACTCCATGTCTTGCTGGTGAATTCCCAAGATTCCTCATAGAGTTCCTATTTCTATCCAGAATCCCTGCCTATTCTTTTATGCCTAGCTATTGGCTGTTCAGCTTTTATTAATTCAATTAAAAAGTACACTAACAAAGACATATCTTCACAGTGTACAAAAAGATATCCCATACAGTGGATGACAGTGGGTGCCTATAGAGTTCATGTTGGACTCTAAGCTCCATCATGTCAGAATGGATTTGTCCTAGATTTAAAAGGCTAATTAGGTTACATCATCACTGGCATGGTGGTGAGAAGAGAAATCCTACAGTTTACAATTAAGCTTGTGAGAAAGATGACAATATTGCTAACACTTTATAGTAATCTGCTGTCATCTATACCAATTAATATTTAATTCTGATTGGAGTATTTGATTATGTGAGTCACAAGCGATTTCATAGTAAAATCTGATATTTCTTTTTCTAAATGTGTCTTTGGTAATTATGCTACATTGTCTTCTAATTGTGTACATAATAAACAATTATATATTGGAATTAAATGACATGCTTCATATTTTCATTCAAATAGGAAAGAAAATGCCAAATACATTAATATAATAAACAAATATAATTAACCAAACTAGAAACTCATCATTCAGCAAATACTTAGTGAGGGTCAATAGTGCTTAAGGTACTTATCAGCCATGGGCCTTCTGAGTAAATAAAAGCAGCAATGATATAGGGTATCTCTCACTTTATCTATCCAGATAAACTTTTACTTCTGCACAGAACATTGCCATCTCTGATGCCAAGACAGAGATCTAATATAGTTATTAATTTTAACTATGGAAATTATTGGATGCTGGAATGTAGAGCTTCTATCTTTAGAAAACACTGTCTTTTGCCATGTACCACACATATTTTACAAATGACAACATCTTTATTAAAATTCTGACAATATAGGTAATTTGCTTATACCACCACATAGGACTAGTTAGCATCCATGGCAACTACCTTGAAAATGCCATTTGATGTCAGTGATGTTGAGTAAAGCAAGTGCTAACATATGTAAGGTATGTGAGCAAAGTGAATTGGGACCAACACCCCTGCAGATCAGGAAGCTCCTCTGTCTCTTGCACTTTGCAAAACTCAATATTCTCATGATTTGAAGGAGATTGTTAGTGAAAGGATGGAAACAATTGGCTCTGACAGACTGCATGTACCTCAGCTTAAATTTACTCAAATACAAATTTCTGATCTGGAAAAGAAAGCTTGCTCCCAGAGGATTTTTGAAAGGACTACTACTGTCTGTCTCATATAGCTATCCCATACATTTCCCAGATATGACAGATACAGTGTAATATAATAAAATGATTTTACACAGAAAAAGTTTTTGTGATAATAAAGATGCTAAAAATGGAAGCATGTTTTTGATATAAAAACCCAGCTGACCATGGCTGCCGGTGTGGATGTTCTGGTCAAGAATATGGCATCAATTTATTACATGCATCCTACTTCCGTATCTCTTCTCACAACTGTTTTGATAGTGAGTTCTTTTTCTAATTTGTATGTGGTGTGATAGGATCAACAGTGGCCTTGTCAGTAACAAGTCATCATCCTCTTTCATGGAAGATAAAGAAAAATAGTAGGAAGTCAGTGTCTAGGGACATTGATTCCAGTTGTTTAACAATTTCATATGCAACTGAATGTTCTACATAAGACATAGCAGGCCCAGGAGTAATACAGTGTGTGTATGTGTGTGTGTGTGTGTGTGTGTGTGTGTGTGTATGTATGTGTGTGTATGTGTGTGTTCTATATATTTGAGCAGCCATCTTTACTGATTTAAAGAGAAGTTAAATTATATTCAATGTTACATAATTAATTTATATAAATGTTTTGTTAGCTGTCTTGTTCAGAAAAATGAAAAGTAATCTTGAAGCAAGCAGTCCAATATTTAGAATTATGTCATCCAATATTCTTTTTATTACATTTTTTTTCTCTTGTGTGTGTGTGTGTGTGTGTGTGTGTGTGTGTATGTATGTGTGTGTATGTGTGTGTTCTATATATTTGAGCAGCCATCTTTACTGATTTAAAGAGAAGTTAAATTATATTCAATGTTACATAATTAATTTATATAAATGTTTTGTTAGCTGTCTTGTTCAGAAAAATGAAAAGTAATCTTGAAGCAAGCAGTCCAATATTTAGAATTATGTCATCCAATATTCTTTTTATTACATTTTTTTTCTCTTGTGTGTGTGTGTGTGTGTGTGTGTGTGTGTGTGTGTGTGTGTGTGTGAGTGTGTGTATATGTTTAATTTATTTTACTGTGTTGCCAGTGGAACAATTGTATATATTATTTCCAAGGAAGAACTAAACCCTGAAAGATATCTGAACATTTGAAACACAGAAAATACTAAGATTAGTCATTATTTGAAGCATCATTCTTTGGTAAAAATGAAAGTAATATTTGAATCTGCTTATAACTGAGGCTAAGTGAGTTAGAAACAGTCCCACAAAGCTCAGTTATTTTATAAACTGAACAAGGTACTACTGGCCTGGATTTCTTAGTAATGCATTGGTGTGTGTATAGAAAAATATGTGGTTTGCTTTGAATGTGTGTACGAGGAGGGTGAAAAGATTTTTATTAGAAAAACAACACTAGTTAACACCTATTTTTGATAGTTTTAAGTATCTTTTTTATTTTCATCAACATATTTTTGCTTAAGACATTTATACATTTGAAGGTTTTTTACATGTTGAATGAAATGGATTAATAAATGAAGCATGGATTAGTACTAGTATCAAGGAATCCAACAGCTGGAAAGACTATAGGATAGACTCTCAAAGCTCAAGACTGTTTTGAAGACTAGCTTGCCAGTTTCTTGTAAATTTTTCTTCCAGAGATACTGAACTGCTTCAACTTTCTACTCTTGAGTATGGAGTTGATTGAATCCACACTTGCAGGTGCTCTGAACTGAAGGATGGACAACCTCTAGAAATTGCATGTGATTGATAAGTCAGAACACATTTATAAAGTGATTTGCCTTCACATACATATTAGATAAATACTACCCTATAACTAGACTTTCATTCTAACCCCTCTGTACTGGCTGTCTTACACAATTTGTCACGAAAGCCACCAGAAAGTCACTGAAATGACAATTCTTAACTAATTGCTAAAATTAAAATTAATGACAAAAACCATAACAAGTCCAATAGCACAAAGTCAGTTGACAAACACTTCTAGCTTCTATTAAGGACGTCTGTATAGACACTATAAATTCAACTTTTTTCCTTAAATAATTAACTGTTTACTGGGTGTAAATGTAGGTATTTTTGCATGAAAGGTTATGAACAATAGGCAAAAATAAGTGTATGGGTATATATGGCTTCACCTCACTTAGTTTCCAGGAAGATATTCTCATACAAAGAATCAGTATCCCTTCAACAATGGCTAGAGGGCATATTCTCCAATACTTTGACACTGTTTAAACTCAGAAGCAGTCTCCACAAAATCTATCAATTCTTTGTGTTTTCTTTTTCTTTTATTGATAACCTAGAAAGTAACTGTCTTATCTTTTGAAAGATCTATAAATAGTGATTTACATTTAACCAAGGTGTCTTTGTCATTTTGTGGCCTGTAACTATGCAAGGCCACTTCATTCAATAGCCAAGTCTGTGAAAGAAGTGTTCAAGAATTTTAAAGAGAAAGTTTCCAGACCTTTTGAATAGCCCAGCTCCCCATAGGGAATGTTTCTTATATGCTGGAAATAAGATGGCTAAAATTTGAAATATTACTTCTTGATGTCTACTTTATTTTGATCAAAAGACTTAACTTTGATTATGGTGTGCAATCATGCAAAATACATTATGTACATATAAAAGTGTAATTGGATCTATAGAGAAGCTATCTAAAAAATTCTTCCCTATTCATTCAAAACTACTCTCCACACATACCTAGTAAAAATCATCAGTAAGTCAATTAATCTGCAATTATAAAGAACTGTGTTGAAATTTAGGGGATTACTACATCTGGTGAAATTCACACTGGAGTGGGACTTTAGCTAGTACTTGGCAAAGATGAGAGCTTTCAGATCTGAATAAATCTCTGGTCTGACAGCTGAAGACCATTGCATGTTGTTTTATTTAATTTGAATTTCTGAAGCTGATATAGCAGAGGAGTTCTACATACACTAACATTCCCTGACTTGATAAGAAACCCTCTCAGGATGCATTGGAGTCAAGCTCTCACTGACCATTAGCTAAGATGCTAGGAGGTAATGGTAAAGCCTATCCTTGAGTACACTCATGGCTCAAACCTGGGCTTTCATAGAAACTTTTGTTTATAAAGGTTAAATTTAGGATTTCGGTCAATGTCAAAGTTTAAGTAAATTAGGAGAAAGCCTACAGTCCTTATCCCAAAGAAGGGCATAAGGAAGGCTAGCAATCATATAATTGATACGATTAAACTGGACTCAGTAAAATACCTAAAATGCATATCTTCATAATATTTTTGTCATGTAATTTCTGATTATATAACCCCACTAGTCCTTATAACTCCTTCTGTCTTTGCTTGGTGATTACAGCCATCACTTCCCTTTCTCATCTCCCTGTTCTTGACTAGTCTCATGGTTGATAGGCATAACACATACATCGAGGCCAGAGAATATCTTTTGGAAGTGGGTCCTCTCTTTTCTATGTTGTTTTAGAGGTAGAGTCTCTCTTCCGTGGAATTTGTTTATTTTTGCATTGTATACACCAAGCTAGCTATACAGGTATCTTCTGGTTGATTTCCTGTTTCTCCTTCCTATTTTCCTCAGGAGTTCTGGGCTTCCACATACATGCTACTATATCCATCTTTTTTATATGGGGATTAAACACAGAAGGTCAGGCTGGTACAAATTTTGTTTGTTCATGGAGCCTTCTCTCGGGCCCTTGTTTTAGTTTCTTTTATCCTAGCACCTTCTAATCACATGCTCTTTTAGTTCATTTTACTTTATTAATATTTTATTTGTTCTTTGTCTCAGCTTTAGCCTCCCTCAAATAGATTTATTACATAATACATAAAATACAGTTACTAAATCAACAACTGCTTCAGGTTTAATGATAGTCTAAGTTAACTATAATTGCAATAAATTGATGAAGTAACTCAATTTATATAGAGAGAAAAAGATAAAAGTGTTCCAAAACACAGGCGTTACATTAAATTATAATTTAGTTACATGTACTAGTAAGTCAAATATAAATAATATAATGTTTTTTTAAAATAAGTGACATTAAATATTGAGAACAGACTTTTAGAAAATTATTTACATATTTTTAACAAAACTAATTATATATTGTAAAACATTTGACATTCTTAATATTTAAAAAGTAGATAAAGTTGAATGTTTGGCAAGGCTAACTTTTATATGAAAATAATTCTTATAATTGAATGGTTTTGAATTATAAACTTCTATATGATAGTTTTTCCCTGGAGAATTACAATGCTTCTTCTTTGATGCCTTCATTAGTCAGAGAAACCTCATCATGGAAATGTTTCGAGCATAAAAGGGTTGCCCCTACTCAGGCTATCTAAATAGTAGCATTAAAGGGTAGTGTTTTTATTTTTCCAGAACAAAATGTGTTAAAGTATGACTGTGATTGTCTATACAGTGACTCACAAGCACACCGCTGCTTGAGAACAGATGGTATTTTTGAAAGAAGGCATCATTCGTTGTTTTTTTTTTTTTAAGCAAAGTTGTGATTCAAAGCTAATGTTTAGAGATTCTTATAAAACAGCAGTTTGAATATATATGAATTACCATAAAGGTATTTGACTATGAGCAAAGGGGAAGGGCATGCATTATGCAGACTCTAAACAAATATGAGGCAAAACACATCTTTATTAGCTATCATTGTAGTCAACCTAATCATAATTTAGTCTTCTAATAATAATTAAAATTTAGCCTTCTTTATCAGCTCAGCTAATAAAAATTTTACAATGCATGGCAAATTATTGATTTTTCATAACCTCCAAAATATTTTTTGTACTTGTTATGGGATTTATACCATAGAAGAACAGAATCATAAACATGTACTTTTCTATTTAAAAATAGCTTTTCTTAATCTTTAGAACAAATGATATACTTACTAAATGATTTCTTTCTCCTTTCCATATACATAACGACATAACCAGATCTATATTTTGTTCAATACAATGCTACTTTATTATTTGATTTTTCTGACCTGAGATCTATATTGTCCTCATTTGTGTTCCCATACAATGGGTCACCTAGAAGTAAAGGTAACAAGGCCAATTTCATAATATGTGGGTAATAAAAATATTATTTCTACTGTAAAGCACATTTTGTACAGATCAGGGAAGCTTGCTAGCAATTAGGAAGGGAGCTAAGTCAGTCTACTGATGTTAGCCAGTGTTTCTGCCACAGGCCCTATTATACTTCACAACAAGAAACTCTGTTAATTAAAAGTCAAGCTCCAGATTAGAGATAATCATAGGTAATTTTTCCTGATAAGAAATAAATACAGAGTACACTGATTTCTGCCCTGTAATAGTGGACCACATCACATGAAAAGGGCAAATATGGCCTAACAACAGTATTTCAGTAAAAACAAAGACAGTGTGACCCCTTCATATCAGCGATGTAAAACTGTAATCACATGGCTCTGTCTCAATATTTAGGTTGAATTTCTTGTTCTTGCTTTCTTTTTATTCTGTGCTATTTCTTGTCTGCCTGACTTAATAATTAGCAGAGCATATCTTATATTTCACTTGTGATTTCCAGTCACTTTTGTTTTTAAGTCTAAAGTTTTTTAATACAAATAGTGAAATTGGAAGTTTTGAGGAGATGCAATGTTTTAAAAGTTGGTATTTGGCAACTTTTTCTGGTAAGATATCAAAACGAACAGAACAAGAACATAGTTAGCATGGAGATCTTTATCAGAATGCAATGGCCAAATACATCAAATGATTGGATTAAGATTTGCTTTCTGTTTATAAAAATCTGTGTACTTTGTAGGAAAAGATCAGAAAGCATGAATATCGATCATGAGCTAGATGACCTTTCATTAAGTGAATGTAACCGTACTGAGCATAATATAATTGATTCCTGCAGCTCTGTGGAGGAGAGAAAAGGCTGCTTTCTAGCTCTGCACTTTGGATGCAGGCTGCATCTGCTCTGTGTTTCTTTTCTCACTGGTTCCCATGACACAGTCTGTTCATCACTCTGAAATCACTCATGCAGAGCAGAAAGAGAACTTCCACCTCCATGCCAATTTGGAATTTTTTTATTTTCAGATAATGTACAAAATTAAAGTGAAGACGCAAGAATGACTACAAACACAGGAAAGAACTGTTTGGTTTTTGTTTGTTTGATTCAAAATATCCCTGCCACGAAAGGAAAATGTTTGGCTTCTAATTTGCTTTTTATGGAATCATTTAACATTATAAGAATTTTGTGTTTTAGAATGTATCAGGTACTTTCATGTAGGTATCTAGAGTGTGTACGAAATAAACACTGGAGTATTAAAAACAGGAACAGGAATGTAACATTGCTGCAATTATTTTTGTGAGTTGTCTGCATCAACTAAATATGTCTTCTGATACATATCCACATTATTTACTTCATTTTCACAATTTATTATTGCCTTTGTAATAGAATTTTCATTTGGATGGCTTTTTTAGAAGCTTTTATATTGCATGTTTAATACACATGTGTCTTCTGATATTGGGATATTTTTAACAAAATTATTTCAGAATCACTTTAGCCCAAACAATATTGTTGACATAAATCAATGTTTCATAAAAAGAAGTTTCTTTAAAAATAATGAGCTATTTTATTAACAACTTTATATCAATTGCAAGGTTTTTAAACAATTTTTCAAGTTTCCCCAATGAACATATACTCCTCAAACTCCATCATGATGCAAAACCATCATTATCCTTTTTCTGGAACTCTGTAAAATACTCCTTCCGACTAGTACAAAATGTGGTTATAAAGGAGGAATATAGGATGTTTCTCTTGGAGTTGTGACTTCTGAAATTCTTATAATCAAAAACCATTTTCTTCCTTTGGAATACTGATGCCATTATGTAAATCTCATAGGCTCCTAACTATTGTTTTCAAGCTGAGTGAAAACTGATTCTCTTGCTTGCACTTCCCTATGCAGGCTTTAGCCTGCAACAGCCCCTAGGGAGACACTCTAGAATTCCCAGCCTGCATTAGAACACAGCTTGAATTTACAGCTCTGAAGTGTAACTGAGATTAGACAAATTATATACATGATAATTAATTCTTTGGGGAAATTGAAAAAAAAACTAAAGTACAAATAAAATCTAGGAATGTGTGTTGTCGCTTAATTCTATTCATTAACAGAATACATTTACTTTAATTAAATAACTGAGACTCTACTGGAATCTTCTCTTGGTAATTCTTCACATTAAAATACATATATGAAAATAAATGGTATGGTATCTCCAGAGACAAACTACACATCAATAACAGTGAAGCAATGATTCTGTGTGTCCAAGCTATTTACACTTGGAAAATGAGTCCAAAAGAGTAGTAAGGGAACGTTGCTACAGTGGAAATCTACTAGGCTTCAACTATTTCTTTATTCTTAACTTGAATTCTTTAAAAGCTTAGCCAATTCAACTTCAAGGACTATGAGATGCTCAGAGTTATAGTGTAGCATATCAATGCTGATTAAGTCATTAATAAAAGGGAAAATGAAGGACACAGCCTTTTTCATTGCCTCCAAATAGAATGCATTTTATTGAGGAAGTTCAGAGGGAGGCTACACATCTTTGAGAATTCAAAAATTATTAGAACTCTTAATTTCAAAATCAGCCCAAGTATCCTTGGCCTTGCTCACTTTATCGATTTTGTATCATGAGCTATTCTCACCTTCATTCTCCTCTTGTCATTTAATAATCAAATGTACACATATCTTTCTAGAGCCCCAGTTCTCAGCCATTCATAGAAGAGAAGCTTCCTCTTAAATCAATTGTGAGCAAAATGGATGTGTTTCTGATTTAGCCAGGACTGGATATTATCAGATAATTCTGGTTCTTTCAGGCTAACAATTTCAATTTCAGACAATCCTGGATTTTGCTTACATATGTCTCTTTCTTGATGAATAGTGGGATTCTACTCATTGTGTTGGATGACATTAACATTATTACTATAGCCAAGATATATTGAACTGTAACTAAATGCTCCACCACATTGAGAGAACTCTGAAAAAAAATTGAAACAATTGTTTAAAAAGGGATTAGAAGAGTCCCCATTGGAGTATTGAACACATTATCCTATGAAACAAAACACTGCTTTCATTAACTCTTCTCCAGAGTTGAATATTAATGGTTTTTGAAGAATAAAATCAAAATTAGCAGTAATTATTAAAAAGGCCTAAAATCCAGGCTAAGATTTTAGTTTGTAATACTGTCAATTAACTGATAATATATAGTGGCATTACACTTCAAGAATATTATTATAATTCCTAATATAGAAAATTTCTGTGTATGATACTAAGGGAAACAAATGATAGGACTGTATTAGAAATCTCTCAGGTTACCTCACAGCAATTATGAATGCACTGATGTCCAGAGCTTAGCACTTTGGAGGTTCCCATGAAAATATTTCTAACTGTATGTGTCTAGTACAAATCCTAACTTAATATAAATATAAAGGGGTACTAGATCTAGCTTTCTTTGTAGTTATATAGTGGAATGCATCATGTAATATTAGTGTCAGATATATTGTATTGAAGAGTATTTGTCAAATGCAATTTATTTCCATCTCAGAGATCAGGTTTTTCTGATCAGCTATCAAGAACTTATAATTAGATTCAGAAGAAAATTCTGAGTCTTCAAATGCATTTAAGAGTTCTCTATGAAAGTTTTATTAAATGAGAAACTCAAATAGTAGGTGTAAATAAACTTACCAAAGAGTAAGTAATATTAAATCTGCCGGGAGAAGAAAGGATACTGCATTGTTTGAAAATCAGTAGCTTAATTGTGAGCAGCATTTAAAAATAAAGGCAGAGAGAACATCTTTTAAAATAGCAGTGGTAATTGTTCAGACTCAAATTCATAGAGGCATAATTTATGCCCAGTAAAAATGTTTGGTTTGTTGGTGCTGTTTGTTAGTCTTTGCTTTCATTGTTGTTGTTTCTTAGTATACAGTTAAATTTGACAGATATATCACATTGTGTAGCTTTGTCATTCAAAATGTAGAACACTTAAATTATTCCTCACATTTTCTTTTCCTTTTCCAGTTAACTCCTTGTTTGATTCCTGATAAGGACCAGACATATTTTAAAGACTTAGATTCCAGAGTCATATAAGCAAGTGCATAGTGATAAAACTTTTAAAAGTATTTTTCCAATAGTGTTATTTTTTTATCCCTATTAAATGTTCATACAAGTTCCTGAATTTGAGATTTATTTAGATTTTTAGTTCTTCTTTTTCTTCTTTATCTTCTCCTTCTCCTTCTCCTTCTCCTTCTCCTTCTCCTTCTCCTTCTCCTTCTTCTTCTTCTTCGTCTTCGTCTTCTTCTTCTTAATTTCTGTGCATGGTGCCTGATGCTCCACCTCAAGATAGGATGTTGAATAATCTAGAACTGAAGGACTGGAAAGTTTTTATGTTGACAAGTGGGCATTGGTAATCAAACCCAGGTCCTCCGAAAGAGTATCCAGTGACCCTAAGTCTACATTGAGTCATTCTCCAACCTTTCATTCCTTTTGTTTGGCATTATCAAAGCACTTGAAAACCTCCTCTGTGAACAAAAATAGCTGAATCACCAACAATACATTAGCCAACTGAATCCACAATGGAAATATAAAATCATGACCAGGTGATGTTGCTGTAGGAAGTACTAGTTTTTTCTTGGTGATATGGATGGTATAATTCACTGAATCATAAGGCAGAAACTGAAAGTTATGTGGCTGATGAACAGATTCATCAAAGCAAAGGCATTTAACAAGTCATCGGTGATGACTCAGAAAGCTGAGATCTTGGCAAGTCTATAAAATGTTCCCCACACTGTTAATATCTTATTTTCTGAATTGCATCCTTGAAACTCCAACATCCCTGATTTTGGGAGTGTCTTCTCTTTTTTACTGAGCGCTCCTTTAACTTTTAATTCTTATCCTTAAACCACAATTTAAAATATGGTTTTTAAGCCCCAAGTGAACAACACTTAATCTCAACATAAAAGATTACACTGATAATGACACTTTGGTATGAAAAAAACAAACTTGTACCCCCCCACAAAAGAAGACAAAAATATAAATTAAATTTTAAAAAGTCTGTTTTCATACCATATGCACCAAATCAGTGTTCTTAGCTAGACCTACAATACAAGAAAATGATAAGAAAAGGCAGATAGCTTTGGAAAAAAACATTTTCTCTATTTTAAGAATGTATCACATTCTACACAGAAAATCACCAGAGAAATTACGTGAAACTTTCAAAGAGCAAAATCCCAGCAGGCTTAATTATTGTTGTTGCTTTTCTCTGCTTCAGAACAACTGTAGCAAAAACTGCATAGGCAAATAGTTTAGAACAAGAGGAAACTCGGTTACAAACCAGTGAGTCAGTAGAATTGGAGGGGCTATATCTTTACTTTTGTTTTCCTACCTTGTCAGTGTGGACCCCGAGATGAGTCACACCTGCAAGACATTCACATCACTCATGAACTGTACCCGTTACCTGTTTCCTTTGTCTTGTATAAGAATAGAAATTTAAATTTAACAATAGCAAATTTTATTCAAATGTAAATGTAAATTAGAATTAAAACCACAATTAAGTTAGGGTTTATTTATTACTTATTTAAGTTACTCAGTTTTATGTGAATGTGCAAGTATTATTTTGTGGTTATATACTGAAGAAGTAGCAGCATACCTTTTGCACTTTTGTTAATCACCAGAAAGAAGGTGAATCCAGCTAACTGTTTTTAGATACTACAACAAAATATAATATAACTGGTCTGCTTTCAAATTATTGATATATGACAATTTTCACATATCTGTTATGTCTGCAAATCCATCTCACTATGTCTTTATGCATCCTGCAGGTTTTAATTCCAAAGCACTTTTTAATACAACAAAGTTGAAAATAGAAGAGATAATACTTCCATATATATGAAACTTGCATTTGCTCCATTCCCAAAGACAAGCATGGTGAAAATGGTATATGGACACGAATGTGGTCATTTGAAGAGTAGAATGAAAACTAGCCAAGAAACCCAGTATAATTTGAGCTTTCTCATTCCTAAATCAAAACAGCAAAGGACATTTGTTAAGACAATACCATTCTCCTGCTTTGGATATTTTAACATTCTCTCCATTTTTTGCCATTATTCTGATTAACTTGGTCTCCATCTCAGTAAAATGTCTAACACCTTTTGCATCTTATAAAAATTATACAGACCATATTTTGACACATAATATTTTGTTAATCCATTAAAGACTGTATAGATTTATTCAGTGTGTTAGGAGCATATTCACCCCATTCCTTCTCCCAACTCCTTCCAGATCCTACCACCCATCTCCCTAGATAACTTCTTACCAACTACATGTCTTCCTCTTTGTCCCTTCTCTCTCTATCACTTCTTCCCCCTTCTCCTCTTTTTCCTTTTCTTTGTCTTCTTCAGTACATTATCTCCTTGGCGCTGTTTTAAACATGTTGTCCCTAACAGCTGGCTCTTAAATTCATCACATCTTTTCTTCTATGATGGTCATTTCATTCAGAGGTATCATACAGATGTCATATTTATGAGTGGATATACCATGGACACTTTTACAATGAGTTTGTTTTAACCACTAACTAATAATAACAAAATCTCTCTGATGATATTTGAACCTGCAATATTGTATGGGTTTAAAACTAAAATTTAGAAGGCAGTTTTATTCTTTGTCCATTTAGCAAAATATTTATAGATGGTTCATCTCTGGGACCTATGAGCTCCCTAGCTATGGATTCTTGGACAGATTTACAGTACCAAACATGAGTTTTATCCTTTGAAAACACAACTAAAATTTAACCATGGAATGGCTTGTTACCTAATAACATTTATGACATTATTGCTCTTGTGGACAAATTTTGCTGTTGTGGTCATTATTATAGTCACCAGTGTTCACATGCTAGTTCTGACACTCAACAACCTACATTACACTTCGCTGGTTGATAACAGTTGGTTTCTTCATATCTCATGACCAAAACGTGTGGTGTGTTCAGCAATACATTATGATGTATGTCAAGATATGCAATATTTTGTCAAATATATGTCAAAATAAACAATACACATTGTTTGGCATTAAGCTTCATTGGTTAGCAATGAAGAATAGTAGCAATAGCTAATTATTATTTGGGAGGAATCTCCAGGACATCCCTGATCAACAACATGAGAGATGGTGTCCCAAATGAGAAACTAGGGTTTTTTATTTGGTAACCTATGGCTTCAAAAGGAGCATAATCTCATGAATAGGGTAAGTCCTTTCGTGTATTTGTATACTATAGATTTATATGCGAAGCTTATAAAATAGCTTCCCATGTTATGTTTTCAAATATCCTTAGTGTTAATTATTTCTTCTCTCACCTCCCCATTTAACCCTCCTTTCCAATTATTTCCCTTATCACCTTGTATCACCTGTATTCTACTATTCCCTTTCTTTAATAGCATTTTCAACTCTCCACTCCATCTTTCTAGCTTCTTGTTTCTACAGGTTCTCCAAAGTAAGCAAATTTAGAGATTTGGTAAAGGCTCTGCATGGACAGAACAGGCTGAATCTGCCCTTCTGTGTCTGGACCTAGAATATTCAATGTTTTCAAGTTCCACATTGAAAATTTTATTATTTCACTTTACAGCTGTGCATCGCTAGACATTAAAGATGATCTTACCTCCTAGCCCTTGGAAATAGAGTATGATCATGGATGTGTATGTATCTCTAGAGTAGAATTCGAAATTGTTTTGGTATATGCCTGGAGAAAATACCTAAAGCAAATTCATGTTGTAACACAAATCAATAAATGACCCAGAGATTGATATTGGGGTTCAAGCTACAAGCTAATATCAAAGAAGCAAAGTGTCTGATGACTAGCTTTTTACTGCTACCTTAGGCTGACCCTGTCTCTAAGAGCTCTTACCATGTCTCAGACTATAACCTCTTCTCAGCATGGCTGGGGAATGAATACCTCATACTAACTACTGAAGTCCCTTCCTGCTTCTATCTTTTACTTCTCTCTAATGCTGGGATTAAAGGTGTGCCATCTGTTCCTGTTTTAGACTGATTCAATCTCATGTGTTCCTGGTGCCATTAAACTCAAAGAGGCCTGTCTACCTCTTAATCCTGAATCCTAGGATTAAAGGTGTGTACCACCACCTTCTAGCTTCTGGCTGCTGGGATTAAAGGTGTGTGCTTGGCTTCTATGGTTTGTGGCTGACTTTGCTTTCTGAATCATCAGACAAGCTTTAATAAATCCTTAGCAATATATCATCACATTTTGTTGTTGTTGCTGTTTCCTATTTTTGGAACTGCTACACTAATTTCCACAATGGCTACACCAGTTTATACTCCTATGAACAATGAACAAGGTTTTAAGACTTTCCATATATTTGTAAATGTTATTTATTTTGTTTCATTTTATTATTCATGGAAAGTCAAGATTATTGAATGTACTTTAAAATCACATAAATATTGATTCAGTTTGGAAATACAACCATGTAAGTTCACTCAATTTTTCAATAAAATATAGGTCTATAGTATGAAAATGTGATTTGATTACCTTTCCTATTCAAAGTTTATAATTTTGCATGTATACCTATTGTGAGTTCCTTCTAATAAGTATACAAACATAAGATGCCATATTCATCTTTAGTCTTCTGTCCATCATCAAAACTTTTATAGAGGTCAAACATAGCAATTAAAATTAGTCATGCTGGGGTTGGAGGGATAGCTCAGCTGTTACAAGCTATGCTCACAACCATAAATATAAAATTAGTCATGCTGTTACTTGTTTATTTTTATACTTATCAAAAATAATGAAATAGTTTTTAAAGCAAAAATATAAGCTATCTTTTTTAAAGGACCAAGAAAAATATCCAGGTTTTAAATGTTAACTAAACAAATTGATATCATCATTACATCTGTGCTGAGCATCTATTAAGACCAGCACTTCTCAATCCATAGGTCATGAACCCTTGGGCAAATTTCAAACTCCAAAATTATTTAGGTCATTATTTATAACAGTAGCAAAATTATAGCTATGAAATAGAAATAAAAATAAGTGTGTAGCTGGGGGTCATCACAACATAAGGAACTGTATTAAAGGGACACAGCATTAGGAAGGTTAAGAAACACTATATCAGAGAGTCCTAGTATTTAATTTTCAAGAGATTAATATTTTTGAAAGCCATTTACTACATATAAGAATATATTAAATACATTACTAGGAAAACAATATTGGAGAAATCCTACAAATACTTAATTTACTTACTGATAATTAGTATTATATTATTAATTGATATGCTTCAGTAATTAAATAGTTCTTCACTGAAACAGTCCACATAATTCTAAAGATACTAATTCTAATGTTATGTACAATATATACTCTAATATTTAATCCAATTATTATGTTTTCTAATATGCAGAGGATTTATATTTACTTAAAAGCTGCTACAAGTTTTGAGTAACACAGAATTCTAAAGTAAGGAAAATCATAAAATAACATCTCTTAGAAGCTCAGAGATGAGAAGAGCCAGAATTATCAGAGGCCCTGGTTCTGTAAGGTGATTCAGCTTATGAACTATGGCTCCAAATAGACAGTCTAAAACACATGCATCAAAGAGCAAGCTTGAGTTCATATGCTAATTGTACAATTACATTACTATAGAATTCATTCCTCTATTTCTGTGGATTCAACCCAGGAATCCCTGAAGTGAACTTTCTTATCTCTGACCTTTTATTATAGTAATATCTCAAACTGTACAACTGCCTACTGACAAGAAAATGCCTTCTTTGTTTTCCACCTTATAAGATAATAGTTCTGAATCACTGGGCAGAAGCCTCTTCCTCAGTATGGCAACAGGTCAAGTGCTATTGATCATCTATCCATTTGCTGTTCTACCCTTGGGCTGACACAAAACCTGTCACATAAGGAGTCAACAATAAATATTTAGTGAATAATTACATGAATAAAGACATGAAATTTGTCCTGTCTGCTCTGCTGCACAGGTTTAATTCTCAGAGTCTATGACTGCCTGAGAAAGCACTCTGGCAAAGGAGCAATCCTCCCCTTATTTGCATCCTCTCTCATGGGAGAAGCACCTCCCATTTTGCTTCAAAAAGGCTCTTGTAACACAGACTGTTGCAAGAGTAAATGTACAACACAATGTGTTGACAGAAATCGAAATGGAAAATACTTTTGTGGAAAGCTGACATTGCATTACTTTATCTATGTCATACATGCCTCACTGACCATATGCTCAGTGTTCATGAACATATGTTATGTTTGGTTTTCATAATTTTGCTTCCTAACTATTGCATAATGGTAAATTTTTCACAGAACTCTGAAACAGTGTAATTATTCTTTTAAGTGATCATTGCCCCAAAACAAAGCTGAGTATATTTTAAATAACTTTTAAAAAAATTAAATTGGAAACAAGCTTGTTTTACATGTCAATCCCAATTCCCACACCCTTCTGTCCTCCCCTGTTTCTCCTACCAACCCCCATCCCATCCCTTTTCTGCATCCCAGGATGGGTGAGGCCTTCCTTGGGGAATATTCAAAGTATGTCATATCATTTGTGGCAGGGCCCAGGCCCTCCTCCATGTATCCTCTGTGTGGATATCCCTCTATGTGGAATGGGCTCCCAAAGTCCATTTGTATACTAGGCATACATACTGATCCATTACCAGAGGCCCCATAGACTGCCCAGTACTCCCAATATTCAGGGATTTTGAGTCGGTTCTATGCTGGTTTCCCAGCTATTAGACTGGGGTCCATGAGCTCCCCCTTATGCAGGTCAGCAGTTTTTGTGGGTTTCTTCAGCCTGGATATCTTTTATATTGTGCTATTCAAAGAGGGCAAGGGAGGTTGGACATGTGGTGTTCCAAAACAAAGAAAGAGATCTTTACAAGTAAGGAGATATTTTTCATGTTGACATAGGAGGTTAAAATTATAAAGGATATTGACCCTTTGCATGAGTATGCTCAATATGGAACTGTAGCAAACTGTTATCATAACTGCTTCTAGAACTAGAATAGACTCATCCTGAAGTTCTATGTTCTGGGAAACTCAGAGATAAGTTTGTAGTCCAGGCTGGCCTCCTACTCACAGAGATCCAACTGCTTCTGCCTCTGGAGTGCTAGGATTAAAGGCATGTACCACCACCTCCTGGTGATTATATGATTTTTGACACAGCGTGTATGGTACTATTTACAGAAGTCACTGCAGCATCTTAAGACTTAAATATAGCACACATCAAAAAAACCACTAGCCACTTGAGTGAGATGATAATTAAGGAATATTAACCATTTTTTTTAGGTGTTTCTGCTATAAAAAAATCACTCACTGACCAACTTCCGTCTGAACAGGTCTTGAATACAAGGACTGAGAAATGATGCTCAAACAGGGAAATCAAAGCAAATGGATATTTCTTATGATATGGGAGATTATTTTAAGTTTCCAAGTTCAGAAAAGGACCACCATAGTTATCCCCACTATTGCCACTGGCAAATTTCCTCCATTGAAAGCGGCCACGAGATTGTTTAATGAATAAAATAAGATATAAAGGCTCCCTAGCCCATTTGGAGAATGTAGACTTTGAAAGTGTGCATAAATAGCCTTATTTGTCTGCACTATTGTAAAGAATCTTCATGAATTCTGAATAAAGCCATCTGGTGCTATTTATAACTCACAAGAAGGGAATTTCAAATCAAAGAATTTATTTAAACTTCCTTCTGCATTCCACTACTCCCCCACACACACACACACAAAACCCTGATGCTTTCAGTTTTGTTTCCTTGTTTCCAATGCATTTTTGTCAACCAAACTTGTGAGGAGAATGAAGAAGTCCAAATTTCAGCAGCAGCAATGCTCTTCCTTTATTCTTGTGGTGGGACTGAGTTTGGCCCCAGAATATTGTACTCTTAGACACCACAGGAAGAGGTTCACGTAAACAGTAACATTGCTGAACAGCTAAATAGACAAACACTTTAATGTCTCATCTTCATATGTCTTCACTATTACAGAATCTTATGCCTTTCATATGATTTTACGTATAGATTAATGCTTAATGAACCCTCAAGCTTTTAGTCTGCACCTATTTCAATGGCAAAAGGAAGCTTTAAGTGGGTGTCAGCTTAGTTCAAAGCTTAGGAAATAATGGTTTGAGTCCAATTCTAAAAAAAAGAAAGAAACAGAAAAAAAATGGTTTTAGCGTTATATTCCTCTGAGTCCACCATATTCCTTCCCTGTGACTCTATATTTCTGTGTTTGCTGTACCATGTCCAAATTCTACTTCCTATACCCTCATTCTTGCTTTTCAGTTCTCAGAGACTTGTAGATTCAGAAATAGAGATTCTAAATCCTAAAAATAATTCCAACTGTCAAATCCTATAGCCTGAATTAATATCCTTTAGTGTTATGGAAATGAATAGATGTTTGAAAATGTAATCTCTGATAAGGTAAAAATCACTAACAATAAACTCCAGAAAAGTTTCTACAATAAACTACAGAAACCTGTAATGAGTTGCCTTTGTTTATTAATTTTATGGAATCATTGTGAAAACCTTTTATTGCTCAGTAAAAAGGCAATAATAAATACAGTAATGGCTTACATCTTTGTTTAAGTGACATGATACAAATGGTTAAGTGGTAATTGTAAGGCCAAGACTCTGGAACACTGAGACTCAGTATGAAAAAATACCTAAACCACTTGACATAACTCTCTCCCATTTATAAGTAATCTTGGTATTCTATACTTTCTGGAATTTGTATTTAATAATGTGGCTCTTGATTTAAAAATAGTTCCTGTCTCCTTCTGTGTGTGCATTGTTTGCTGTGCTACATAAAAAAATAAGAGTTTCTATCTTCACCAGTCAGAGAGGCTGTTTGAATGGAGATGTTCCAAATGTGTAGGAGGCAAAATAAAGTGTGTCTGCACTTTCTGTGCCATTACTGTTTTTTCTTCATGGTCACAGCATATATTGGTTTGGAAACATATTACATGCCCCATGGTGGCAAAACGCTTCAGTTTTTTGTTGTTGTGAGATAGAAAATGCCTATGACACAGTTCTGAATACATGCAAGCTCAGAGTGATACTTCACTCCCAGGTCAAGAGCTCTTTCACTATCTCTAAGCTGCAGGCAGTGCAGAAGAGCAGATAAAGTATATGTAGGATGGACAGATTTTGATACATAGGCAAAGACTTGATAAAGGCATCTACTGATTAATCTGTACCTTGGTATCTCCAAATATCTTAGGATCTCTGAGACAGTTTGTGAAGATGTATAAACCAAGTGTTATGTTTCATAAGTACTGATAATTTAAATATCATGTTTGTCACATAAATACAGAGTGAATGGGGATGAATCCAGTCATGCAATCTGTCTCTTTAATGATAATGAAATTATTGCTTTATGTTCCTTTTAGAACATAGTAATGTTATGGGTATTAGAAAGAACTTCTTGAAAGGTCTCAATTCTCTCAATATTGTTTGATTTTCTTTTTGGAACTTATTACAGATATGTTTTAATGTACATACATAGATGAATATGTTATGCTATACAATACAAGCAAACTAAATAAATTTTACATGTTTTTGTTTATATGTATATGCTATTAACTAATGAAATTTTTCTTAACTAGAATTTTGAGTACTTACTTTAAGAAAAAAATCAGTTATAAAATTCTATGAAATCTCATATTTTAAGAAGAGACAGTCACACCTTTTGCTGCAGCAGTCCATGGATACAATAGGAGGCTCAAACTCATCCTCACCTAATTTTGAAAGGCACTTGTAGATTTTCCTTCTGAAAATTGGGCCAAACTAATTTTGTTCTATTTTATATTTTCTCCCTATTTCAGCATATTTAATAGCTTCCCTAGCTACTATGTGAAGTTGAATTTTCTTTATTCGTTTTTAAATTACCTTCTTCATATGTCAGAAGATTCCCTCATCCTGGTCCAGTTGGTGATTTAATGAGCAAATCCACGTTCACAAAATATGTCCAATTGTTGTTAAATAGATGTCAAACATGTCTTCTTTTAGTCTGCCCCTGCAAATAGCTTTTTTTTTTTTTTTTGTCATTTTCAGTTTTTAGTTCTTTTAGTCCATGGTCATATAGTAGTTCTAGCCCTTTTCAACTCCATTAACCACTCTAGGTAGACCTTTCTAAACATTATGAACTCCTCCTTAAATCACAAAAAAAACTAGGTACAGTAAATTATGCAGAGAAAATGTAGCTATATACTGCAGGATACTGTAAATGATAAGGATGGTATCAATGAAATGCATAGAACCAAGAGCAATATTAGGTGGTATTGGGCACATATTAAACATCTACTCAGTGAGAACTTTTTGATTTGTTATAACTGATCAAGCCCCACTATAATCTGAACATTTATTTCGTATGGAAGAGTTTATTTGAGCAAGACCCTCTCATATAGCATCTCAACTAATGTTCAATTCACTCTGCTGAAAGAGACAATGTGAAAGAGGAGACTATTGAGTTAGGATCCTGGCAATTGCCAGGCATTGGTCAAAATCTGATTCTTCTAACTCTCAAAGTGATTCTTTAGGAGTTCCTTTTAAATTACTTTGGAGTGGCATTGCTAAGTGGTGATTTTCTCTGAGGGACCTCTCACTAACCTTTGATATTTTGTATTGTATAAGTGATAAAATATGGTCTTCCTTTATTGCTGAACAACATAAAACTTATTGATATCATGGGATAATCAGACACAGAAAAGGAGCCTCAAGAAAAAAAACATAAACAACAACCCTGCATGACAGAAAACATTCTGTGGTATAGTTTTTTTACTATTTTTGCAGTAGTTAGTCTACATGGAGTGACTTTTGCCAAAATGCTTTAATACCAAATTTAGTTATATGAGCTTTAATTGTTCCTTTCTGTACTTTTCCTTGTCAGTGTTCCTTCAATCAACAATTATCTGGAAATCAAGAAAACACTTGCATTTTAAACTTTAAAACTAAGAATTTTGAAATTAGATTACAAATGAAGTAAAGGTATATAATTTGACAAATAGATGTATAAATACTTATTTTCTCTGTTGAATCTACTTGAGTAGTTTTTATGAAACAGGTTCTATCATGTTCAGAAGTACAGTTATGCAACCAGAAAGGAAAGTAGTTAGTTGCTAGTTTTGTTTTGTTTTTGTTTTTGCTTTTTCCTAACTTCTTGTCTGTCTTGCAGACTGGTACTAGTCACTGACACACATAATCACTGACATTCTTCTAACCTTGGCACTGGAGAGAACCTCCTGGATTCCCTATGTTTTCCTTCACTCTGACTGTGACTTTTGTGTTACCTGGCAGTTACCTGACTGTGATTTTTGTGTTACCTGTAAAAATCGTGCTAAAAACATTTTAGAACATGTAGCTGTTCCTTTGGTTTTAATGAAGAGTCAGCATATGTTGCAGATTAAATTTAGACATTAGTTAATGAAGTAACAAGTGAGATAAGTCAACTGATCCATGAAATCTCCAAAGAACCATACTTGTTTTATGGAAAAGTACAAATATACACAAAAGTATGTTTACAAATATACACAAAATAGGTGTATGAACAGGGGAATTATTAATTTCAGAGACTATAACTAATTTGTTTATCTATGAAACTAATTTCAATATTGTTTTTCTATGATTTACAAGGTTATGAAATAGCCCAATGGCAGTGAATGATAAAGACAATACTAGTGGAAAGGCCAGAAATGTAGCTGTTGGCTTGTTTTAAGAAACTAACATGTAGGTTGGAGAGATAGTTCAGTGGTTAAGAACACTAGATGGTCTTCCTGAGGTCCAGACTTCAATTTTCAGTTCTCAGCAACCACATGAAGGCTCACAACTATCTGTAATGAAATCTGGAGCCCTATAGGCAGAACATATACATAATAAACAAACAAACAAAATAAATAAATAAATAAGAAACTAACAAATGTCTTATAGGAGTAATGAGAAAATATTTTATTCCTATATTTTATATGTTTTTGGACATAGAATAAATACAAAATTGTCTTTATGATGTTATAAAAGATTATGAACCAAACTAAGGAAGCTTTTTATCTTTAAAAATCAGGAAATTTCTAATATGTGGGAGGAGGTAGAAAATCAAATCTTAATTCAGGAGGCACATTTATTGGTAACAAACTATTTTCTATTGAGACATTGGAAGGCAATGGATGCATGTGAGTTTTGTGGGAGCAGAGAAAGACAAGTGAAAGAGCAGTAAGTGTATGTTGCCCTTGACCATTCCTGGGAGGATCTGATGCTCTTTAAGTGGTATGTAGTTGAGTTAATGTCTGTACGGTTTAAGAATGGGTAACTCAAAGGGACAGATACCACCTTCTGAAAAGATTGTTATAGTTACTTCATAGTTTTCCTGGCGAAAATTCTCTAAGTTACTGTCCCAGATCTCTTTTGAGCTCATCTTTTATCCTCATAAGGAAAAAAAACCTCATATTCAACTTGTAAAGCATTATTTTAATATCTGCAGAATTCTGTTAGCTTCTGAAGTAAGAGACATATTAAAATTGATACACAAAAACTCATGATGATTTTGTTTTCTTTTGTTATTGTTTTTGTTTCTTTAGTTTATACTGCTGTCATTTAACATATTTTTAAAACTAGCAAAATACTTAAGTTTTGAACCTAAAATTGATACTTGGGTGTGCGTTTTTCTCTTTTGATCTAAGGCAGCAAAACTGACCCTCCTTTTGCTGCCTTGGTTTGCTTTTCAGTATTCCCTCTTCTACATGATTGCACACTCATGATCTACCATTAAACCTGCATATTTCATGTCTTGAAAAAGCCTTTTTCCCCTATGGATATGCATTTAGTTTTACTTTTTCCTCTATTTCAGTCCATAGAAGAAACTCAGGTTTTTATTTTTAACTTATTGTTATTTTTATAACTAATAGAAACCCCAAATGGTGTTCATGTTGTATGTTGTAATATTTTAATTCTTATGCATATTACATAATATTTCTATCATGTTAACATGTTTAACTTCCCAAGAGTATTATCTTGCTAGAGAGATGGCACAATAATTAAAAGCACTTAATGCTCTTCCAGAGGACACATGTGTGGTTTGTAATACCCTAAGATGACAGCTGATAGCTGCCTGTGACTCTAGCTTGGTGCTGCAATTCTCTCCTCTGGCCTCAATATTACCCATGCATATGGCACTAGGCTTCTACACCTATCACACTAAAATAAGTACTGCTGATTGAACACTCCCCTTTCCCCAGTTTTCTCTACAGTCTCTGGCAACTACTCTTCTATTCTCATCTTTTATGAGACCATCATTTATCCGTATACATGGTAACACAAAGTAAAGATTCAAAAGACTTCCCATTAAATCCCTTCTCACCATATCTTGAACATGTTAAGTTCAGATTTTGGGATGAATGGAGAGGTCAAAACTGAAGTGCAATGCTAGGAAGCATAAAACTGATGCTGTCTTTTAAGTACCTAGCAGTTAACACCATAGTTTCTCGTGTTATAAAATTTTTCGAGTACTCACCTTCTTTTTTCAGCCTTTTCTACTTTTTAATGATGAAAGAGAATCATCATTTGGGATTCCTTGAACCCTTGGATTGTCCTTTAATTCTACCAGAACATATGTGAGCCTGTTTCTATTATGCAGTTTTTGTCTTTGCAATATACTCTATCTAAACAGACAAGGAAAATCCAACCAAGATGAGTTCAGTGATATGGTTTCTGCATTTTTAGTTGCAAAGACAATTTAAATTAAAATATCAAAAAGAAAAAGAGAACATGCCCAAAAAATTGAAAATCAGTTACTTTTAACTATGTCATATTGGGTGGGAAATGAAAATAAAATAAAGCCTAAATTGTTCTAGTATTATAATTCTGCATTCTGAGAGACAAACGAATAGAAGACTGAATAATCTGAGCTCACAAATGTAAATAAATGATTTTTTTTAGTATTTTGTAAATGTTTTGGGTGACTTTCATTCCTTGCTGTTTCTTTCTGGTTTTATACATTACATTAAATATGAAATATTATATATTAAATATACCTCTCATTAAATATGAACTGTGTATGTATTCTCAAAGGTCAGTTTAGCAAAGGCAATCAGGCAGAAATAACTGAAGAACCAACCTTCTTTATGTTTCTCATAGAAAGCACTTTATGCCCAAGCCTAGATGTACAATCCTATAATCCCAGCTACTTGGAAAGCTAAGACAGAAGGATCACAAGTTTAAGAAATATCTAGACTACAGAGCCAGTTCAAGGCCCAAATGGGCAAAAAATAAGGTCTCTTAGAAAAAAAAAGCCATATCATGTTGTTAAATGATAGAGTGTTAGAGACCTACCATGCTTGACTGAGGCTCTGGTTCTGATAAATAAGTGAGGAAAAATACAAACACCTGCCATTGAGGCCTGTAAGCCCCTTCTGAGATAAGAGAACAGGGACTTTCATTGTAACCTTGTCCCTCAGCATAGGCATGCTCCAGGTTTTGAAACACAGAGGATTCTAACATCTTATTGATGAAGTGCAGAATGTCTTATGTTGGACAGCTGTGTAGACACATTGAAAACACTAGACTCTGAGGTGGAGAGAAGGAGATCAATAATTCACAAGTCTTGTATTTCTATCACATTTCTTATTTGTGCATTTGCTTTATTTGGAGGTTGATACCAATGCCTCACACATTCTTTACCCATAGCTGTACACCAGTTCTCAGATTAGAGTAAGTGGCTTGATGAACTGAGAACCTCCAGGAAATATTTACTGTGGCTCCCACTAGTAATTTCATCATCAGGAGGCAGAGGTATGAGTTTGTGGGTTGCCTGGACTACCGAATAAGTTCCAGGACAGCCAGGGCTGTCCAGGAAAAACAAACAAACAAAAATAAACCTTGTCCTGGAAGCAAACAAAAAAATAAAAATGCTTGTGTAGGATAGAAGCAAAGCATAGAATTACTGATTTTCTTCAGTAAGGCCTGAGAATCAGCTAATTTTAGTTCATCTTTATGCTATCGATATAAGAATTCATTTTTTGGAAAACTATCTCCCAAATCTTTTATTCTTATACACACACAAATGTGTGTGTGTGTGTGTGTGTGTGTGTGTGTGGTATGTGTGTGTGTGTATTTCTGTATTGTTTTAAGATATGTTCATTATTCTTTGTGAGAAAATATGAACAAATTAAAATAAATAATTTCTTTAGTCTATTTGTGATGCTACATTATGATATGACAGGCTAAGCGGCTTAAACAGCAGAATGGATTCTTACTTTTCCATAGGCACAAAAGTCCAGTATAAGAGTTCAGGTAAATCTCAGAAAAGATCCTTGATTTCAGACAACAATTTTTCTTCTCATTTAACTTTCACATATTTGAGAAAACAGTCAACTCCTAAGTGCATTCATGATAAAAATTACATGGGTTTCTCTCCATGTGGCTCACAGTAATCATCAAATCATACAGCACAGGTTCCCATAGGAGTGATTCTCATATTTTTAACATACGAATTTGGAGAGGGACACAGTCAGACATTCTACTCTAAGAGGGAATCAGTTAATTTCTAAATGCAAAACTAAACAAAAATCCTAAGAACACCAACACTTCCTGGGAAATGTTTTTGTTTACAGCTGTGGTTCATTTTAACCTAGTTAGAGTTACATTTGTAGAAGGAGAGAAACATGCTATATGCACATGTGTGGAGATTAGCAGACAACTGTTATCAGTCCTCTCTCACACCATGTGGGTCCTGGGGTTTACTTGAGATCCTCAGGATTGGTAGGAGTTTGTTCATCCACTCCTATTGTTGGCCAACCCAATGGTTGAACTGATATTTTACATATAGAAGAATTGTATGTCTCATTATAATCCCCACTGGAATAGACTGTAAAAAAATTAAGACAACAATGTTCTCAGGTAGATTAACACATATATAATCACATTCATTTAGATTTATAAGTTACATTATTATCTTCCAAGTAGACCTTGACATGTGGAAATAAAGGTATCTATCTTAGATATCCTTTATTATATTGTTACATGATTAAGTAATATCAACAAGAACAATGAAAATAAATTTAGAATCATTGGCAGCTGGGATCATTTTTTTTCCTAATCCAGTACACACACATCATTCAGTAAAATCTGGAGGTCTAGCTATAAGTGGAAAGTAAGACAGTTGGAAAGAATACAGTCATACATGTTCTTCTCAAAAAAAAAAACACATTTTTTTCTCGAATTTTTTTTAAATGTACTTTAGGACATTGTACTAGAAGTCAGCCCAAGAACTCTAGCCATTCTTTCTGACTTTACTGTTTACAATTAAGTATCAGTGACCTGCCTGCTAGTCTTCCAGTAGCTGTTAACAATCTGCTATTGAAGCTGAGGGCTATTTTTGCAATTATAATATGTGAAGATTGAAATACATTAAGACAAAATAAAGTGTCTACACATTAACAGGCAACTCATTTCCACACTTGAGTAGCTACCAATAGGGGGTCTGGGTTCAATCTCTCTTAGTGATGATGCTTCCAAGGTTTAAATGCAGCCAAAGGTGGCACCTCACTGCTCTTTCTCCTGGGTTTTGCAATTCACTCATAAGAGGTGGGAGGAGGGTTACAGATTCTGAAATAATGGCATGAGACGGAAAGCTTTTAAATCCACTTTGAAGGGAATCATGTGAAAAGAAAAATGTATTGCTGGCATAAAACAAACCCTCTCTGTATTTATAGCTATGACAGTCAGTTATGATGAACGGTCTGTAGCCACCAGTCTTGATATTGGTAGAGTAACTTAGACTCTGACTGTTAGCAAGCAGAATTAATTCAATAATACTAAATATTCTTGAGGGGCATGCTATATGCCTCAGCTTTGAAGTACACTAGTACCCATCTCAACTCCCTTTGATCATTTCTTAATTAGTTAATTTATTTTTCTTTTTTCACATATCAATCCCAGTTCCCTCTCCATCCCTCCCTTCCTCTCTTCCACCCTCCCATGCCCCCGACCACCCTCCATCACATCCCCTCCCCCTCCATTCCACATGTAGGGTGGTGCCTTCCTGGAGAGGTCATCTAAATCCATCAAGTTATTTGGAGTAGGGACTAGGCACTCCCTCCTTCCTCTAGGTTAATGGAGTATCCCTCCATGGGGAATGTTCTCCAAAAGTCCTTTTGTGCACCAGGGATATATCCTAGTTCCACTGTCCGAGGTCCCTTAGACTGCCCAGGCCTTAAACACACCAGATCTCGTCTTCTCCCTTTGATCATTAATAAGTAATGCATTGTGGCATGCTTGTACTTCAGAGGAGAGTATGGGAAGTCAGAAGAGGGTGAATTGTTTTGATGGAATTGAACAAAATGTTACAGTATAGAACATATGGACACATACTTCAAAAAAGAGCACAGATCTATACATATACTGCATTGTTGGGAACAAGAAGAAAAATGAAGGTGACCCATGTTTGGGTTATGACAGTCCCTGGATACTATTGAAAAGAGAGAATCTGATCTAAATAGGAACCGTCAACTGAACAGTAGATATTGAAGCCTGGCTTATTCACCCGATTCTCACGCTATACTTCTAAAACCATGACAAATATTTTTGAAAATGGTCTTCTACAGGAAGTACCTGGATAAGCACAGAACTTTTCTCCAGGAAGACACTCAGTGTCAGAGACCCTGTCTACCTAGAGTAGTCTACCTAGGAGTCCCTTGCTGAGCCATTATAGGACAAGGACAGATTATTTTCAAGGATCCATTTCTCTTCTACCTTAATAATCCCCTTTAAGTTGGAATTGAGAGCTTAACAGAGTGGAGACTGTTTCAAAATGCATTGCCAATTGAAAGCCATTTGAGAATGTCCATGGAACAGCTATATAAATGTGACTATTTGAACTTCTCACCTTTTACTGTAAAGGTTGACAGTCATTTTAATGCTTTTCCCAACACCATTGCTAACTTCAGTAGAAGATCTAAGTGGCATAACTATCCAAACCCATTTATTATTTTATCCCACCTCTCACCTGCATTTCAGTGTCACATTTCACTTTGGCCTGAAAACTTTCCTACTATCCAAGTCCGCACTGGTCTGTAGCATTAACCTTGCCTGCTAAGAACTACAGACTCTCAGAAGCAAAAATTTATTGAGAAAATACTTCTTGATTGATACAAGGGGCTGGCAGAGACAATCTAAAGAAAAGTAGGTAGATGAGTACCTTGGATATCCTTTAGCTATAGAATAGTTCAAAAAGGGTTTGTGTTACAGAGCAGGAAGAGATCTGTGGGCTACCTCTTCATACCATACATAACCAAGTAGTCTGATAATGCTCCTTGTGAGGAGGACCTTTTGGTTCAAGGGATTAATTAACTGCCAAAGTCAAAATGGGGAAAGTCAGCAATGACGGAAAGTGCTTTGGCTCTGAACATTTTCTCCTGTTAACAACTACATGATCTTGAACTATAAATGATTCTAATCTGTCTTTGGTAAACAGTTTCCTTGTTTCCTTATCTATAAAATTAGTAAAGCAGTAAATTTTGCTTCTTAGAATCATGGAAAAAATTAAGTGAAATATAATATATGTATATAATAATTCACACAAATACCAAATATGTTTGTGTGTCTGTATGTATTGCTAAAGACATAATTGCACAAAATTTAACAATAGAGGTATTAGAACCTGAATAATTAGCTAATATAATCATCAATTCAGCCAAAAACATATAACTGAAAACTTTTAATAGCCAGTGAAATCCAAATAAATACATAACTCCTCTCTGAAATATTTTCAGTTTATTTGCTTTCTTAGATTGCAAATCCAGGAGGATAAATCTGCCACAACTCTCCATCATTAGTTTTCAATGGAAGCAAAATGATAGGCTGTCATTAATATGGAGATGTAAATCAGTTTCTCCTCATTTCCCAATCTCTGGGAGAGCAACTAATTAAAATACACCAAAATGTAAATGAAAGTAATAAGAAGTTGAAGTGTCTTTCATTTTACTGAAAATAGCACCTTTTAGATACATGCATGGAAATAAAATGAGATTCTATGTCATGTGTGCTAGTTGATGAAAAGTAAAACTATAGACATAAAAATGACATAAAAACTAGTACCAGGATGACAAGTGCTCTTTGGAATGCCTCTGACATGTAGATACAGAATGTCTGAAACAAAATAAAAAATGATTCTTAGAGACAAGCCATTGAAGTATAAAAGACATACAAAACCCTCAATGAATTTTTATTAATTAATTTCCCCATCCCTCTTATCCTCCCATTCCCTCCCCCAACTCCATTCTGCTTCCTGGTCCTTGAATCCACTCCTCTTCTGTGTCTGTTCATAAAAGGGTAGGCCTCTCATAAGTGTCAACAAAGCATGGAATGTCAAGTTGAGGTACTACTAAGCTCCTCCCCTTGTATTAAAACTTGATAATGCAACCCAATATGAGAAATAGGTTCCCAAAAGGCTGACAAAGTGTCAGGCCAGGCCTCTCCCCCACTGCTAGGAATCCACAGCTATAAAACTGTCACACATATATAAAGGGCCTAAGTCGGTCCCATGCAGACTCCTTAGCTACCAGCCCAGTTGTCTTTGAGTTTTGGTGAGCCCATGTTAGCTGATTCTGTGGATTCTGTTGTGATGACCTTGACCTTCCCTGGCTTCTACAATCCTTCCTCCATTTCTTCAACAGTATAATCAGAGTCTGTCCCAGTGCTTGGCTGTGAATCGCTGCATCTGCTTCCATCAGTTACTGGATGAAGACTCCAATATTCTTAAAATGAAGAATATTTTGCAACACATCATTGACACTGTGCTTGACTGGTGTTTTGAGGTTACTCACCTGATGAGAAGAATCCACTAATATTCACTGGGTTATGTGTAGCCTACTTCATTAAGAAACTGAGATGAGCCTTTCAGAAATATTTAGTCTTCATATTCTTTTCCCCACTGATCCTGGCTTGTGGGTTGCCTTCTTTTGATCTGTGAGCCGAAAAAGCAGCCATGTACATGGTTTATGAGAACATGACAATGTGGGCCCTGTAGAAGTTTAACAAATTTGCCATGTTTCATTCAATGGAGATTAACTAGGGAAAGAAAAAAAAAAGAGATTTTGCATCCAGGTAGTAGAATTTGTGTTCAATATTTTTCTCCTATTTATTAAACTTTAAAACAGGAAAATTATGCAGAACTATGTGTTCTCAAATCTCTGGCTCCCAAGGCCATAGGTTGATGTTAGATATTCCTGACCCTATGTTAATTTAGGCTATTATCCAATAATACTGCTCACTCTCAAGATTTTGTAGTTCAAATATTTTATTTTATTTTATTTTAGTTTAACCTGGGAGAAACTATGAGTGATATATGAGCTATAAAATTAAGGTCAGGATACAGAGTAAAGTAATGCCTGGGGAAATATAATGGAGTCTATCCATCAAATCTGAAAATACACATGAGCCTTAAGAGAAGATAACAATGTGAAGTCAATTGAAGTCTAAGGGATGTAGATAGTTGTGCCTGTATCTATCTAATAACCCCGGCAATTACACACTTTCTCTTACTAGAGTGAAAAGCTGTGGCAGACAAAATGCGCAGACATTTTTTTAATGAAACTGCTTATGCAAGCCCTGTCTTAAAATAAAAATGGTGACTCACACAGCTCAGCTTGACACCGCAACTCATTAAACTCCCTGTTCTTGCCTTCTTCACTGTCTAGCCAAGTTTTAAAGGATAAAGGATGGATCCTCCGGGTCCTTGTGAGAAGCGCTATCACTGAGCCATGCTGCCAGGATATGTTTGATTTTGTGTTTGTGTGCATATGTTGTTCTCTGTCTTATCATAGCTTTTATCTCCCGAGGTTTTATTATTTCTCTATGTTACCTCTATTAAATTTCCATTAATCCCCTTAGATGAAGTTGCATCAGGATAAAACTATTAGTTCTACTTTAAGAGGTTGCTTTTCCCATCACTCTGACTATGAAGGTGAATCAGCAAAAGTATAGGCACAGGCAGAAGACTTCCTTTGTTTCCTTCATATAGATCCATAATTAAAAATTAAGAGAGGAGTTTACTAGAAGAAATGGTGGTGCAGAGGCTTCCAATGTGGTGACTAGAAGTTACATTAGTAGCTTGAGGCTCTTGGTATATGTACTTCTCCTTGTACTCTTCTGTAGCTGTTTTGATTCACCCCTTTCCAGTTCTGATAAGTTAAAGCAACTCTGTTCTTGAGTACTCTCAGAGAGAATGCAAAAGCTGATGCTATTCTTCTTTGGAAGATGAGTTTGAAATGATATCCTGCAGAAAACCAGCACCTGCTTTATGATCTGATTCTTTAGAACTAACTACTTGAGATGAATTTCTCAGAGAAGAACATTAACTATAATGCAATACCATCCTTGTCTTGCCAATGTGAATGCACACATTTAGTGTCTGTGTCACAGAAGCTTCTTTTGTGGCCAGAGAATCACTGGACATTTTACACATGACCCATGACACATAGAAGACTGTTCTTTCTATTCTCTAATAGATGTACAGGCAGTCAGCTTTGCCAATGTTCACAGATTGCCCTTGGCTTTTCTTATTATTTTTATTTCAAATAGTCTCTCCAAGAATAAACTGCCTCAAAACTATACTTCCACAATATCTTTTTTTCTTAGCTCAACATTTATTTCTATCAATAATTGATTACTTCTTCTAAGTATAAGCTCTAATTATAAAATCTTCCATTCTGTGCTCATAAGCATGGAAAACCTCAATAAACCACTAAGGGGGTGATGCAGACATGGAGAGGGAGAAAAGCAAGAGGATGATTCTTTTTTACAGTGTCCTTTGCCAAATAAATGTCACTGCCTGGATATTTCACTACAGCAGTCCTTCCCCAACACAGTGCTGACTTCAGTCACTCCTCCCACAGAGCTTCTCAGTAGAATCATGGGTCATGGACTCCAGGGATTTGAACTGTAGGCCTAAGGAGCTTCTATTGTTGCTGGTGATAACTATTTGGGGGATGAACAGGAGCAGCACTGGCTTAGGGAAGGAAAACAAATGTTCTAGATGAAGCCACTTTTTCTGCCTTTGGATCAGAACAGGGTGTGTGGGATAGATTATGTTAGCTTAATAAGGAAAATTCCTTTTAAACAAAATGGCAACTTTTCTCCTGTCAGGAGGTAGAATGTGTACATTAACTCTGATTAAAGGTGCGCTGAGGAATTTTAAACTAAGATTTCTTCCAGATGTCATATGGAATTTGACCTGGTGTCCCTCACTTATCACTGTACCCTTCTGTGACCTTGAAACTCAAAGACAATCTGTCCTTGGTTAATAGTGTAGAGACTACCAATGACTTAAAGAAAGAAAGTTTAAGACCACATCTGTAACCTGAGAAAACTAAAGAAGCTATTTGTAAGTCAAGAACATTTTTGTTGGGAAGGTGGTTCAATAGTTTAAAAAAAAAAAGCACCTGCCTAATTCCAAGCAGTTCACTACACCCACACCAGGAGCTCACAATGTCCTTCATGGGCTCTACACACATGCCACACACACACAAGCATCAATCAAATTAGCTCTTAAAACATTTTCATATAAAACAATGCTGTTTAAGTGGGAACAATAAAAATTATTCAAAAATTATTCCTGCTTTTAGCGCTACTGTATTTTTAAACTCAGGATTAATTTTAGAAACATATTTTAAACTGCATTCACTTGCTCTTTCTAGATCATCGACTAATTTCTAGATACAAGTTGTCAGTGTCAGCTATTCTGAATGATTTTACCCCTCTGAAGAAAAGCTTACCTATAAACCCATCCTTAGGTTTACTGGCCTCATTCCCTTCTATAGGATTCATGTCTCCAATTACTCAAAGAGCCTCCCAAGAAACTCATTTTATCATCTAATAGCATTGGAAAGGCTGGAGTCTAATTTAATGTTATTAGATATCCCCTGGGCAGCAATTTCTTAATGGTATTGATAAAATGTAAACACTATGAAAAACAGAAGTAGATAATTGATTTGGTCTAATAGTTCTCTTTTTGGTTATTTGGTTGTTCTCTCAGCCTTGATAAGCTGTAGTGATAAACATGAACACCATTTTATCTGATTCTTATTTTTATTTTAACCAACTAGAAGGTTTCCACCATGATACATGGTTATAACACTTTGAACAAATTGGCTGTGTTAGAATCTTGGGTCACTCTAACCACTTGAACCACCTACCTGTTATTTGGGCAAGAGAGTTTTGGGTTTGGCACAGAAGTTTGGTGCTGAAGTTCAAAGTGTCCCAAGGATTTGATTCTGATGAATTCTCTCCTGGCTTGAGTAAGGCTGCCTCTTTTTTGAACTTTCCAGAGAAAGCAAAGAGCAATCTCTGGAATTTGCCCCTCCCTTTGTTTCTCTTCTTCTAAAACTAGGCCTACCCTTAGAATCATTAAACTTTGACTATCTTCTTAAAGACCCTGTTTCCAAACAAGGGTCGCATTGCAGTAATGATGTGTGACAAAACACCAAAAGGAAAAAAAAATTTTAATAAAATTTTTTATTTAAATTTGTAACAAGTTTGTTTTACATATTAATCCCGGTTCCCTCACCCTTCCTTTCTCACCTGTCCCCCTCCTAATACCCATCCCATGCCCTTTCTGTTCCCCATGGAGAGTGTGAGGCCTCCCATGGGGGATCTTCAAAATCAGTCATATCATCCATATCATTTGGGGCAGGGCCTTGGCCCTCCCCCACATGTCTATGCTGAGAAAGGATCTCTATATGGAATGGCCTACCAAAGTCCATTCACATACTAGGCATAAATACTAATCCACTACCAGAGGGCCCATAGACTAACCAGTCCTCCTAAATAACAACCACATTCAGGGGGTCTGTGTCAGTCCTATGCTGGTTGGTTTTTCAGTTATCAGTCTGGGGTCCATGAGCCCCCCCCCTGTTCAGGTCAGCTGTTTCTGTGGGTTTTTCTAGCCTGGTCTTGATCCATTTGCTCATCACTACTCCCTCTCTACAACTAGATTCCAGGGGTTTGGCTCAGTGTTTAGCTGTGGGTGTCTGCTTCTGCTTCCATTGTCTACTGGATTAAGGCTCTAGGATGGCATATAAGGAAATCATCAGTCTCAATATCAGGGAAGAACATTTAAGTTAGCCTCTCCACTATTCTCAGATTGTCAGTTGGTGTCATCCGTGTCGATCGCTGAACATTTCCCTATTGCCAGATTTCTTTTTATACCTATAATGTCTCCCTCTATTATGGTATCTCTTTTCTGGCTCTCCTACTCTCCTCTATTCATTCCCTTATTCAATTTTTCTGCTCCCTCATGCCCTCTTTCCCCCTCCTCTTCTCCCATTTTCTTTCTCGTAACTCCCTCTCCCCTCCCCCCATGCTCTCAATTTGTTCAGAAGATCTTGTCCCTTTTCCCTTCTCCAGGAGACCATGAATGTCTCTCTTACAGCCCTCCTTGTTTCCTACCTTTTTTGGTTGTGTGGATTGTAGGCTGGCAATCCTTTGCTCTATGTTTAATGTTTTCTTGGGCTCCTCATTTCAAGGGTTCCTATTCTCTATTGGATTGCTATGTTGCTTTGGGACTGTGGTGGCAGAAATAGCATGATATAGGAACATCTTTCCCTAGAGACTCCTTTAATACATGGTGTCACAAAGTTAAAAGAAGATCTGGGCTTCTTCCTACCTCCAAGGAATATCTCTTATAGTATGACATCCTCCCTATATTAGAGGGTGGGTTCCTTAATATTTATATAAACCCTCATAACTTCATAAGTTACTAATGTAACCTCCAGTAAATGTGCAGTTGTGGGACATTTAACATGAAAAACTGTAGCCTATGGCTTCGATATAAGCAAACATGGAAAGAAAAGAAGGCTATATTGTGTCCAAACGTGTATGTGCTTCTTGCAAAAGCAGAACATTCTAGTGACAAGAAATGTGTTCTATTGTGGGAGTGGATCAATAGACTAAGTTGTTCTTCAACATTCCCAGACATAACTGCTGCTGCTATTCTGTTCCTCCAATGTCTGCACATGTGCTCATTTATATATCCATTAATTTTCATTTAACGCATTGAGTGCTTTGCCTACATGTATATGCATGCACCATGTGCCCATGGAGGCCAAAGGAAGGTGTTGGATCTTCTACATATGGATTTGGATTTAAAAATGGGTTGGAGTTGTCATGTGGTTTCTAGGAACTGAACCAAGGTCCTCTGCAAAAGCAGCAAGTACTTTTCACTAAAAAGCTATCCCTCAAACCCTTCAATTATATTCACTTTATTTCAGGTCAACATCTTGTCTAAATTTAGACATTCCATTCCATTTCCCAACAATGTTATTTATCAATAATAAACAATTAGAATTTTGAAAAGACCCTATATTTACCCATTACATTTTAATGGTATTTTTGCACTTCATTATTCCTTTGGGTAAATGATTAACTACATGTACAAAATTCTGAAAAGCATTTTTTTTAAAACTGCAACATATAAAACTGTCAACATCCCACATCCTTGTATGCACTACTTTAGAAATGAGACTAAAATAACAATATAATGTTACAATAGTTGAGCTGAGAACCAATAGTGTACTCTATTTTCTGGGGTCTTTGGGATATTCCATTCTTTAGTTTTTGACCTATCGTTATAGTTCATATAAAAACAGTACTCCAAGGGTTTTACTTTTGCGTAGGTGTTGTGGAAAACTTTCTGAGGTACTAAAACTATAGGAACAGAGAAAGTTTAAAAACCTCTGGGCAAGATGCTATGTTTTCTTGTCAAATATATCAGTTCACTTAAATTTAATTAAGATTTTATTTCCTTTGCTGCCAAATATAGGATCAGCTGATAATGAAGAAGCATCCTCTCTTTATTGAAGTATAAATATCATGTAATTATTGAAGTGTGCTCCCTCGCAATGAGTTCAACCTGCTGTGTACACCTAAGCAATGCACTGTGGAAACCACATGTGTACTAGAGACAGATTCGGGTATCAATGAATTCAAGAAGCCCATCCTTCTAACATAATCTAGTCCAAAGGGAGTAGATAACAGAAAACAAAAGAACTATCTGCCCACATGTGCACACAACTTTAAACATGTTTATGATATTGGCAAATATATTGAGATCATAATTTTTTGAAAGTTGGTAATTATTGTGATCTTCTGTGTTGATAAACAGTACATGACAATACTACAGCACAATGTCTTCTCACTCCAGCATGTTAAGTATTGTTTTGATGACTTCTTTATTTTATTATCACTGTGAAAAGACACCATGAGCAAGGCAGCTACTCAAAGAAATGGCTTATTGAAGGCTTTTAGAGTCAGAGGGTTAGCATTCATAACTTTGATGAGACAGACTATGGCAACAGGCTGGCATGACACAGGAGTAGTAGCTGAGAGCTTATATCTGACTCCAGGAACATGAGTTTGAGAGAAAGAGAGGGAAAGAGTGGAAGAGGAAGGAGGAAGGGAAGAGGGAGGAGAGAGAGTCAGAGATAGAGAGATAGAGATAGAGATTGAGATAGAGATAGAGAGAGATAGAGAGAGTTAACTGGGAATGAAGTGATCACATGAAATCTCACCTTCCAATCCTTGCCAAACCATTCCACTGGCATATATTCAAACATATGGGTCTTCAACCATCATCTACTAAAACTGACTTTCAAAACATTTTGTGAACTTGTTAAGTAGTGTACTTACATTGCTTGTGTTTAGAAGTCAAGTAGTGTTCTTATCTGAAATAACAGGGTTATTTCTGCCACTGAAAAATGAATAAAAAGCAGCTCACAAAAGCTTCCTTTCTCTAGGAGAGCATGCATTCCCATTCTCTTTTCAACTTTTAACCTGTTTATCACAAGTGTCTTCTGTATATGATTATAAAAGTTTCCCTCAAAGATATAGTCTCAATGTTCTTTTTAATAATATTCTGTGTAACAGGTTTACAATAAAATACTAACATCATTTTTAAGTACAAAGAAAGTTCATTTGAAATTACCTAACTAATTAACATTAATTTTGTATAAAGTATCTACTTATTAGGAAATAATTTTCCAAAATATAGGACAATGCATAAAAAGGTTTATTCATGTTTCATTTGGTGTCAAGGACATTTTACTTTATGATTGTATTCTGTTCCTCTTATTTCCCTTGTGGCATTAAGAGTCCATCAGAGTCACACCACTATTTAATATACCTGCTAACTGTGATGAGCTTTGGGTTGTAGTTCAGTTATCATTATTATCAATTGGAAAATATGCATCATAGCAGATGGTTTTTTGCATTGATTTATTATTAATTTGAAGCAAATCTGCAAAGTAGAACTATTCTAGAGCAGATGTAAATTTTGATAGATAATGCAGAAATTAATACTAAAATTTCAGCAATATGCAGTTGAATTCCTTCATCTGTGTTGTTAATTCAAACTGAAGAATGTTCTTTGTTGTAGAAACTCTTGTTCTAAACTCATCATCTCAGTGTATAGTTATTCACGTGTACCACTTTTTCCTTTATACAAAGTTTTTAAATCTATAATTCTGTCAAAATATAAAAAGGTAAAATTTTAAATATTCTTTCTTTTTAACAAATATTGAAAACAGTATATTACTTTACAGTGTATAAAATAGAAATAAAACTTTGAATTTATTATATATTTTAAATTATTTTAATATTGGAAAATATGTTGTGTATACACATGTAGTAAATATTCATATGTAATTTCATATTAAATGCTTTTGGGTATAATGCTTATTTGGTGACAGGATTTTTTTGTTATATTTCAAGTATATAGATCGATATTTTCTCCTTCTTTAATATTGAGGAAATTCTGTGGGGCAAGAGACATGGCACTGTTCAATGTATATATAAATTCCCAGGGAAATATGGAAGTTACTGACGCATATGAGCTCATATATGATTTGCAAAATCTATGCTTTTCAATATTATTTTTAAGATACGTATGCTCCTCTGCAATCCTGCCTAATGATTTATTTTTTTATTTTATATGCTTTGGTTTTTTCAGGTATGATGTCTGTGTGGGGGTGACAGATCCCTTAGAACAGGAGTTTTAGATAGTTGTGAGCTGCCATGTGGATACTGGGGATAGAAATAATATCCTCTGGAAGTCCAGCCAGTGCTCTAAACCACTGAGCTATCTTTCCAGCCGTGACACTGATTAATTTTAAAATACATCTATACTGGTTTGTCTACTTTGCTGCTTTAACAAAAATGAATTCAGAATGTTCATATCCATAAATTATTATATCAAAAAACTTGAAATTAAAAGATTGACTAATATAGAATTATAATTTTTCTACAATTGAGTTTGTCATATTATTATTATTATTAATAAATTTTATTTATAGTGTTTACCTTTTAGTGTTTCTAAAAGTCTTATGTGTGTTCTCTTATTGTCTTAAAGATATTGTAAAATGTAGACTGGTGGTGATGCCTGAATTAAGTAATTCTAATGGGATCCTAGGTGTAGGTGATGTTTCTAAGGATGAGACCATAAAACATTCACATGCAAGATCAATTGACAGGTGATAACACATCATACGGGACTCCTAAATGATCTTCGTTTTGAGCTGATAATAAATACTCTGATGTGTGATTTAAAATGTACATAAATACAGATTTTTTTTAAAGACTATGATGGTAATTATTTTTCCTTTTTAACTATTATATCTTAAAGATCTGTATTTGTAATTCTTACAACAGAGAATGTGTAATTTTTTACAGTTAAAATAATTTACACTACATGTTCCTAAATGAGAAAATGGTGGCTTTCCTCTTCAGTCGATGTTGTTCAATAAATATGTATTAGCATGCCCATATGTAAGTTTGTAAATTTATTGTATACATTTGCATGCATATATAGTATGCTAGATTTAATCATGGCTTCAGGTTTAATATAATATTTCAATATTATTGCTTATCTTAATTTCTTTAAAATTAAAACTTGACATTTAAGTTTTTAATAGTACATCTAAGATTAATTGTTCTTGGTAAATTGAACTTAATTCCTGTTGAGTTCAAAATATTTTTTCAATTACATGGTACTGGTCAAATCATTTCATTTGAGCTTGTTAAATCAAGGGCTCTTACATCAAAGGAAGCTAGCTGCTTAAGTTTTGTTAGGAAAAGGGAGCATACTTGAAAACCCAGAGTGTAATCCAACTAAACTACTTTCAATATCAACATAGTGATTCAAACACTTGACTTTTCCTAATCTTTTAGACTCCAGGAAAATATTTTAGAAGTAGTTTAGAGAGTGACAGTCACTCATTTTTAAGGGTTTTTGGATAAGAGTGGTTTGGAGTGATAACTGATGGCTTTCATGATTATCAGTAGATGACTCCCTAATTTTAGTTAACTGGATATGTTTTTATGTACTGAACATATATCTTTATTCATTGATATATTATTAGTGAATGTTTAGAATATTTTTGTAAAGGAGTTATACTAGCTTGAGTTAGAAAATGAATGTTGATATTCAGCTCTAAATTTTCTCCCCAAAAACCCATAAGAAAGGCATGATAAGCTAACACTTTAGTCAGTGTTAATAGAATTTTAAATATCACACAATCTTCCTTTTATAGGTTAACTGTTTTATATACAAACCTATTTATACTCATTTATATACACTTCCCTAACACAAACAAACATTCTCATTTATTTGGACTCTTATCCTGAACAGTAAGTTTTTACAAACTAAGTCATTCTAATAAATAGATTTATCGAAAACCTCTGCTCTGGACAGAATCCAGAATATGCCCTCAATGTGTGCATCTGGAGTCAATATAACCAGTCAGACAGTCAGTATCCCCAAAAGTATCATAGTGCTGTCTCTTTCACAACAGCCTTTAGGAGAAATCCATGTCTTCAATAAACTGGCTTTCCACAGCTAAGCAAGTGTCTGCATTCTTTTAAAAAATTACTTCTCTACTTTAGAGATAAATACTTAACATTTATATAAATAATACCTTTTCATTGGCTCCTTCCCTTTTAAACTTCTCCATGTACTTAAAAATGCATTTGTAAGTACAGCACAAAAATCGAACTTCCTGCATAAAGACATTTATGGAGCCCATTAAATATAAAATTAGTATTGATTTGTAAATACTTAGGTCAAGACTAGAACTAATAAAAAACAAATTATATTCCTAGATTACATATAACATTTCAGTTCAATTTGATTTTTACTGAGGTTAATGCATATTTGGAAAAACTCATAATCTCTAATTTAGTTTCTTAAAAAATTTGAAGCATATTTTAATCAATTACCAAGGTTACTGTATATTGTGAAATTTAAAAACATTATAGGAAAGGTGGTCCTGTTCTAAACACAAAAGTTTGTTTGAAAAAGTTTCAAAACATGTACAGCTGTTCATTAAATAAAAGTCACTAGTGTTGATACTAGAGTAGGAAACTCACCTTTCGAAATTTCAAGCATTTGGAAATATTGCTCTTTTATCCTGGCAAGCACACATCTAAATCCTCCTTTACTTTGTATTATTTCTGTTTGAGTAAACAATCTAGTAATGTATTTCCCTCCTGTATTTAGTCTGCTAAGGAGAACTTGTCCTTGAAATATTTTGAAGTGAGAAAGGGTCACTATGTACTGAGTTTTCCCATATATTATGGCTAGTACCTGTCTTAGTTGCTATTGCTGTGAAGAGACATCATGAACATTGAAATTCTTATAAAGAAAGCATTTGATGGGGATGTCTTCAATACAGATGTTTCTATTATTGATTGATGAATAAACACTGTGGCCAATAGGGCAGCAAGATAGGTGGGCCTAGGAGATAAGGAGGAATCTGGGAGGTATAGGCAGAGTTAGTTGCTGTGTATGCTGCTGGAGGGCTAACACCATGCCTAATATTAGTGGGTAAACCACAGCTTCATGTCAATACGTAGATTGATAAATAATACAGAGCTTGCCAATAAGAAGCCCTAGCCAGCAGCCAACAGTTTCATAATTAATATAGCATCTGTGTTTTTATTTGGGATCTCTGAGACAGCTGCAGATCAGGGCAGGAATTGCAGAACAAGCATTTAATTAGGGTGGCTTATAGTGTAGAGGTTTATTCCATTATCATCATAGTGGGACATATGACATGCTGGCATAGGGGCTAATTCTACCTCTTGATCAGAAGGCAACGGAAGTCAACTGTGTCACTGGGTGTGAGCAAAGGAAACCAAAAAGCCCAACCCAAGAGTGACACACTTCCTCCAACAAGGCCACACCTACTCCAACAAAGACACAACTCCTAATAGTACTACTCACTATGAGCTTATATGGGCCAATTAATTCATACTATCTCAGTACAATAATGTCTGCTTATCACCTCCAGATCCTCTGTCATTGCTGTATTTTCATGCAGTTGTGAAGATTTTCTTTATTATCACATTTTTCCTAATGTTCAACATTTTGGATTTGAAATTTCTTAAAAAATATAATGTAAATCAAATGTCTAAAACATTCATTTTTAAAATTTAATATTTAATATCTTGAGCATAGTTATTCAATTATATTTTCTCAATTTTACTTTTAATATAAAAGTTTTCGGATGGTACACACTCAAGGAAATCTATATAGTTACAATGCCCTATGTTGATATAATTTCTAAAGGAAAATATTCTGTTATTTTGTGATATGTTTCATTAGTTAAATTTCCTTCCCCAAACTAAAAACATTTCATCATACATGAAGGAAGAGTGAATATAAAATGTCCTTTTCATATAAGAATGTATAATTTTAGTAAGTGGTGAATAACCTGAAGATTGGTGATTATAATACAATGTAGCAGTCATCAAGGCAAGACTGTACCAGGATTCAGGGCAGAATTCATTTTAGACTTCCAAAGTTTATGTTTCTTTGGCTTTTATTATAACCTACTGCTTATAGCATTTACAGTAAATTTTCATAAATATATCTCATATATTCTGTAAATAAAATAATAGAGGAATTATAAAATTCATAAAATGAGATACCATCCTACAACATAATTTAAAGTTTTACTGAGGCATAGGAATTGTGACGTCACATTTATCTTGCAAATACCTCAGGCCATGGTAGCCAAATATTAAAACAGAAACCTTATGACACTTTAAGACACTGTAGCTGATCATCATTGGAAACATGAATATAGCAATTAAAGTAATGATGATACTAGAAGGAACTAAGAAAACCCTCAGCATGATGTGGAGAGGCAAGAAGATATGAAAGACTCACCTATGTGTTAACCTTTGTTTCCTTGAGAGAAGAATCTATGACTTAGTTGTGATATAATATTCAGCATCTGTACGTGAGAACAACAAATAGATAGCAACGGAATTGTTAACATTCCCTGAAACTGACTTATCAAAAGCATCGTTTTAGAAGTAGAGGGGTAATACTTGTCTCCAAAATATAGGTATCTTCCAGTAAGTATGACCATAAAAATTATGGGTAAGAATCTCCCCATAAATAAATCCTCAAGTTATGACACATACTGGGACTGTAGGCAAAAAATTTATGTACTTTCTGGAAATTGGCAAATAATAATGCATCTCTGTCAGGGCATTTCCATATTGGGAGGCCAAGCAACAGATAGCTGCCTCCAGAATCACAAATTACCATGCTATTACAATTGCTCTGATGAGATTGTACTGGCTAGTGATTTAACAAACCACTGTTTTCCACTAAGGCTCATCCTCCCTCAGGCTACCAACTTGTCAAATCATGAAAGCAATAGTATAGCACATCCATGTGCTATCTTTGTGGTAGTCAATGATGTCATTTAATTGCTCTCTGTTTCAGAAAATAAAAAGTTTCTCAAACATTAACAAATCATTCTTATTTTTTTTCATGTTCAGTATCTAGCAAAATTTGCCCTAATTAGGACATGTTTCAAAAATGAAATAAAGCCCAAACTATACACCCTGAATGTGTATGCATATTTATCTATTTATTTATTCATATATGTAATACACACACGCATGTGTGCACGCACACACACACACACACACACACACACACACACACACACACACATATATATATGGATGAGATACATAGAGAGTTAAAAAGAACTTGGTCAATAATATCTTTTTTATCACTATTCTGCTTTGTATAATTTGCCTGATGATGCACACATGCCTCAAGGCAAGGTAGTTAACTTGTTATAGCTGTTGTTTTGTGAAATGAAGTTACAATATCTATTGTTTAACAAAATGGTTCCTATGTTTGTATTCATATATGATCTGTTAGCTATTATCCCCCTGTAGGCTTCCACAAAGGCCATTTTCTAAGATATGGAAATAGTCCTGAGGCATATCTCTAAATATGTTTATGTCATAAACATAATACAAATAATAAAGGACAGTAGAATACCCTCTCTAAATTTTGACATAATTGTATATTATTAGATTTTGTTAATTGCTTAGCAGGACATTTTCTCAAGTAATTGATGAATTGAAAGCAAGTTTCTCATATCAATTTTGAAATTTCCTAAGATGCTTAAAGAACCATAAAAGTTTAGAGAACAAATTTAAGCTTAATGGTTTATGATCTTTTAGGTTGCATCTTTGTTAGAATCATTGTTTCTTTTATAAAGCATACAGTTCATCTAGCTGGAAAAAAATGCTTTCATGTGATAGCATATGTTGGATAAAAGCATTTATGATGTTCAGGATCTTCTGTGTCCTCAGAAGTGAGAAGCTTTTGAATACCTGCATGGTTGTTTTATTTGAACATGTATAGCCCAAAGTTTGCCCGCTTTGGAGAAGACCAGAGGGCTTCTATCATAAAATATATATATATATTATAACATCCCTTCTCATAATCAAGCAGTTCTTGAGAACATGTGATCTTGCTCTTGGCATTCTGTACAGAAAGCCAAATTTACAAAAACTTCAGTCCTAGACTGGGTGGTAGTAGTGTAGTAGGTAGCTCCTGTGCTCTGGAGCCAAAAGTAGGCAGATCTACATGAGTTTGAGTTCAGTCTTGTCTATAGAGCAAGTTCCATGTCAGGCTTGAAAGTTATACAGAGAAACCCTGTAAAGGGTGGGGGGAGTCCAGAAAGATATCTAGTGTTCTTACAACACTTGCTGTGATAAGGGTGGGATGCTTGTACTCAAATTTTGGATCACATCAAGATTGGCAGAGTGCATCTTAAAGACAAAATCTCTTACAAAAATGAAATTTACCTATGGTTATTCATTCACATAAATATTAGAAAATCAGAGATTGAAAATTTATTTGGAGAAATATTAAGAGTTATTTCACCACAAAAATAAAAATGCATTATTACAGTGATTGACTTGGGTCTATTATGCATTTTGTTTCTGATTATCAAAAATATTAAGATATATTTCTATAATTTTTAGATGAAGAATGAAAATCCATTGATACAGAGACGGGAGAGACAGATCATGAGTTAAGAGCACTTAGTGTTTTTTCCTAGGCACTCAGTTCTGATTTCCAGTACTCAAATGGTAGCCCAAAACTATCTATAATTTAGTCCCAAAAGATCTGATGTTTTCATATGTCCTCCCCTGGTATGAAAATTGAATGTGCTACACAGACATATACATGGAGGCAGTCAAATACACATACACACACAAATTCTCTCTTTTAAATTAAAAAACATAGACAATATATTTCGATTATATTCCTTCACTTCCTCAACTCCTCTCCATTCCTCTCCACCCTGTTCCTACCTAACTTCATTCTCTTTCTATCTTTTCTCTCTCCTTTCTCTACCCCTTCTTAAAAATCAAAACAAGACTAAAAAGACATTAAGATGAAACCCAACAAAAACCAATACAACAAAAAAATATACAATGAAACAACCCCTCCCCAAAGTACATGAAGTCTATTGTTGTTGGCCTATTACTCCTGTACATGGGGACTGCCTTGTTGCATGGGTGATACACCCAGCAACACTCTGTTAAACAAAACTCAATTTCCCTTTCTCATCAGGTATCAATTGTGAATAACTTCTTGTTGGGAGGTTGGACTTTGTATGCATTTTGCCTTCTCAGTGTTGGGATTTTTGTCTGACTTAAAATTCAGTGTGTTCTTGAGAATACTCAAGGTCTCTTGAGTTCATGTGTATATGAACCCTATGGAAGACACAGTTTATAGTTAACCACCACCTTTAACTTTTATAATCTTTCTGCCTCCCCTTCTGCTTAGATTCCCCATGCCCGAGAAGAGAGTGTTGATAAAGACATCTCATTAAGAATGAGTGGTCGAAAGTCACTTACTGCACATTGTCTGGATGTGGTTCTGGGTTATTAGGTTATTCCTAATAACCATTTACTCAAAAAGAAGCTTCTTGGACAAGGTTTGAGCTGTGCACAAATCTTATGTACAACAATATATAATGAGGTAATTTTATTGCTATGTTCCTTTCACATAATGACAGAAAATCCCTGGATATGTTGTTGGGAATCAAAATCTAGCCCTCATATTTAACTAAGATATAATTTTTATCTACTAATTTAGAGAATACATAAAATGAAATGAAGGCAAAACTTCTACCCAAATGTAACTTTACAAAAGTAATAAAAGATCTCCCTTTCAAATACTAGAAAATATGCTCCAAGGACTCCAAATTATTATGTTGAACAATGCAATACTTTGCTCTGTTTTTGGAGATAAACTTATAAACCAGGTCTAACATTGCATTTTAATACACAAAGAAGCTAAAAAGTTTTGTGCATAAATTTTTTTTTCACTTTGAGTATGTTTTTAATCCTTGACCTAAAACATCTTGTATTTCTCATATTCTGTTCCATCCAGCTCTGGCTTCACTTCGGATATGACAAAACCCGTGACTGTTCCAGCTGAGCCTAACTGTGCCTAGGACCCATAAATGTAGCGTGTATGTTTCCGCCAGCCCGCCAGTCTGGGCCCACAGCTGCGCCAGCCCCAAATGACACTCAGAGACTCTGTATTTGATACAATCCTGTTGGCCAGTTACCATTATTGTTTATGGGCTAGCGCTGTCTTAATTATTAACCCATTTCTACTTATCTAAGCATTTCCACGTGGTCGTCTTATCGGGAAGCCGCGGCAGGCGTCCTGCTTCTTCCCCGGGCTACATCTCGACTCCTACTACTTCCTCTCTCCTCCTCCTGGTCTCCTAGCCCCGCCTATCCTGCTATCCCATTGGCCACAGTGCTTTATTAACCAGTATGAGAAACATATATACAGAATCACATCTCCCATCACATAAACAGGGATTTTTTTTTGCATTTAGCTTTGCAGAGAAAAACACTGTGAAAGTGTCAAGTCATTATCATTTCTATGACATAGCAATGTGGACTAGCATTTCCATTGTATTGTGATGATGGCTGCTTCTCAAGGCTATTATTCTGACTGTTGAGTTGTGTTTTTAAGTAATCATATACTTCCTCAAATTTATTTACTCTTATTCTTGGTTTGTAATTCTTTCTGCATTTTGGTAACTCTCAGAACCCTTGCTAGGGACCAAGCATTGTATTGTCTGCAAATTTAATCAGCATATTTTCTCCATCACTAGCCATTTTATTAATAAGTTTATTAAACAGATTACTCTAAAATCTAAAATCCAGGAACTCCACCATTTACACCTTATCCCATACACTGTCTGCTAGCCAACATTTCAAAATTAACACTAAAGTATTCATAGGAAACTTTATTAAATATTTTACTAAAACTGTAACAATCTATGTGAAACCTGTGATCTACCAGTATCAGCATAACATCTAAAAGGAGGTGGCATTTGACTAACCAGATGCTAATCACTTAAAAATTCATGGTTCCAGCAGCTTAAGCTCCCCTCCAAATATTCATAAACAGTTTTAGTCTTTCTGCTCGTTTGTTATTTTTCTAATACTTACACCTTGCCTCCTTCCCAAAAGATTTGCCCTCGGAGTTGAAATGTAAGTTCAAGTAATTCATGGAAAAATTGTCAAGATGCATGGACAAGCATACTGGCCTGTGTTTGTTGGTAATGAAAGGGAGATAACTGCATGCAGCTGGAAAGAAATGAATAACATAGAGTTGCTGGATCCTGGCTTGATAGTGGATACTTTTAAGATATCTTTTACTCATTCTTTATCACTTAGCAAATCTTTATAACAATAGAACAAGGATCCTGTAGCTTAGAGCACATACTAGCACATATGGATCTTGTGCTCACAACTGCTTGTAACTGCAGCTCCAAATCCACTTCCAGGTGAATCTAACATCTCCATGAGTAACAACACTGATGTTCATAAGCTCCCTCATAGACATGCATGCACAGATACACATAAATAAACATAAAGTCATTTGTTAACCAAAGAGATAGCACAGAGGTTAAGAATACAGCTTGCTTTTTCAGGGAGCCTGGGTTAATTCCCAGCACCCATATCACCACTCACATTCACATGTAAACTCAGATCCAGTTCCAGAGAATCTGACACCCTCTTCACATGCAAGTGGTGCAGCCACATACATGGCACAAAACACATGTACACATAAAGTAATATTTTCAAAATAGTTCAAGTATTAATAACACCCATTGTCTAAACATTTCAGGACCATCTCTTACTTTTCATCTTTTAAATAATATCACAAGCAAGGACAGTATGCACCAATTTTTTTTTTCAGTCAAAGAAATGAAGTTCTGGTTAGTACAAGAGATTTCCCAGTTAGTTCTGTGTGTGAAAATTAAGCCAGAAAAACCAGAAAGGAAACCTAATTTTGACTTCCTACCCAGTTTTAAATATTTTGGCAGTAGAAACTCAAACAAGATAGTGAACACTTACCTTTTCTTATCCCACCATTTCTGTGTTTTATTTATTCTGGGTTTAAATGTTGTTTGTTTTTTCAGTACATCTTGATATTTTGTTTAATAAAATATTCAACAAAGTAGGATAAGCCAAGCACTAGGGATACCCTGGAGGTTATTGATGGGACATACACTTAAAGAAATAAATAGGATTACCAGATAAAAAGACAAATTTTTAAAGACTCATTTTAAACAGATACCATTAAAATCTTTAAAGTTAGTTTAATCTTTCCCTGAGGGTTTTTAAATGCTTTCATAAAAAGAGCTTTCTAAAGAGCTCTGAGCTTCCTGCATTTCTTCTTTATATACAGAAGAATTCATGTTTCCATGTGGATACACATTTGTAGTAATATGTCCTAAATTTAAAAAACAAAAGCTAAATTCAGACATTCCCTACTTCTGCATATTTTATTCCATTTTCTTCTATACCTAAGCATTTATTAATCACACATTGTTTAAATAGGATAACACAGCAAGAGGTAAGGAATTTCAATATATTTCTTTAGGCATTGTAAGTCCTTTATCTTGGCAGACTATTTAGTTTTCTTTAAAAACCAGTTTTCTGGTTAGTTTTCTTGAGCCAATGTGCTCTGTCTGGGAAAGACTCTCTCTCTCTCTCTCTCTCTCTCTCTCTCTCTCTCTCTCTCTCTCTCTCTCTCCATTATATATATATATATATATATATATATATATATATATATATATATATATATGTAGATAAATGTGAAAACTAATGTCACTAAGAAATATAAGGTTAAACTCATTACAGTCCTTCCTTCTTAATTACTATCTCCCTTCTTTCCTTTCTTCCTTCCTTTCATTTTTTTTTTTTTTTTTTTGCCCAGGCATATTGTTCACAGAGCCTTTTTTTTTGTGGACCTCAGAGAGTTATATTCTTTCCCTGATCATGCTATAAATGGTGACATTGAGCTTTGTACTGTAGAGCTTGCCCAACCATTCTGCAGTGTGTGTGAGTGTGTGTGTGTGTGTGTGTGTGTGTGTGTGTGTGTGTGTGTGTGTGTTGTAGGGTGTTCAGTGTTGTACAAATGTACTTTATGCTTTCATCTGGTTATAAACAGCATTACTTTTGAAATAGTTTCCAATTACTGGTAATATTTTTATGAAAACAGAAAAGGAGATACAAAATTGAAAGATTTTTGTGAGATAATTTGGATTAATTTTACAGAAAATAACATTTTTCCTTGATTTTACTATGGTGAGCAAGCCATTCATTCACATAGTTAATACTGTAATTCATCTTGTCATGGATATATAGTGTAAAATGTTTTATACTTAACTTCCTTATGACTAGAATGATGAGCATGGAGACAAACTCATATAGAATACAGTATTTTGTTTCAGATGTTCTTACATAGCTTTATATAAAAAGATCTGAAATGAAGATACTATTCTCATTCGACTTGAATTTCAAAAATAGACTGAAGGAACTGTTTAGTAAAATGGTCAAAATTGACCAGAAGATATGAAAAGGACAGCAAATCCTTGCCACTTATAACTTCCCACTTAGAAATCTTGAGTAAAGTACTGGAGAATAAAAAGGTAATTTCCTGAAATGCTTGTCCATGAGCAAGCAACAATGATTAGAGCACTGTTGTGGTAAAGTTCAACTTACAATCACTGCAGATGATGCATTGTTGGTAAATATGAGCAAGTAAAAGACAGAAACTGAGCTTGTCATAAACGAACTCCCTTGCCCATTAGTTATCTTAATTCTGGCATGGTGGGGTTAAAAAAAAAAATCTTAATATGTGCAATGTGCTTTCCCTTAAACAAATAGCATTGTGTTAGGTTCAAAACTATAATTTACATTTTGATTAAGATTTAGAATTTCCCATGGACTTCAGAAGTCTGGAGTTTTAGGAAACTACAAGTAAGCTATAACTAACTTTAAGCAGAAAATTCTTTCTAGAAAGCACAACATAGCCCTTTTCTGGACCCTTGGTTACATCCAAGTCTCCTTCCCAAGCTGCTGCTACAACAGAGCTCCTCCTTAGTGTTTGCTGGAAAGAATCTTGTAATTCTTTGTTGGAGACAGGCTTCCTATGAGAATTTTAAGGACCTTCTCTTTTCCTGGGATTTAAGGAGGCAGATACCTTAACTTCTGTCATCCTGGGCAAGCATGCTGATGATTATTCCTGAAGTTTTCAAACTTCTGATATGCTCCTGAGCTTATCTCTTCTGCCTTCCACAGCAGTAGTATTTTATGGATCCTATGATGGAGAAGCAATGTCTCTCAGCTGCTCTAGTAAGAATTGCAGGCTGTGTGCATTCAAACAAGAAAAGTTCATTGTATGATAGTTTTGGAGGTGAGTAGTTTGTGAGCTAAGTGCAAGTGGAGTCATTAGTCTTTACAGAGTATAAAGGAACATCCTATCAAAATAAACACATACCTGCTTGTCCCTAGTGAAATATCCCTGAAGAAAGTCAAAAGATTAAGCACTACAGCAATGCAGTTATATGAAGTTCTAAATGAATTAAATACATAAGGACTATATTTTACTTTTGTGTTCTATGGGCACCTGCTATTACACTTCCTTCATGGTGTCTCTATTTTTTTTCCATCTTCCTACTTTAGCTCTTTAACCCACCTGCCTTCCTAACTATATTCTACATAGGAGAGTACACTGTCTCCACAGCTCATTCCAAGAGACCTAACCTGTTAGGCCTTGCCTTTCAGGTATTGTGTTGTGATGTTTTGTTTATTTGTTTATTTTTAAATAAGAAAACAGTTTTAATGCTTCTCCAAGCTCCAACTTTTCTATCTGTAAATACAGATTACTGAAGTACTACTAGCCATGGGAGAATACTTTACAATTAAGTGGGAGTTTGGGCAAAGTGTAATATTTCAATTGCTGTAATTTAAATTAATTTACTTTACCTTAAGCAAACAAGCATGGTTTCTCAGGAGACAGAAATTTTGTTCCATAAGTTAGGTTTCCTGTCCAATCAGCTCCAGCCTTGGAACTGGAGAGCAGATGTTTAATACCTCATTCATGAGGACTCCCCAGCTTCCAGCTTCTTTATTACAAAAGGCTTCTGTTTGCTGTTTGTGCAATTCTAAGGCCCATTCACCTGCAGTTTGCAGCACTTGTTATCTTCCAGACAGCTCTCCAGAGCATTGCTAATGCCAAGGAGAAAGTAAGAAGGGCCCTTAAAAAATAAAGGAAGGAGAGAAAAACAGAAAAACAGAAGAACTGAAACTTCCCTTAAACACAAATGTCTATAAACAAAGAAATAAATGTCATTAAATAACATAATCATAATATCATATAAAATGATTGCAGGCTGTGGATATTGACAACACTAATTTAATTTTGAACTTCTATTTTTACATTTTTTTTTTGTATCTTGTTCTTTTCCCTCCTCATTGTCTCAGTTTTTAGTGGAATGTTTAAATTGTTTTTTTTTTTTTAGAAGAGAAAGATCAAGGCATTAAATAAATAATAACTACTAAATATAAAAATATGACTCTGTACAATGGATACAGCATAAAATTGACATAATATACTTTATTGCTTTTATTGTTAGTATTTATTTCAGTTTTCTACATTGTTTAATTGGCTATATTATTAGAATTTTCATTGAAGGCATTTCTTTATCTCTATTTTCCTCTATGTAATCTGGGGATTACTTTGTCAATTAAATGAAATGAATTCAGTGTTGTTCTTGAGCATGTATAAAGATTTTCAAAAAATGTAATATTTACTTGATAATTTGGTCATTTATTCAACAAATGACAAATACCTATTGTTGGCAAACTATCATGCTAAATACTTCATTAATATAGTAAGTATTACATTGTCACTAAACTCCTTGAGACTATAGTGAAATTAAGGCAAATATATACATTAACAGCTTGCAAAATGTAACCAGTCCTAAAATGATGGTATATACATATGTGCCTGAATCACTGACATGAAGAGCTTCTACTGAGTGTTTTATAAATGGCTTAATAATGGTATTGACTGTTGTAGTACTAGAGTACCCAACCACAGTAAAAAGAACATTGTATATAATTCAGGCAAAAGAGGAAAGGAAGACCATTTCTGCTGTTATCAACTGCAGCCTCAGCAGAAGCTGTCTAGTGTAAAACCTCTGTAATATGACATATAGAGATCCACAAGTAAGGTATGTGTCATGGGGTAGGAGCATTAAAGTTATGTTAAAATAGATAACTAGAAAAAATGTGGGAAATATATGTATTGTGATGAACTCAAGCCCAGCAAAATACTTTAAATTATATTCTTTGACTATAGGGAGACATTAGAGAAAGTTAAGCAGGTGGATAAAATGACAAGATTTGCATTTGAAGTAGGTCATCTAAAAACACCGAGCATGATGAAATTGCATGAAGGCAGAAATAGCCTATTTAAGAATTGTGTCTTATATGCCCAACTATTTATTGTAAGAAGTGACAGATTACCAGAGTCATAATGATCCAGAAAAGTGAGTCATCTTTGGGTTCAGAAGATGCTTTTTCATGCATCAAAATAAGCTTTAATTCTGAAATTGGGAACATGAAGGACCCTAGTCACAGGAATCTTACATGGAGTCTGTAGCCTCCAGGTTGGGGTCTTGAAAACTCAAAGAATAAAATTCAAGAACAATTGGACTATGGATTCTAAATGCATGATAAATACTGGGAAAGAAGATGACCATCTCTACTGTGTAGATGAGAGAACAAAGGGCAGAACTGCAGTGCTTCAGTAGCCCCAGAGATGGCATTGAATAGGTGATAAAATCTCAGCATGCATGTATCCCCAACTGTGGACAGATCTTTACAGGAACATATCATAATGGCACTAATTCAACACAGTAAGTGTATCCTGGGGAACAGGCACAGTGTCTTCTTTTGACCAAACCATATTCTTATCAGACAGCAGAGACAAATCACAATCAGGACAGTTGTTGTGGAATCAGAATCAAGATGAAACAAAAGAATGCTTAATTTCTTCCAGCAGTACAAGCTAGCTATAACTGTCTTTAATATAACTGTTTTCCAAAAGTCTATATAGAGATTCATAAACCCCTGGCGACACTATCTACCACCCATCCTCTGAAGACATGGTTTTGTCTTTGGAACTACAAAAATTCTTTATGAATAGCATCTGAGTTAGAGATGCCAAGATTTGTCACTTTGACATATTCTTTCTCTTTCCATTGTTCCTTAATTCGTTTTATAAATTGGCACAATTTTCTTATAGTAACTTTAATAATCAATCAATTCACAATCAAACCTTTAAAATTATTATCTAGTTTGGCTCATTAAGCTGACTTCATATTTCCTTATTACAAGGGATGTAATACTATCTGCCTATCTTCATAATAGAAGTCTTAGTGTGAAATATCAAAATAAAATACTACTGTGACTGACCCACTCTTTCCTCTAAAGTGGCTTTCAATTCTTTTACTCGTGTTTCCTGGTGAACCTCTCCACTGTATGCTGTGTGCAGTTCTTCTGACTTTTCTGTTAAGCAAAATGGTTATATATGGGATGCTTAAGGTCAATACAAAGTCTCAAACATATTGGTGAAAGAAAGAAAGGAAGACAAATTCTGAATAAATTCATAAGTGATAGCTTTCAGCTGTAGGTCACTAATAGGAAAATTACTCTATCTTAATTTTAGCTTCATACAATGGTATTTCCAGTGTGTTAAATGAACCACAATCATGTCTCTCTCATGAAAAAAGCATAATCATATCATCTAAGAATCTAAGTAATGAATACATCCCAATCCATACTGTAAGAGATGTTTACAATATTTGCAGCCTATAATATTTTAGGGAAAATAGAGTGTCTTTGAATTTGATGGAGACTTTTTTTCTCACCTCAAGAGTTAAGGTACTGCACCCTCACAGTCAAAAGAAACTTTCATTGAGCCATCTAGTCTAGAAGATTTGAAGAATAAAATTCATGGTTCTTGGGAGGATGCTTTAGAAATTTCATACAAATTTCTGAATGGCCACTTTGGGAAAAACGGCAGAACTGTACAGTGAGTAGGTACTGAAAATAGACACTTTTCATAGGGCTTATGACAGAATGGGTGGACAGTCTAGTTGGCCTGCTCTGCAGGTGTTCAGGAACACACTTTTATTTCTGTCATATCTTCACTTACAGTTTCCAGGCCATGATATTTACTTACAGAAAATTTTATAAGAGAGTATCAGACTTACATTACAGCAACCATAGCCTCTGGATAGGACAGAACCAAGGACTCTTCTAGCTTCTAGACAAGTATAAAAATTTTTAAGTCTTTGCTATTAAATTCCTGTCTGGTTTTTATTTCCTGTTCTCATCAATAATGTTGGAAGTTATTCCCTGGTGTTATAAATACTATCATTTCACTAACATACCGAATGCAGAATTAACATAGAGTATAATGAATCCATACATTCTTGAGTAAGACATAAAAGAGTCTAAATCACAAGACCTGAGAGAGCATCTCAACTCAGGTATGAGTGGCTGAAAAGGGGTCCCAAACCCTTCTCACGTATATGGTGGCACATGCTGAGAAAGCTAGTAAAGTGAGAGAGTAAATCTTGTCAAATGCTTGTAAACAGAATTATAGAAAAAAAGGAAGGAAAGAAGGAAGGAAGGAGGAATTTGAGGAAAGAAGAAAGGGATGAAGGACAGAAGGAAGGGACCAAGAAAGAGTGTAAGAAGGAAGGAGAAAAGGAGGGATGGAGGGAAAAGAGGGAGGGAGTAGAAGACATCAACACTATAAATGAATCTATTAAATAGTGAAAGGGAAAAAAACAGTATGAAGATTCAGACATCAAAGTGCTTTCCTATAATAACCTCTCCTTTTCAAGAGCTGAAGAAGCTTTGTGTTCCTACTTTAGGTGAGAAAACTAAGTAATCTTATCTAATGTCATAGAGGCAGGAGTGCTAGAGAAGGACCTTCAACTAGACTGTGGAACTGTTTAAAGTTGGAAACCAAATTTGTATCATGGAACAAAGAGTTTATCACTTGGCTGTGAATATAACACATATGAAATACTTTTCAAATATTTAAATGCTGTGTTAAGATCAAGTGAAAACTGTGTTTATATGAAGAAAAATACAAGGAATAGAATGGGGTACTAAAGAGAGGTCACTTTTATCTGGCACCTTTGGTTGGCATATATGTGTAAGGAACTAGTTTGAAATGGAAAGGGAGAGGAGGACTAAAGACAATGTTAGAGATTCTGAAGCAAGACCTGAATAAGTAGTAACAGTGGTTATTCTATTCTAAGACATATCTCTGAACTTCCTGGAAATTTACACTTGTTCCAATAGGTGTAGCTCCATCCCTGCAATTTGGAGTCACTGAGAAGGTGAACTCTTGAAATTTGAATTTATGTACCCACAAAGGGACAATATGTGCTCCAGTGGCAAATACAGGTCACTTAGCAGCATAGCGTTTTGGTTCTATACATCTTCCCAAGGCATGTAGTGTTGTACTTGGTTCTCCCATCAGCATTTCTCCACATTTTCCTTGGTAGCACTTGTGCTAGACACAATTCTTTCCCTCAGATTACTTTTTTCTAATTCTTGGCAGGAATAGGTCTTGGCTTAACACATCACCAACAGGGATGCTTAGCTGTCAAAGGTTAGCCTTTTCTTGTGAGAATCTCATCCCCATCTCTCCACTCCCTAAATTGAATGCTATCAAGCTTCCTCAGGAGAAGAATATTATTTTTGTTTTCTTATTTGAGATATTGTCACTGGATGTTGATATGGCTTTGTACCTGTGTTTCTCCACCTCTACAAATAGTAGGACTCATATCAGGTAGCGTATTTCTTCAACCTCATATAACTGTGTAAGGACATCCATTACAATGATGGTTTCTGCAAATAATACTGAAGTTAAACTGATTATCCAAGGATAAATAGGTTAGCATTCTATCACCTAGGTCATGAGACACTGCTTTTCTCAGATTCATAACCACAATAAGTAGTGATGTCATTTAAGCCTGGCCTTACAATTCAACACATATTATGTCTGTAAAAGCTTACTGTGAATGAAAGGAGAACAGATATGCAAAAATAATTATCCTTGAGAAACTCAGGGAAGTGCATATTAGTATATAGGACACACAAAATGGCAATTTTCAAGTAGCTTAGTAATGAAAGCACTTCTTTTTCCTCCCTGGTGTTCTTCTGTGATTCAGACTGCAGAAGGCCCAGCTTTTCTCTTGGCAGCTTTCAATGCTCTGGTGGAATTAGTAGTGATGATGCCAGCAAGGGAGCGTCTGTCATTCTGTGCCCAGACAGGGTCCACACTCAGCCAATTAAAACATTCTCTTATATGACTAGTACCTCTGTTCTGCTTATATAATCTGCATGGCTGCAGCATACAAGGCTAGGTTCCTCATGTTTTCTACCAAGAAATCCAAAACGGACTCGGTTAGAAATTGCTCATCTCTGTTTATCAAATGCCTGTCCTTGGTTTTCTTGGTGTGGTTGTATGTTCCTTAGGTATCTTCAGAAGCTAAATTCAACCAAATTAAGACACCTTAATCTTTGGAAAAACTCATGATTTGGTGTCTCTCAGGTTTTTACTAGTTACCAGTCTTTTGAATAAGATGAGAAGAATTCCTGTGGTTATTTTTCTGTATAAACGTGTACTTTTCTTCCCTCATTTTATTCCCCATATGGGAAGATCCACAATAAACTAAATAAGAGTAGAAAATGAAAGAAATAAAATACGCTTGTTGAAAATTTAGAAATATAAAATGTCCCAAGCTAACATACAGTAGTCCAGGAACACAGGTAACTGCTTTACTGATTGGTTCAGATAGATCTTTTTCAAAATGCCAGTTTTTCACATTTGGATTACTGATCCTGGAGGCATCATTTCTGTAGTGCTAACCAATGTGACTCATTCTGAGATGGCAACACCACTAATGAGCCTTGGAAGCCCATGAATCTGTCTCTCTTCATACTGTAGTTCAGCAAACTTAAATCAGACTCTCTTCAGAATGATGTGATCATTTCTAGCCTATTCCCAAGATGCTTCAGAAACTAGTAGCCATGAATTCAAGATGTGGATGGTTTAAAAAGCATTGTTCCATTCCAAATGAGCTTAAAAGTCGAAACAAACAGCATGTCATAAGCATTTTGCTTGAGGTTTTGTGTGCCAATGGTATGCCTAGTTGATGCCCAATGATGTCCTGTGGAAAGCTATCAAGTGAAGCTGTAGGTTAGCATTTGAAAAGCACAGGGAAACCAAATTCCAGCTGAGTCAGCCTTAACACAGCACCTAATGGCCAGACTCCCTTCGGCTCACCTTGTTCAGCATCTGCTGGAAGCCCACAAAGAATGAGTTTGAGTCTCAGCTGCCATAATAAGCAGAACAAACACACAGAGATACCAGCAAACAGATGGGAACTTGCTGACTGCAGATGCTCATCTAGTGTCTGGATACCCGTTGGCTGACACAGTTCTCCTAGCACCTACCAGCTAGCAGAATCCGATAGAAAAGTGTGTGTGTGTGTGTGTGTGTGTGTGTGTGTGTGTGTGTGTGTGTGTGTATGCATGTGGGGGATGTGGGGTTGTGGGAGGTTGGGAGTGAGGGGAAGCATATTCTTTAAAGGAATAGATACAAGGGAAATGTTTGTTAAGAAATTTATCATGTGAGAGCAGATAGGATCAATAAACCAACAGTGTCACTTTGCCAGGGCATGGAGGATTGTGAATGTTTGTAAAGCAAAGCCAAGCTACAGTTAACAGCATGTCTATAGTACCTTGCCTGCAGATTTAAAATGCTAACTAGATTGGCTTTTTAATGGGGATGCTAGTAGGAGGCCAGAAGGGTTGTTCTGCCCTTTCAGTGGGCTCACTGCTGCTGTCAGTGAACTTAACACAAACAAGTCCAGCAAAAGTCAGATTCTGCCATTTCCAATTCATTCCCATGATGATTCAGTACAAATTTTGTTTAGGAAAACAGGAGAAATTAGGTCCTTCCTCACAGCCTTGAACTTCTACCTGATTTAAATACATAAATAGAAATAAAGCAATAGAATGCACAAGCTGCTCTTAGGCTGTTCTTGAATTTTACCTGAGTCTCTGATTCATGTTAGACTTCCAGGTGGGAGGCTAATACTGACCTGAGCCCAAGAGAGGCACAGAGACTTGGATTGACATCCTTGCCTCTAAGGAAGAAAGCCAGGGTCACCTTAACCCTGCCTCTTGCTCAATGCCCTTTGAAGTGTTATTGAAATTTTACAATTGTGTAGAATGCTAAACACGAAGTACAGTTGGATAACCATCTGACTTTTATTTCACAACTCCTTTCTGTCTCCAAAGTTCCTTGTAAGTTTCTTTTCATGTGGCCCACCCCCTGCTGAATATCTCACTTTCAGCTGCTGTCACACCTCCAGATTATCACTGTTATTCCCTTGAATAGCATTTCTTTCCTCCTGTTAGGGTGCTAAAAGCATTTGTAATCTTCTGGGGCAAATACAAAGTTGAACTTTAGAACATGAGAAAGATAAAACAAAAAGAAAAGAGGAAGAACAGAAAGAAAGAAAGAAAGAAAGAAAGAAAGAAAGAAAGAAAGAAAGAAAGCAACAACAACAGAAAAAATATACATCCATTCTTCCTTTTGCTGCCTCCCTGGTGGTAACACTTTGCTTCTCCTGCACAGTTAAATGGGCTGTCTCTTCCCTGCACATTGTACTGTCTCCTCAAACTCACTTCACATATTTTATTTTATTTTATTTATCTCATCTTTCAGACAGGATATGACTCTTTTGGCCAGTCTGAACTCATCCCACTGAAGTGCTGGTTTTGTAGCTATGAACCACCATGCACCAACAACTTGACCTTCTTTCTCTAAATAGCTTTCCTCCAGAATAAGGTATTTTAAAATTACTTAAAGGTAAATGAATGATTGGCTTTGAGACATGAGTGAGATAGCAGACTTGGAAAGAACAGAGGGATTTTTCCATTCATTTCATGTTTGTAACATGAAAACTAAAATCAGATTTTAATTAAGTAGCTTAATCAAAGTCATATGTCCAGAAAATGAGTAAGTGACCAAACTATCCACTTTCATTGCCAATATCCTTATATCCTCCTTTTGTGATAAGGAGGTTTCTTCATTGCAAGGTCCATGGAGTCACCATGCAAACACCAGCATACTTAGTAGAGTTCTGCCTCTGTTTTTTTTTTTTTAATTTTTTTTCTTATTTTACATATTGATCCTAGTTCCTTCTCCCTCCTTGCCTCTTTCCCTCTCTTTCTCCCTCCCTTCCATGCCCCCCACCACCACCCTCCCATCAGACTCACTCCCACTCCACAGGGAGGGTGATGGCTTCCAAGAGGGATCACAAAATCTCTCAAGTCATTTGGAATAGGGGCTAGGCCCTCCCTGCTGCCTCTAGGTTAAGGGAGTATCCCTCCATGGGAAATGTGTCCCAAAGTCCTTTTGTGTACCAGGGATACATCCTGGTTCCACTGTCAGAAGTCCCTTAGACTGCCCAATCCTTCTAACTGAGACCCATGTTCAGGGAGTCTGAGTAGCTTCAATGCTGGTTTAGCAGGTATCAATCTCAGGATCCATTAGCTCCTCCTTGTTCAGGTCAGCTGTTTCTGTGGGTTCTGTAGCCCAGTCTTGTTCTCCCTCTTTGCATCTGGATTCGAGTTCAGCTCAGTGTTTAGCTGTGGACGTCTGCTTCTGTTTCCATCATGTACTAGATGAAATGAGGGCTCTAGGATTGTGGATAACGTAGTCATCAATCTCATTATCAAAAAGGGTAGCTCTGCCTCTTAATGTGATGTATAACTATGCCCCAATATTTAATGTATCTCTACTCTCATATACATACCCCCATCTTTAGACTAGAATAAAATCCATTATCTATATCCAATGTCTCCTATATCCTCAAGATTTTCAAGTGTTATTACTGTCTGTCTCCAATGTTTCAGATGGATGATTAAGTCCACTTCAACTTTAAATTATTTTTGATTTTTTTGTGTGTGAATATTCTAAGTTAAGCTAACTCATTTACTGTTTAAATGTGTTCCTTTATTCTATTATTTTAAAAATTATCTTGGAGAAGATTCATGGTGAATTTTACTGAGGGGATTTATTTCTCATAAACCAGTCTCTTCCTTTTTATACCAACTGTATTTTTTTTCATAACACAGTAATTAATACATCAAGGAATGATATTTTTGGAAAGAAATTTGTAGGTATGTTTCTCTTCTGACAATGCTTAAAATTAATTACACAGTTTGAATTCACATATCACGCCAATTGGCTATAATTTCAAGAATAATGAATAATATATCCAAATTGACCAATATCATACTTCCTACAATGCAAACATGCTTTTTTAGAGTTTATGAATTTTTTAAAATATTAATTATGATTCCTTGTTGTGAAATTAATATTTTTTAAATAATTATTTAGTAAGCTGGTATTTTAAAACATGCTTTGTATCGAAACAATTTGAGTATAACATTGCATACATATTAATATATTTAGGGAATTTTTAAATTAAATATAATGATCAGATTAGGCATATTATGCTATTTTTACCTACTGATGAATAAATATATCATGAATATATTTCTAGACAAATAACTTTACGGATTAATAGTAATGGCTTAATAATGTTTCTTTTATGAAAATAATGTTCCCTACACAATTTATATTTTGTATTTTTTCTTTAAAAATTGTATATTTTTATAATAATAAATAAATCTTAATTCATGTATGGAAGTAGAATTTGCCTTACTGAAGCCCAGTCATGTTCCATGCAATTTCTATACATATTAGCCTTTTTTATTTCTTTCAATTTAAAATGTATAATTCTTTCTGTTTTATATTAGAGAAAGAAATACATAAGTACCTTGAAAATTAACTATTTAAAATTCCAGATGAGGTAGACTGATGCTAAAGACTTTGTCCTCTATCATGTTTCTGTGTAGATTAGGTGTGTAAAAGCCAGGTATTCTAACAAGAAAGAACATTCAAATTTTTCAATAGAATGTCACACTGGAAAAGATTGCATGGATGTCTTACACACCCTCCACTCACAGAACACACTTGATAATATTTGAGGAACACATTCTCTGATCAGACACATTCAGCAATGTCTACCATGCTGTTCTATAACAAATTCTGAAAACTGTCAGCACTTCTTACAGATTCTTGTCCAGAACATTTCTAGAAACAGCAGACATGGCTGTTCACAATTTTTTTTTTAATAAAACTAGAAAAACTTGTTTATTTTCAGAAGACCTGTTGATGATTAAACCAAAACTTCACATTCATCCCCGTGGAAAAGATATTGTACCACGGTGAGGCACAGGATTTGATGTGGTTTTCTGCCTGTGTCAGCCCCTGCCTGCATGTAGTACTAGAAGGAAAAGCATGACTCTGCCTTGTTATGTTGCCAACTAAAACATATTCAACTCAGAATGAATTATGGGACACAATGTAAATTTCTCTTACAGTTATAATTTTCTTAAACTAAATTTAACCTCTTTGAATTTGTGTTACTGATTAGGCCAAGAGCCCTGTGACATGAGAGCTACAGTGAGTCATTTCCATAGCGTGAATTTTCTTCTAGTATTGCCTCAAAATATAATTATTTTTAAATTAGCAGTTTTAGATTTTCAACATAATTTTAATTGAAAGGAAGAAAAATTCTGTATGTTAAAGCACAAATCATGACTTTTAAAAAGATTCAATTTTACAAATTCAAAATACTGTTTTGATGAAATTGATATGAAATTATTAATCTGAAAACAATGAATTATCATTTCTTTGTCTTTATACTTTCACCATCATATGATCATTTGATGGATTTACTGAAAACAAGTAAGAAAAATACAAGAAAGTATGTTCTATTTAAACTAATGGACTTTAGGTAACCATCTTTGCCTTTTCAATATAATAATTATTTGAACAATTCAAAGATAATCCCTGTATAAGAAAACCTGAGTTCTTGCCCATATGGGGAAATTGTCCTGTAAAATTATTATTCAGTAAAAAATTAAAGCTAATGCTGTGTTCATTCCAACTTCTACCATAGACTGTTCGAACTCAGGGTTTAAAGCTTCCTAGAAAGCAGTCATCTGGAACTTATCTTTAGTGATTTCATATCACTTTTGTAAATATTGTTTCCCACCAGTGCTAACTCAAAACATCCTGCCCCTCAAAGTCACCCTGCCCTGACTTTCCTTAGATGAAGTAACCTTGAGATGGGATGGCATATCAGATTCTTTTGTCTCTTTGTCTAATTTCAGCATTTAAGTCCTGAAGAAGAGAAGTTTGACATGTCACAGAATCAACAGCAATCACTACCATTGTCCTAGCTATTTTGTTTTTGCTTTGGAATTTCTGGATGATTATGGAGAATCATTCTTATCTAAAAAGTGGAGGGAACAAAAGGACAGCTATCCCAGTGACGTTTAATAGTTTAACAGTATGACTACCCTAGCCTCAAAGGTTTTTCCCAACTGATGTCCCATTATCCTTCCTCTCTTATCTTAAATTCATTCCTTTACCCCTTCTGTTTTCTACCCTACTTTTCTAAATGGTTAAAGGTATCATAACCCCTACTATCTTAATTTCCCCTAGGCTAGTGCATTTGATGAGATATTGAATTTAATAAAGTAGGTGTATATCAACCTTTGTCACAAAGAAAAGACTATTAACCTCAGCTTGCCAAGTTTTAGAAGACAAAATGTGAATTTTCCTTCAAATTTTCTCAAATAGAGTTCAAATAGCCTTCACAAGAATTGAGGAATGCACATCAAACTTTTGGTCTTCAATTGTTCACATCCATTCATCTTAAAGCTTTTAGTCATTAAGTATTGCTTGCCCATTTTTAATTATAAAACAATATGTGGTATGGCATTAGGAATTCAGATACATCAAAACATTTTAACGTTCAGTTAGACAGAGACCACTGTTTCCAAATAAAAATATATTATTTTCTCACAAACTTCAAGTGTTTATGAATAATTGTAAATACTGGTTTCATTATTGCTTATTGATACCTAAATGTTTATTATTTAAGAATAAAACAATTTAAAGTTAGTTTATATCATAGAACAAATCTACTTATGAAGCATATTTAGGTCACTTTGTAAGATTTTTTAAACTGTCACAGAAAAGTATTATTATATATTCATTTTACAGTATAGTAAAGGGCATATTAATACTGCTTCTTCCAGTGATAGTTTAATGTTTCCTTTTTGTTTTTCTGACTGATATGAGAGCTGACCATAAGTGAAAGCAAAATAGAGTAAAATAAACTTACATTGTTATTTAGATTAATAAGTGTTGATGTCTTCTGTGAATTATCTGTGTATGAGTCAGGACACTTTAGAAAACAAACAGCCCTAAGGAGAGAATATAAGGAGAGATACTAAAACCTGAAAAACTGTAACAGGAAAAATGTATCTACACCAAAACTTTAACTAGACTACCAATTTCTATTAATTTATATATACAGAAGCCATTTAAATGACAGTATTCCTGAAAAAAGAAAAAGGAGTTTAACAACAGAAACTCAGAACATGCTGATATAAAAATGGCAACAAATAAATGTTAAATTTTTTTCCTTTGGTATGTGATGTTTGACCATGATTTGAGTTGTAATATGTTTACACTTAATACCAAAGAATGTTATTTATTTAATTGTATGGCAATAAATATAAATTACATAGATACAACAAAATAAACACCTTAAATTAAACAAGTTTACAACTGTGTGGCCTGAGAGTATTTTTCTTTTATATTGGTGATTATTATCTTGTAAACACACAGGCAGTACTAACTATACTCTGTAGATATATGTGTGTGTGTGTATACATATACATATATATACATGTGTGTATATATATGTATACATATATATATATATATATATATATATATATATATATATATAACACACACACATGTATAGGTATATTTCTTGGCAGTTTTTAAATCCAAAACTATGTGGCATGACAGAAATTCATTCAGAGATTCTAACAGTTCATTTAAATAGAACACACTGTTTTCATATAGTAAAATATAATGGAATAAACTCCATAAATTAAGGAAGTTTTTAGCTGTGTGGTATGTGAGCTACATATATATATGTCTGTATCTGTATACATATATATGTGTAAATAGATGATGTATAGCCATAAATTAACAGTAAATATAATAATAAAAGAGGTCATGATTGAGGAGAGGTTATGAGAGGACAAGGGAAAAACTGAGGGATGATGGAGAGGTGGGAATGGCACAAATACAATCTACTCATATATAAAATTACCAAAATATTTAAACAAATTCTACAGACTAGTAGTTTTTGAAATACAAATGCTCAATAGAAAAAGGTAGAAATGATTTTGCCAGTTGTGAGTTCACTTAAAGCGAGATAGTAAACCTTCAAAAACAGTGCTATTTGTTCTTTTAAACCACCACATGAACATGAAGTAAAACATTAAATAATGTATAAACCCATCATCAATTTGGGAGAACTGCTACTACTGGTGAGAACTAGAGTCCACCAAACATCTTGTAGAGTACCCTGACAACACCTATAAATTTACATAAGAAAACTCTGACAAAATTTGGGCCAACTCTGCAACATAAACAACAAGTTTAATAGATATGCCTTATTTATTTATTTATTTATTTATTTATTTATTTATTTATTTATTTATTTATATGAATAGAATGGAAAAATATATAAGCCCAAAAATTATCTACCTATAGGAAACTAGATAATATGATGATCTAGATAGAGGACATTATGTCTCTATGAAAACTACTTAATGAAGGTATAATGGTGTAGCCAACCATCCAGACACTTGGGAGTGTGTGGCAAGAGATTACTTGAGTATAAGTAAGAGTTAAGACCAGCCTGGACAATATAGCCAGGAGAAGATTGATGGGGAAGTGAATGGAGATGAGAAATTGGGAAGGTGGAGGTAGAGATATACAGAGAGAAAAACAAACAAGAATCAAAGTTTTATTAGTAGGATATATATATATATTGTATATACATATATATATACACTTACATACATACATATATATGACACACAGAATACATATATATATATATATGCATATATATTTATATATGAAGTGTTAATGTTAAAAATAATGATTAGCTTGAAAGATATTCTAGGAGAAATGTAATGTGACTGATCAAAGCAATGGGACAGTATAAAATAAAATTAAGCTTTGCTTGATATATTTGTTCTAGCAGTTCTCATAGAAATTAGAAGATAACTAATAAAATAATATACAGACACACAAAATAATCACTGAATAAAAATCAGTTGTATCAGTGTGAAATAAATTATATTACAATATTTAATACATATTTAATAACATATTTAAATTAAGTGACACTGTAAGATTTTTAAGGGAATCATAGAATTGCAGTTTTTAAAATAACAAAACAAATAAATATGGTAAAAACAACAAGGAAAACAAGAGATGGTATCTTGTATTTCTTTAGGTGCCTGAGTTTTATGTAAAGGATAAAAAGAACAGAAAAAATAAATACAGGTATGCATGTCTAAATATGCACACATTCACAAATGAATGTACATGTGCTCATATAGTTCATACAGTCACACAGACACATATATACAGGGTATACACATGAACACATGTACACATACATATAGGACAAATAAACACACTCACAATCAGATGAAATTTGTCTATATGCATTTCTTGAATCAACGAAAAATCAGCAATAATTCCCAAGGGGCTGTATTCTACTGAGTCATGCTGTCAGTCCAATGGACAGAATCTAGAAAGTCCAAATGTTTGCCTTTTTGGTCTACATTTAGGGTATGTTTTATTTCATATAGGACCACACATGCTTTGTGAGTGCAAGATACTTTATGACCATATCATTCATTTTCATATTTTATTTGTACCTAAAATTTTGGTAACTGACAATCAGTTCAGTAACACAGAATAGTATTTCTGCATAACTTATTTTAAGCAAATCTAATAGTTTTGCTTAGTTATTATTTTCAGGGAACAAAGTCCAATAATCTTAGAAAAATAGCATGTTTTCAATTAATATTTAATATTTTAACAGTCTATGTTTATCTATATTTTGATGTAATTTTAAGTTTAAATTTGGTCATATCTTAAATTGAATACATTAATATGTATTAAACAAAAGACATTTAAAAAAAAAAGTATCCACCAGTCAATCTAAGAATGTATCATATTGAGAGGAGTAGAGAAAATCTAATATCTTGAAAGGCTGACTAATTTGGTCTTGTTCCAGGAACAATTTTGCAATCTTCCTGACAGTAAAGAGACAAAATAGTACTAACACAACTACAGAAGCAGATTATAGCATTTATCAGCAGTCAATCTAAACCCAAGAGATCCCAATTGCTTATTTAAGAAGAACGTAAGAAACAGTAACAGCACTAAATAATTATTTTCTTTGCTTGCAAAGGAATTTAATAAAACTTGCAACATGCAAAGAAAAGTGACTTTCATTGTATAAATAAAGGAACAAGACTTAGAAAACCTGAACAATAAATGCATTTTGTGGTAACTCATTCATAGGCAGTTTTATCATTCCCTTTGTTTATGACATTCAAAAATTAGTTGTGACTTCTTAATGTATATATTAATATTTAATGCATTTTTACTTTTAGAAAATAAACAAAACTAATAAAAAGTGATCCTGTCTCTATGTTTCTATCTATACAATGTAAATAAGTGTACTTCAGTATGCTGCCTGAAACATAAAGTAAAAGATATAGTTTCATCTTTACAGTTTAGAGTGCAAGAGTGATGACAGGATGGTATTTAGTGATCCAATAAGTATATTTATATTTTATAATTAAAGCATATATGTATATATATTTGAGTCTCTGTGTGTGTGTGTTTGTGTGTAAAATAAATATGAAGGTACACATAGGTCAATCCAGTACTTGCTGAGAGAAGAGTCCAAGCATCCTACAGTCAGAACTGTTCAACAGCTAATGAGACTTTAATGTAGAGAATGTGTGAACAAACCATCCTTGATGGTCTTTCACTGATGTTTAAAATTAACTTGCTATTGAGTTTACTTAATGCTTTACTCGCTTTACTCATGGACTCATGGATCAGATTACATTTGTTTTACAACCTACAACCTTGTAGTTCATAGGAAAATCTTCACTCATTTATTGTTCTTGTTTGTTTTGGGGTCTTTGGTTTTTTTGGAGGGTTTTTTTTGTTTGTTTGTTTGTTTTGTTTTTGCAAACGAACCACATTAAGTCAATTTCAATCTGAGGATGAAAGAACAGAATGAGTGGAGCATGAGAGATGATTGAGTAGGACCAAGTCATATGAGAGCATCTGTGTACATCCAAAGAGAAACAGTGATGATAAGAAAACACAGTAATCTTATGAAACACACCCAGGAAAAGGCAAAATACAGTGTATTCAGCTGTTGTACTTACAACCCATTCTGGTCACTTCCCCTGTAAGGAGCTACTTATGTTTATTATTTCTTTTTTTGTTTTTTTTTTTTTGTTTTTACATGTTTATGAGTTGGGTATGTTTTTATAGTGAGCTACGCAGCATTAGGTGGGGTTACATTCACCACAATCTCCCCACATCATCAGCTTAAATTCTCAAATTACAGGCATGAGTCATTACAGCGATAGGAAAACATTCCTTACACATGTGTAAAAGAGAAGTTCTACAAATATCACTCCACATAGCTTCTTACAATATTCATTATCGTTCTTCAATGACACTACACGAAGTTTCCTGAGGTCAATATTGCATGTTGTTCCTTGGGCACTATCTGCTTTGCTTTTTGTCTCTCCCTTACCTGGAGTTCTTTATTTAGGCTAGCCAGCCAGTGAGCCCATCGTTCTGCCTGCCTTCCTCAACCAAATACTGTGACCTCAGGTGCATGCTAACATGACCAGGTATTTTATATGTGTTCTAGAGATCAAATATAGGTCCTCATGCGTGAACGTTTAGAGTGTTACCAACTAAGTTACCTCTCCAACTCCCCAAATTAACACTTGGTGAAATATTGAAAACTCTCATAATCCAGCTTATATAGTTTTTACTCAGGGTTCAAAAAAAGGACCTACAAATAAGCAAAGGATTTAACATCTAAGCGAAAAAGGAATTGGTTACATACAATTGCTTCTCTGCATGTTCTTTTATTCTTTTACTCTCTTGCTGTTCTGTTTCTCTATTTTCTGTCTATTTTCTCTAGTTCTTGGGGTTAGGGATATATATACATTTGCAACAGTAATTCATTTTTAAATACAATGTGAAGCTTGAGTTTCTCAGGGTCAGCAAGGCAGATAAGATTTACACACAGAGAAATAAACTAAAATTGCTTGGAGAAACTTTAGCATCAATTGCTTAGGGCTGTATGTCAAAGAGAGGATCTAAGTTTAATTTGTATAAGAAACAAAACTTGGTACCTTCCAGTGCTCTGGCCTCAGTGGTAGCACAGGCATTTAGGAAAGTTTACTTTTCCTTGAGGATGAACAAATAGGCTGATTACATTTGTGTTTATCTTCTCATTGAAAACAGGAGGGAACAGAAAAACTCTGAACTAAAATTTTGCATTAATAAAACAAGAAGTTTGAGCATCTTTCAGTGCAGAATTAATTTATCTTATAACTTCTCTGCCTATTAGTGAGGTAAAGCCAAGGGCATACTTATTTTTTCTGTCCATCTAGGCAGCTATGAATCTACAACATTGAGCCTATAGTACTTTTACGTCCTTGGATATCCAGGGATGTCTTATATGGAATGCTTTTGCCTGGGCCCTAAATACTGATCGAATAACTGTCAATAAAGATAATTGCAGGAAAGTAGATTTCTGCAATTACAATGGAGAGGGGAACAAGGACCTAATAGTGAGAAACAGGCCTTACATATAGCTAAGGAATGTAATCAGTAAACTAGGACCTGTTAATGGATAACAGTTTTTTTACACACATCTACGGAGTGTAATCAGTGAACTCCAAATGCATGGGAGAAAATGCTTAACTGTGGGGAGCAAATCCCAAGTTTACTCTATAAAGGAATAAGCTACAGGAAGAATCTATAGAAAGAAACAGCCAATTCATTCATGAGATGTTAATGCAAAGTACAGATTTGTACTGGTTTATCCATCAGAAGAATACTTGATTCATATGAGTTATCTCATGGCACAATAGCTGTGTAATTACTGTGTGATCTTGAGGCATATCTCAGTCAAAGATGTAAGTACAGTGACTAGTTTTAGGAGAAGGCATCAATGGGTAAGTAGGGTCTGGCTGTGAAAGGGTGGATGTGAAGTTGGTACAGTGGAGGAAGTATTATACATCTTGAAATTAGCATGGGCTGTGTGGATGTGCATATTTGTCAGTATACAGTACACTTACCTCCGTTAAGTTGAGTAGATCTAAATTTCTCAACTTTAAAATGAAGATTGTTCTTAAACACAGATGCACGCGCGCACAGACACACACACACACACACACACAAACACACACTCACACATACTCACACACACATGCACACACACCTTGTTGATATCTGTTCCCATCCATTTAAACAAAGTTATGTTTTAGATTAATTTTTTAAAAAATAATTAAAACGAAAAATTTTCTAAACATTGATCTTTGGTAACAGTTCTCTTTACTCCTGCATACTTTTCTGAAAGTGACCTGTTCAGTATAGAAATAATATCAACCAGTATTATATTTTTTATCATTAGGATGTTGTGAAATGGGAAAGATGTAAAATTAGTGTGAAGAACTCAATAAAATACTGACTTATTTATATTTATATTGACCTATTTTCTCTTTCTAAGGTAGCTTTGGTTCTCTCATATTATTAGGGTTGCCTAAGTGAAGAGCATCAGGTTCTTCCATCAATATAGAGAATGAACAGCATCAAACCTAGCAAAGCACAAAAAGGATTGATGGTGATAGAAAAAGCACATTGCTTGGTTGGAGTTGTTCATCACACTTGCTGAGCTTTGTATTACTGCATTTCTGTTTTGATCTTAACATGAAGAGTAACTGTAAAATTATATGAACTTTCAAGAAAATAAGCACATGAAAAATAAAGTTATGAGAAAATAGGTCACGTGAAGAGTAAGAAATAAGATTACAAGATGTTTTGTTAGCTGTCTTCTCAAAAGTCTGCTTGTCATTCCACTGTAAGCCATGCAGTTTCCCAATGGCACCTTATGTCACTGGAGTTAATATTGGAGTTAGTAATAATGTCTATCAGAAGTAATATTCCATCTCCTTCTGATTGACATGACTGCTGTGAAAAACTAGGAAATATGTAGGAAAAATGGGAGCTTTGAGTTTTCATTAACTTATTTTCCCACTTCAATTAAATTTGTATTACTACTTTCAGAACTCAGCCAAATATTCAGTAATTATTTTATAAATTTTAATATGATACAAATATTTAGTTTTCTTCTCATTAACCAGATTGAAATTTCAACTTTGAGTTTGTATGTAGAAATTCTACTTTTTCCTGTATTTCTATGAAGTAGATTGGTAAATTGTTGAGTTCCTTTTACCTGTAACTAATTACAAGCATGTGAGACATTTCCCCCAATGTTGCAGTGGTGCAGACTTCTTTTCCTTGCCACAAAACATCCAGAATACTGTTTTGATTTACTAATAGGGCTCACTGTTTTTCTCATTTCTGACTCTGTTGAAGGGAGAGTAGAGCAGATAGGATGCAAAGATAGTGAAGAAGAGTATGTTAATAATGGTACTGTAAATACTACCATCAGTATTCACCAGGTAGTAAAATAAGAATGCTCTAGTAACTGTCATTGAGTATCATGTCTGAAGGTAAAAATGAAATGTTCACAAATTTTAGTGTGAAGTAATAAAATGTAACTTAAACAGAAAAGCATAGCATGGGAGAAGATTCCATTCAAATAGGTGTTTATTTTAGCACTCTTTAGACAGATGATCCCATAGCTACCTCACACACACACACACACACACACACACACACACACACACACACACACACACGCATTATTAAGAGTACTCAAACACCAGATAGTGCCTGACATACTGTCAATCAACCTGAAATCTAAGGATGAAAGACAAGGAAAGATGAAATGGCAGTTTGTAAGTCTGATGTTCCTGGTTACTTTATCCCTTCCTCTTTTGAAAGTGTGTGCCAACTAATTCATTCCAGTTCTCTCAGATTAAAAACATATAGCAGCTAGGGTTTGAAAAAGATTGCCTGGGTAATTACTTTTCAGCTTAGAAATCATTGTCATAATAAGTCTTCTACAAAGCTCTGGAAAACCAGCATATTCTTACTATTCCATCCTCTGTTGTAATTTTCTTAATTCTCATTTAAAACTGTACAGTTCTTCAAAGAGGCTATAGTGAATCATCTATTACGTGTTGTGGTAAAGACTCTATTAACTATACCCGTGTTTCCATTTAGTCATTTTTCCCTTCTAGAAACCATTGCTATTTTGAAATTTTAACTTGAAAAATTTTTATTTCAACATTAGCAGAAGAATTATTAGTGTGCAAAAAAAGGTCTAAGGACAATTCTGTTGAGTATATATTCTCGTTGTAGATATGCTGCATTTTTTTAGATTGAGCTTCTGTCCAAGGTTCTAAACCAGGGTGACATTTTAGCATCAGCAGATTCCTTTAATGAAGGTCTCAGAAGAGTGGCCCTGGATTAGGTCAGCTGTAACTGTTGTTTCCTTCTAAAGTACATTGAGTTGTATTGGCAAGTTAAAGCAGCAAAAATCCAAGCTGCCACTAAATGTGGTGTCTAATATTAGCGAAATCCAAGAGTTCTGCCACTGAATTGTAATGTAACACTATGGATGAACTTGAAATATTTTAGCGAGAACACACCCTTTCACCTATTAGAGGATGTTACCTCATATTATAGTGATGATTCAAGAAAGTTTGCAGTGTTCATATTATTTACCTTTTTCAGCATGTGGATTCAAAAGGGTCATCTTGATCCAAAAGAATATTAATAAATAGATAATAAATAGATACAAATTAATAGCTGGAAGAAAATTGTTCTCTGCTATAAGACAGAGAAGGCCCTTTGGGATTAGTATTGTTGATCAGATATTAATAATTTTATTGGTATTTATATTATACCTCTGAGCCCAAGCAAAAGTAAAAATGGAATCAAATCAGGTCAAGCAATTACAAATGGGGAGATATTGCTGAGAACTGCATGAACACCTAAATATTTAAACCCAAATTAAATATGGAGCAACTCCCCTGTACATCACGCTGTGGGGAAAATACAGAGTTTATTTAAAAAAAAAAATCTCGGTGGTAGACAAGCAGGGTAACAAAAAGGGTTTAAAATTGCTAATTCATTTTGCTAATCAAGACTAGAAGTCACAGGAAGGATTTCAGACACTCATAAAGTGGCTTACAATCAATTTCAGAGCCTGACATATTGGTCTAGAATCAAAGCATACTTGCTTTTAGTCTCTGAACAGAACTGGGCACAGCATGCTATACAGAGGCTGCAGGGAGATGCTTGACTGTCAGCTGTCACAGTTTTTTTTTTCCTTTTGTAGATGACAGATATGTATGTAGAATAATAGCTTTGGTTTGAAATAAGTTCTGGTTAGTTTATCACCTTAAATTGTAACTTAAAGCTTCATTGCTCACTTTCAGACCCCTCTGAAAATTCCCTTATTATTTTAAGAGGTAAATTTGTCAGGGAATATCATGGAGATGCAATAGCCCTAGTATTAGAACAAGAGTCAGTTTGTTTCGCTAGGAAAAATGCATATTTTGTAGCTTTTGAAAAATGTATTTTCATTAAAACACAAATATCCATGACTCTCAAAATTGAAATAAAGTTTGATGCTTGCTAAGGCATAAAAATACCTGTTCTCCAAATTACAGGGCCAGTGCACTACAATTTTGCTGCTGAGGTTGTTGAACATTTTAAGAAGTGCGGATTCTAATCCCCTTTATAGTTTCTGAACAGAAATACAGAAGTTTTAAAAATTGCTAGTTGTCATCTACAAGTTTATGGGGATGTTTATAAACTTCATTTTTATATTCGTGCTCCCTATTGTGGGTGATGTGTACATATGCAGAGCCTGAAGAATCCCTATCACTTCTCCCTGTGCTTTTATTTCTTAGTGGAGGGTCCTAGCTCCACCTGCATTCTAGGTTTTTGACGACCAGACCCACTGTTTGTAGCTCCATGTTCTCACATAATGAGGGTAACTTTGTTACATGCTTACCATATTGCTTCAACAGATATGACCTTGTGAGCAATAACTACAGAAATATGACATCTTACAGATTAACAACATTTTTAACTGATTAACCTCTCATAGTGCTCATCCACTTTAGTTTGTATTGCACAGGTAAAGCGTCCAGTTCCAATTTAGGTTATGCTAGTCTTGCTGTTGCTATTCTTGCTGGTATACTGATCTTGCTGTTGCCATCATAGCTGATGTCAACTGTGTTTCTCTTCAACACATAATAAAGCCAAAATCATGCTATTATGCATTAACCATTTGGACTGTGTCTCCAGAGCAATCTTGTTGCTTTGTGTTTTCTAGCTAATTCTGGAAATAGTACAAATAGAAACAAAGACGGGTTTTAGTTTACAGTATGCAAATTTAAAACAATCCTAAAATTGTTTAAATTTGAAAAATTTCTGGTCATATTATTTTTAAGAATAGCAAAGCCTCAGAAACCTGCATTACACTGTGAAGGCTTGGACATTGTCCTTATTGGCTGTCCTAATAGAAGGCTTTACTTTTTCCATTTATCAGTCTTTCCATCTATCCATCATTGATTCATCAATCTATTCATCCATTCAATATAGGCTTATTATGAACAATTTCTCATATTCTTTCATTGGAGTGTTTCCAAATAAAATGAAATACCATTACCACAATAACTAAGATTGAAAATTTCCTGGACTTTAATAATTTGCTGTTCCTATTTCTGGTCTATGACATAGTTCAGATGAATGTTTACTGATAAAGAAAGCAATCAGATAGGAAATTACAATTACTAGGAAAGCTTAAGGCCTTGGGTGTAGGTGGGAGGAGCAATTTTCTAGAGTTTATGATATCATGGCTGGGAAATACTGAGACTATGGCTAAAAATGATCAATTGATAGAAAGTTTTGTTGCTATTCAAGTAGGGACTGAGACAAATACATCAGATTGTTAAAGTAGTTTTCCAATGATCAGGAAGAAAACAAATAATATATTGTATAATGTGCTAAAAATAAATATATACTCTTTATTACTCTGTTTTATCTTGTGATATCTCAGTCTCTTCAGTTTAAATGTGAATGCTATTTCTAACATGCCAATTCCTACTTCTAGCCATTAGGCAATTAACTAGAGAAATAAAAGAATTCATTTTAACCAATAACAACTCACAAAAGACAGTATACATTAATGTGGAGTTTTATTGAATTTGAAACTTGTCTATATTTACACTGCAGTTTAACAGCTACATTTACTCTGTGATAGCATTCTTCTTGCTCAGTATTTACTTTATCATTTCCTTAAATGACTTTAGAAAGTGTTTAAGAAAGTGTTTATCTGAATAAAATAGAGATTTATTTCATAAGAGCTTTTTTATAGAATTAAAAGTACACTTCGAATGTACAAAAACTTCACATTTACTTTAATTTACATAACCTGTATAAATTGAACTATTTGTTTAATGTGGTCACAATGATTAGGTAAATGACCCATTTATTATAGGCTAAAGATGACTCTAATGGCAGCTTCCTCCTGTTTTCTCAAACTTTTAGAATTGAACTGGAGACCCAGTGCAAGCTACCATAATGTGCAGGAGTCATATTTTGTCTTCCTCCTATGTTTTGAATAGGAGGAGATGGTGATAATGTTATACTGCTTTATTTACTTTACTTTTTTCCTGAGGGATACTTCCTGAACCCTTTCCTATGTCTTAATCACTGTGAGCTTTTAGGTCTGTTTAGCTGTGCCGCTGCAACTCAAGCCTCTTTTCTGGATACATCATTTCTCTATCTTGTTTGAGATTAAGGAAAAACATTAAAATTAATTATTAAATAATTTAAAAATATTTGTAATAGAAGTTATATTATGTATGTAATTTGAAATAGGCTTATATCTGCCTTGTGTTTTTGTATACTGAATTACTGTGATGTTATGCAATAATAATTTACTGAATTGAGGGGTCATCAAATTACCAGAACAGGAATAAGATAGTTAAATCAGGACCATTAGCATAAATTGTGATTTTCCCCTAAAATCATGATATCCTAGAGCAGTGGTTTTCCATCTTCCTAATGCTGCAACCATTTAATATAGTTTCTCATGTTGTGATGATCCCAACCATAGAATTATATTCATTGCTACTTCATAACTATGATTTTTCTACTGTTATAAAGTGTAGTATAAATATCTGATATGCAGGCTATTTGAAGTGTAACCCCTGCAAACAGGACCATTTGACCCAAAAGCATAGTAGCAACCAACAGGTTGAGAGCTGCTGCCCTGGGTGAAGGTCAAGATCTCCCACAGCTTATCCAGCAGCTACACACACTGAGAGCAGGTCAGCAAAGGGACACATAATGGATTTCCAAGGTTGCTTCTGGGCTGATAAAAGAAGAAATTGAATGATAGGAAATCAATATAATGGACAAAATGTTTCCTTTCTAACTTTCCTGAAGGTTCGTCAATAGAGAATAGATGAGAACAGTCATTAGATCTGGTCAGATTTCTTTTGGCTAAGTCCTCATTTGAAGGAATGCCCTGGTAGACAGCACATAACCATAAAAGAATGTCATATTTAGATGAACTCCTCAGTAATGTGAATCTGTGCCTCTAAACCTAAACCTAGGCGTCTGTTCACAACATCAATTTCTGTTTGTGTGTCTGAGCGATGCCTTTAGCTTTCAGTTAAACTTTTATTCTGGCACTCATTAACTCATATTCAATGACACAGAGCTCCTAACAGTGTCCAGATAGGCTGTTCTTCCACAGATTTATTTTAACCTTTGTTGATAAAGAAATAGATAGAATATACTTGAATAGAACACTAAACACAAACTTAACCGGAAATATATTTTAACATAATGAGTGTTCAGAAGTCCACTGGACTTCTACATTTGACTTGAGAGTCACATAATAGTTTTTGCTTTATTTTCATTTTAGTTTTGAAGATATTCATTTATTTAGTTTTCTTTATGTGTATCAGTGCTTTGCCTCTGTGCACATGGGCCTGCGAAGGCCGGAGAAAGGCATCCAATGTCTTGAAATTGGAATTACAGAAGGCTATGGGCTTCCATGGGGGTGCCGAGAATGAACCAAGGTCCTCCACAGCATGAAAGACTCCTTGAACTGCTTATCCATCCTGTCAGCTTTGCCTTTTAATAACTGATGGTGTTTTGCTAAAAGAAATAAGGAATATTAGAAATAGATGATAAAAACAGGCATTGTCATTATATATAATCAATATTCCCTTTTGAACATGTGTTTAAAAATAGAGACATGTGTTCCACCATCAGCAATGTGTTGCCCAGATAATTTTCTCATTAAAAGAAATAAAGTTGTCCCTAATCCTTCATCAACCTGTCCTTCTCTATAAACCCTGACTCTCACCCTCCCACACTGTATAGCAACATTTTTTGCCTTTCCACTCTTTTTATTTTTTTTTTTGTAGTTTATCTCATCAATTTAGTCTCCAAAAACTTTCTCATAACTGATGTATTCTTATTACATTTTCACCTCAAATACTTCAACAAAGAGTCAACCTTAAGCATGACAACTAAATTGAAATCTCAGGATCCTAATAAAAACTCTTTAATTATTATAAGGATGTCTTCATAATTTCTTGAGTATCTTAATCAGATATCACCAGAAGCCTAGCTTGGATAAAGACAGTCAGTTAGTTCAAGAGCAAATTACTTTAAAGTGTCACTTTCTCTTTCTCATGGCTGTATGTTGACAGAATTTGAAAATAGTCATGTGAAGCTGCCATCACAAAATACCATGGGGTTGGTGAGTTGTACAATGGAAATGTATTCTCTCATATTTAGAACAAGGAAGTCAATATCAAGCTGCTTGTAGATCTGGGTTCTTCAGTGAATTTTCTCTTTGGCTGCTAGATAGCAATCTTTTTTGTGTTTCACCAGGTCCATTCTCAGTGCATTATCCCTAGTGTCACAAACATGCAGTATGTTCTGATAAGAGCATTATCAGCCTGGATTTGAGTCTGCCCTTAAGACCTTATTAGATGTAATCACCTCTTTAAAGACCCTGCTTTTGATTGCTTAGTAGATTCTTAAGAATTTCTGGGTGATACAATTCAGCAGATGGACATTAAGGCTCTGAGAGAAACATTTTAAATGATGTAGAATAGGACATATAACTGGGTAGTCTAGGATTTACAGCCCTTGTTGTTTGTTACGTTTTAGTATTGATACGTGCATGTGTACCTCTCCACCCCAATCCAGGGCCCACTCTTCCTCAAGGAAAGACCTCATTCTCAGTATTTGACCACTACTAAGATGCCTGTTCAAAAAGACTATCTCCCTTCCTGAAATGAAATATATACTTGGAAAGTATCACGAACCAGATGTTAATATATTTTACATGGTATTTAACTCCAAAAGGGATGCTTTTTTTTTCTAGTAAATATCAGCAAGCATGTGTGCAGAACAATTAACAGTTGAGCCCCATTTCTCCTTACCACCCCAATTTCTTCACATTGAATCTCTGAAAGTTGCATAAATTAGCATTAACATGGCAAGTAAAAGGCTTCCCTTTTCAACATTCCATAACTGCTGACTGAAGCAACAATCATTTAGACACAAATGCAATGTAAAATCTGTGGCATACATTAGAGCATTTGCCCTTTCTAATGTAATATTTTTGGCATATAAATTAAAAACCTGGAACAAAGGCCTGTCACTTTGTGGGGTCTTAATGAATGCTTGTTAATTGATTAGGCACATGTCTCCTGTGCGCCCCCTGGCAGTCTGCACTTATCCCTGTCAGCATTCACAGTGATACACAATCACCACACATTCCATTTGTCTCCCAAATAGTCCCTTTCATTCACTTTTGTATTCATAGGACATGACAAGTGCGTGGCACATAGAAAATATTACATGAGTATTTCATAATCAAAAGATTCAGTCTTTAGCACTAATGGTGATATTGCTGGTCCCCATGGTTCTATATTTACAGAGAGTATAGACACACCTCTAGAAATTTCTTGATCGTTTATGTCATGACGAAAGTCTCAAATAAAGGTATAATTCTAACATTGAAGATAGACTTCAAGAACCCCAATTTCCCCAAAATAATAAGCAATATTACATATAAATCCATGTATGTGTAGTGTAGACAGTTCAGTTACACCCTTTCCTAGAAGGAGTTTGTTGTCTAAATTAGTAATACTGCAAATGGGAACACTCGTATCTCTCATTATTAGATCACAGGCACTAAGGAGATTTGCTTCGCTGAAGTCTAGTGATGAAGTGTAGAAGAAATAGTGAGCAATCATCCAAACTGATAAAGATTCTAGAAGGTAATGAAACAGTTCTTGTGTTACATCATCAATTAAATTGTATTGATTTTCCTTGTACACACTTACCCTTTAATTGGTTGCTTACCCATGTTTAATCATTTCTTACATCTCTTGAGTTGTCAGTTTGTTAGTTTGATTTCTTCCTGATCAGGAGGAGGAAATGAAAAAGAAATTTGAGTTACATTCTACAAGCTGTATGTAAATTCATCTACAAGAGGTCAGGTGATAAAATATATTTTGGGCCTAATATAATGAACAGAGGCTATCAACAGACTCAAATATTATGCGATTTTAAGCAATTCCAAATCTTATAGTATGGATTGAAATAAATTATTAAAATATATGTTCCTTATTTCTTTTCTTTTTAAGGTAACAAGAATTTTTATAATATATACATTTCAAAATAACATCAAATAATTGAAAATTATATTTATGTAATTAAGATTTCTTGGCTTTCTACACTGAAATGTTTTTCACCCACATAATGGTTCTAGAAGTAGATATCATTATTTTCATTCAGAAATGCAAAACCAAGTCCTGAGATAATTTGGCACAAGCTGCTAAAAGGTTTGGACGCAAGTTAAAATGTATGACAATTAGCATACTATGAACTAAGTTCTAGAATTCCTTTTTGTTTTGTCATTGCTCCATGACCATAGACAGTTTGATTGAACTTAGAATGTGTTTATTGGGAGTTTACTACATACCAAGTATACTGCAAGTCAGTGAAAGCATAAATCTGAATGGGGTAGTGAATCTTTTCTATCTTTTTTCTTAAATGATACAATAATACTACAGAGAACATAACCTGGGCAGTAGGTAAAGCCAAAACAGTCCAGAAGACTTGAAACTGTCTAACTCTGAAAAATTCATTAGTTTTTCCTCATTTCTGTGGTAATGGTATTCACTGAGTATGAAAGACAGGACATGATAGCAATGGCTGCATTCCAACAAGTAGAGGTACAAAAGGGGGTCTTGAGCGTCATTCTGGTGTGCGTGGACTTGCCTCCCACAAACTAGCCTGTTTCAAACTAAATTTATAAAACAACTGCACAATCATTTTCCAGTACATACTTAGCTGTTCTGATTAACCAAAATAGGTTGTTTTTTTTCCTTTAGGGAGGAACTCCTACACAGCTAATTTGAAAAATGTAAATTTTACTACTAAAACAAATCCCTTCCACTAAACTGAGTTTGTTGCAGAACGTACAAGGCATTGAATGCTATTATTGAAAAGTTTCTATGGCATTATTGATTTTTAATAAAATAACTTAGAAAAATGACTGAGAAGGTGAAGTGTACATGGGCTCATGGTTTCAGTGCATTTCAGTCCATGGAGGCAGTGAAGAAAAGTAGCAGCAAGAGAACTCAGTCCATCTCAGTAGAAATGAAAAGGGGTCAGTTGTCACATGGTAGGGTCAAGGGGCAGGGTGCCTGGGCAGAACTAGAATGTATGTAATATTCTAGGCCATCACCCAGAAAACTTCTCCTACTTATAACACATGTCCTAAAGCTTCTAAAACTTCCTCAGTGGTTGTAGAACCATGTGCAAATAGCAAGAACCTGTGGAGGACATTGATCAAAACACGGCAGCCATCTACATGCAATTTATGAACATAAGTCTCATTACTAACTCAATGTAAGTGTGACCACTATGGATGGACACCGAAGAACAGAGTCTGTAGTCAAATGAATCTGCATTTCAATATGGGAATCACAGCTTCCTTGATATGAGTCCTTGGAAACACCTTTAAGTCTTGTAAGCCACCTATGAATAAAGTCAACATTTATATCTTTAACACAATTTGGGGCACTGGCAACTCTAGAGACATTCATCCCATAAGCTTGGACGAAGAATAAAAGGAATTAAGGATTGTTGAGTATGTCACAGAGGTATTGTAGTTTAATACAATGCCCCTGGATGAGATAAAGGCATTCATTGAGTGCTACCTCTATACAGTGATAGAAATAGCATCCAAACATGTCCAGGATCATGAGGCTTTTGTGACACAAAATATTTGGTATAGATAAGTTACTTTATAAATGTTATCATTTTAAAGATAGATAAGCAGCCTATCTTGATATTTAAACCTAGATTCTCCTGTACATAGAAGAAATTGATTACAATATTAATAATGATGACCTTGTCAAAGTACTTGAGGTTTTACTGGCACAATTATTTACTAGATGATTAATACATTTTAGGAATAATGTATCTCTGGAATATATATATATATATATATATATATATATCACATATATATAGATATGTGTGTGTGTGTTTGTGTGTGTGTGTGTATACATATATACAGCATTAATCAATGACATGCTTAAGAAACGTTAATCAGTGCATGAGTTCATTATGAACAAAATGTATTGCCTTTATTCTATATAATAAGGTATCTAGAAGATATTATTTAATGATTGGAGGCACTTAAGGGATGAATTCTTAGCCTTTGAACTCAAACCATCAGATGAATAGTAAATGAGCAACAAAAATAAGAATCTGAATGACATATAACACCATGTCTTACAAACAGATCTTTTTACCACACAGAGTGGCTGGTGATATAGCAAGATGTGAATGAATGTTAGAAGGTTTTGGGAGAAGAAACTCATTTTGGAACAATAATGCAGCATGGACCTGTCATCAAGTTGATGCTTCTAATACCACTCACAGAGAAGTTTGTTAAATTGCCTTCTAATAAGAAAGATAAAGTGCAGACTTTGTATGCATTATGCATGCTACACAACACACAGGGAATGAGAGGAATGACCACAGTAGGGAGCAAACACTAATTGAACTGATGCTGCTCTCCAAGGGCTTTAGGAAAAGTTGAAAATTCTTCAAGTTCAAAGTCAAGAACCTGGAGGGTTTTGTGAGCTATGTCTGATAAAATGAGCTAGGTAACAAAAGTATCTGAGTAAAAAGGCACTTCAAAATAAGGTGTAGTGTGGGAGGCTGAACTTTTAAGCTTGATAAGTAGTGAGACTGCTAAATAAAGTATTTTAGCATATACCATTTGAATAAGAAGAGATTAGTAAGTGAAACATAGCAGGACAAAATGGCTTCAGCTTCCGGAGTCTCAGGACATGGCATGTACCTTCAAAACTATCCCTGCTCTAGACATTAATGGAAGTAAGTCACAAAAACCTTATGGCTCACAACAACCTTTGAGCTTACCACTTTTCATCGCTTCTTATTAAAATTGACTACCTTTTTGGCTTATTTTTAATTGAGGCCTGAATTTCTGTCATTAATATGTATAAAATCTCTCTGCTGGATCAACAAATACTTGAAATTTGCTGAGGTTTGAGGAAATATTAAGGAAAAAATGATGAAAACAGATAAAATTGGGATGGCCACACCAGACACATTTGTTTTGAGAGATTTTCTTGCATCATAGGAAGTCACACATGCTTTAGTAAAATACGTAGGAAATGAAGCTAGTATTTGATGCCTGAGTTCCTAAGAGCCAGATAATATTCAAGTGAACAGAGCAAATAAGGCCCACTGCCTCCATTCTGGGCCCTTGGCTTCTGTGCATCCCTTCCACAAACCTCTGTGAGTGATGGTACTTTTGGGATGCTTGTTTGAGGATGAAGTCACTCTGGTTGAATTTTGCTGCCTGCAAGATTCATTTCAAAAAGCTCAAGACAGGTATTGGTGTGTGGGTGTTGAATGAAAGGACTTCAAAATTAAAAATAATATCCCTCTAAAACTCAGAAAATGAACTGGCAATCCAATGTGCCCTGGCATACATCCATAATGGAAATTTCCTGTGTACTGGGAGTAATGCAAATCATTTCAGAGTCAAATGATGATCCCATGAAGCTTTTAATTTTACATGAAAGAGAATCACCTATAATAATTGTTATTAATACCTAAAGACAGACTAAGATGAGCCATAGATTAACCATTGCTATTTAATTTAACACCCTAGAGGGGAAAAACATGTAATTATGCTTTATCACTGAACAGTGATGCAAATTTGTCTTCCCTTGTTGTCTCTGTAACAGCATGCGAAGTCTGTAGTAAGTACACCCTCATAACACTGAGTATATATCACAGTAGTGTAGCCTGTCTCCGGGTTGGAAATGTTAACTACTTATTCTACACTTTAATGTTTTAAAGTTTGAATGCTAAGATGACTTTTTCTGAAATCATGGAATTGTCCTTGTTGGGGGACATATAAGGAACACTGAGGAGTACTCAGTACAAATGTTGAAAATGTTCTGTTTATCCAATTATATACAAGCAGATTAACCTTTCCTTTTGTGTTGTAATTATTGCATAAAATGGCAAGGTTCAGTTGGTGAGACTGTGGCATTCTTTAATGAGCTCACTTACATAAAGCCTTTGATTAAAGCAGAAACAAGAAAAATGGGAGCCATTAACCCAACTTGAACAGGAAAAAGAAATTGTTTGTCAGCTGAAAGGAGAGAGAGAGAGGTGAGAGTGCTGTGCTGAGCTTAGGCCCTGACTTTCTACTCCTGTAAGAAGCACTTTATCTCAGGTCTCACATCTTCTTCCTGGATCAGGACCATCAATCTTGAACTGGCCACTTTGCATCTTGACTCTTCCACATTTTTGTGCAAATCATTCTCTATATAGCTGGGGGGAAATAATCTATTGAGCGCTTTGGCTCAAAAGCCTTCTTTGGCTCCCATTCTAATATTTACCTATTTAGGCTCATCCAATCCTTACACTGTTCTTTGAGGCAGGACCTGGAGAATCTGTAAGATTAGGTACTCTCCCAGGGACATGTATTTTATAAATGACCACACAGTGCAATAAGGATATAAGGAAGGGATGCATGATTCTCTTGGCACATTTTAGAAAAGTCTCAGGGAAAGAGCTCTGCAGGACTGCTTTGAAAGTCTTTGGAGTTTACCATCTGCAGGAAATGTGTGGATGCTATGACTGAAAATAGGGTAAGGTAAAAGATCAAGTTGTTGTGTTCATGACTTAACCCCATACACATGGAATGGCATATATTGTGCTAAGAAATATTGCCAATGGGAAAACATGAACATTTAGATGTGGGTACACTAGGAGACAAGACATATGTTTTTTCTTTCTTTCTTTCTGTTTTAATTTAAATTTGAAACAAGCTTGTTATATATGTCAGTCTCAGTTCCTGCACCTTCCCTTTCCTGTTCCCCCTCACTAAACCCCATCCCATTCCCTTTCTCCTCCCCAGCCTGGTCTTGACCCCTTTGCTCATCACTCCTCCCCTTCTGAAACTGTATTCCAGGAGTTTGGATCAGTGTTTAGCTGTGGGTTTCTGTTTCTGCTTATATCAGTTTCTTGACAAAGGCTCTAGGAAGGCAAATAAGGTAGTCATAATCTCATTTTAGGGGAAGAGCTTTTAAGTTAGCCTCTCCACTATTGCTTAGATTGTTAGTTGGGGTCATGCTTGTAGGTCTCCGGACATTTTCTTAGTGCTATATTTCTCTTAAAACCTATAATGGCTCCCTCACTTATGGTATCTCTTTTCTTGAGAGGAGTCATATTAAAAGGATAACAGTCTACAGTTGCTTGGTCTAGGTGGCGGCAAGGGAAACAGCAATGGTTCAAAAAATATTTAACAAGGCCAGGAACAGTGGGTGTCTGTTCACATACCAATCAGGAAAAACACCAACAAATTGATATTGGAGTATAAGAAAATCTTGGAGGAATATGGAAAAACATGGTGTCTGATGAGTAATGTCAGTAACAGAGAGACAAAGTCAGGGGAAGAGATCAGGAGTAAGTTCTTAGGAACACTTCTTAAGTACCTTGTTAGACTCTTTCCCGCTTATCATGTCCAGTAGCTCACATTGAAGTCACAGTTCCCTGAGAAATTTCTATTTTCCTCAGGATTCAATCTAAAGTTCTACTTAAATGCAATAATACCCAATCAGGTTGTTGGATATTCATGTCCAAACCATGCAACTATCCTTTATGTATGTCTCTGCAAATGATGGCACTCAGGGGTCTATCATAGTATCTTACATGTCACAACCATTTGTTTCATTTAACCCATTATGATATGTGTTGCCAGTGTCTCATGAAAGGTGTTTGTTTTTCTTTCATTTTATAGAAGTATGGGCAGTAGAACAGTAGAGGTTATCTTTTCATATTTTCTTACAAGGAAAGAGACCTCAAAATGTTTGTGAAAACCAAAGTTCCAACAATTTAGGTTTATATTAGGCAGGGATATGGGGGGACAAAAAGCTAACCATCTCAAATTATGATATAATCTGCACTATATGTATTGAACATTTAACTCAATCAATTATTCTTTTAGGACACTTTTGAGTGTCAGTTTTGGAAGGAGTGAACTTGAGCATCAAAATGAAATTCCTTCCTCTCTGCTCTGCATTTATTTCAATAAATGACAATCGAATGTTTTGCCATCAGTGCTACTCGAAACACTGTCTAGAAAAAGTGAACGAAGTCCACAAGGCACCTGCTGCCAGAGTTTACATACCACTAACTAATAAAGGCAGTCAATAAAAGAGTAACTTGTATTAGGGCTATGGCTTGATTATTAAAATATTATTAAAATGATACTTTACCAGTTGTTTGTGTTTTGAAATGTTAATAGAATTCTAGTAAAGTTTTCCTTCAAATGCTGTAAAATTATCAAGCAATCTAGTGTACAAGTGGACTTTAGGTTGCAGGTGTATTTATTTGTGTTTATTCAGCAACATATAACAATGTTTTTGATTCTTCTCTCATTAATCATAAACTTTGGAAATGAATATTAGTGGTATAGCTCTTCATTATCGTGTCCTTTTGTTTGGTTGTTTTTCATTTTCCTAACACATATCCCTAATTCCCAACAAACAAATGATCAGATATCAAAGCAACATATACTAGACACAGACACATTTCATTTGGCCTACCAAATGTTTGCTTGGGTTTCCCCATCTCTAATGTCACAACTTTTGTATCTGATTTTCACATTTTTAGTGGGTGACAAAGTTCAAAATACAACATTCATTCTTGCAGTTCTCTGACAAAAAGGGCTCGTGAAACTTGACATTACTGAGTACATGTTGCATGCTAGGCTCTGTGCAATAGAGGATTGCATAACACAGCAAAAATAGTGCTTTTGTTGGAAAACCATGTTACCTCTCTAGAGGTTATCTGTGATGGTGTGAGAGTATGGGAAATACAAGACATTGAACAGGTTTTTTCATTGCAGTTAAAAAACATAATAAATTAAGCATAAACACAATAATTTAATTAATGAGATCATATTGTAATCCAAATTTTGCCTTTGAGAGTTTAAAGAAATCAAATCATGAAGTTAAAAATCATAATTGTAAATGATGTGTAAATATTAATATAATTTAATCAATAGGGATGGAACAATACATGCTAGGAGTTTCCTTTTAGTTTGTCTGTGGTTCTTTACCCCAATGTATATTCCAATCGCATGTGGGAAATAAAACTAGTGCTAGAGACCCATCTTTACTAGACAGAGGCTTTAAGGTTGGCACCTGAGATTTGGTGATTTTTAAAATCTCTCTGATCACTCAAATGTCTAGTCTCCTTTTCTTATAATGGTAATTATTAGAGATTATGCAGAGAAACCTCCTCTTTAGTCTTGTGGATTGATAGAATTCTGAAAGAAAATAAAGAGTAAAGAGAACAAGAGAAGAAAATAAATTATTTATATTAAACTCAAAGCAGACCTTCTAGTTTTGTTTTTAACATTCTATGACTAAGCATCCCTCAAGATGTGCATTTAGAACAAATACTTGCATCAAGATAACTCTAAGAACTATTTGGAAATATGGCACTCTTGTAGTGGCATCTTGCCTTGCCAGTGAACTTGTGGTGGTGGCCACACTTTTTGGGGGTGGTTTCAAGTTCAGACATGACCATTTATAAGATAGAGGAAGGACTGATTTGTGCACTTGGGTTGCAGAGAGATTATCAGAAGTGCAGAGACTGCATCTTCTGGAGCAGGAAGACTGCAGAGGTTATTTACTCTTATCTGTGTAAAAGTTTCCTTAGTAAATGGCTCATTTAAAACCTGCCTTCACACTTTTTCTCTATTTCAATATATGTATGTATGTGTATATACACACTTATATAATATACATTACTCTCTATATACTATATAGTAATATATTTATAGATATATATTTAATAGTGTATTTAGAAATAGCACTATACACACACACACATATATGTCAAAAACATATATATATATATATAATGTTAAAAACACACACACGTGTGTGTGTGTGTGTGTGTGTGTGTGTGTGTGTTTACGAGCACATTTTTCCCCGCTACCAGTCTGGTCCCACTGTCATGCCAGCCCCCAGTAACACACAGAGACTCTGTATTTGATACAATCCTGTAGGCCACTTACTATCATTGTTTATCAGCTAGCTCTGTCTTAATTATTAACCCATTTCTACTCATCTAAGTATTTCCACATGGCTCATCTTACCAGCCAGAGTGGCGCTGGCGTTCTACCTCTCCGGGCTCTCCATGCTGATTCCTCTTTCCTACTTCCTCTTTCCTCCTTGTCTCCTAGCCCTGCCTATCTTGCTTTCCCATTGGTCACAGTGCTTTATTCATTAACCAGTATGAGGAACATATTTACAAATAACATCTCACATCATCTCTTTTCTGTCTAAAATAAAAGAAGGGTTTTAACCATAACATAGCAAAATATATCACACAACAGTTATCGTCCATCAAATCTATGTCTATATCTATATATATATAGAGAGAGAGAGAGTAAAAGTAGAGATTAAAATACCTGTCCATATTACATTTGAGGAAACTAGGAAACTGTATTGCTCAATTCTAAATGGGATATCTATATTGACCCTCTTTCTCCCAAGACTTAGGGATTACTACAGAAAGAGTGTATGATTTTGAAATAGTGGACTTCTTTGATGTAATTCTGTTTGGTAGGCATGAAAGTCACATAAAACTCTGACTGTATGCACAAGACCTGTGCCAGATCAAGTCAATCCATATTCCAGCACACATGAGGAAGGGGCTCATAATCATAATACATCCTGCAAGTGTACATATTTACTGCATGTCTTAGTATTCAATGGGCTGTAGCAAAATCACATGTTGCCACTTAGAGGCTTTCAATGATAATGAAAATAAAGCCATTAAATGAAGATAACATATGGATTAAATAACTAAATAACTGACTAAATCTACCAAAGACAAAAACAAAACAAAAACAAACAAAAAAATCCCCCAAAAACAAAAAAAAACAAAAGCAGAGGTAACGTTTGCGGTGAATGGAGGAAGTCTTAACTAACTGAGTAATGATCAGATGAAATCCGGAGTGAATGTTTATTATTGACAAGGATTAATGGCTCACATATGGATTGGCTGAACCTTCCTATGACCCATATGTGGATATTGGCAATGTGTATGAAACCTAATTGCTTCAGTTTTTGCTTCTTGGATGTTTGCAGCTTGAGGCTGCTTGCCTACAAAGAGCTCCTTCTGAGACATGCTACTTCTTCCTCTGCTGCATGTGATAAAGGTGTTGAGGCTCTACGTTCTTGCATAGTTGGTGCCCATTCACCCACTGTGTTCAGCTTTTCTTTATGTGTCAGTTATTCACTTACATCTCAACCTAGTCAGGTTTCTGGGACAATGCTGTGTTACATGTGAAAGCTCTTTGTAAATACCATAGTATTTGGTCTATTGTCTCACATTGAAAACCATTTAGGTTTCTACCATTTAGATTTGCTCTTCCATGGACCAATCTGCCAGACATTCCCAACATCTGGCACAGCACTCATCACTCTTTATTGCTAGACAAGTGAAAGATAAAGCAAGCTCTGCTTTTGTCTTGCTACTGACAAAACATTTTCTGGTAAAGGTATGGCTTGAATGAGTTTTAAAAAACAGTTCCCAAACAACATTTTTAAAAAGATTGAATATGCTCAGGAATGCAAGCACAAAGTGAGGATTTTTTCCCCCATAACCTCTCACCTCTCAGCCTTTCTTTAGAGCATCAGTGCATGGACTTGGAAGAAATATATTATAGCTACTCCTCACCTGACTATTCAGTTCATGTACATGCTCTCTGCATAAATGTAGAGACCCAAAGAACATTGATATTAGCTAGATACATGACTGTATCACATTGTGGGTTCTCCTATGCTTCTTGCAAATCAACTGAAAATACTGTTATTTTTACATAAGTCTCTTTCCAATCATTCACCAATACTTTTTCCTACAGTCCAATATTATTTTCTGAAGTAAATCTTATAAGTTACAGACATTAAAGTGTAATATGAAAACAACAAATACCATAATTACTACCTCTTTCTTGGATATTTACAGGGGAATATAAATGAGGTTAAGCCTATTAAAAATCTTGAACCTGAGAGATAGCACACCTGCATTGTTTTTTGGTTAACACACAGTTAGCTAACAGTTAAGCTCACATGCATTCACTTTTAAGCTGGAGTGCTTATAGTTACAAATTTTCTGCTGGGAACTATGTTTTTATTTTTGTTTACTAACATGAAGCAGGAAGGAAATATCATCTACATATTTATAGTTCATCATCTACAGATTTTTAACTTTGACAAAATAGAAAAAATAAAATGTCACATTTTAAATATTTTAAACAGAGGAGCAAAACAATATGTGAAGTGATTAACAAGTCTAATTACAGAAATGAAAAATAGAACATTATATGCTTATCTATTTAATTATTTAAAAATCTGTTCTGTAATTAAGTATTGGCCCATGCCAGAACAACCATGAACATTTTTATGTATGTAAATGTATGTGTCTCAAACACACAGGCTATCATAAAATTATTTTACTGTTATTGATACATTTTTGTTTCCTTCCCCATTTTAGGAATATCATCTATATATGACAGTCATAACCCATGTGACTCTCTCAGTTGTCACTAAGCCAAGTTATACTTACTTATCCCCTAGTGTGCCATTATAATTGAATCTCTACAGCTTAATTATGGCATTGAACTTCCATTTCATCTGCTGAGGAGGAGAATGAAGGCATTAATCACCTTCTAAATTTTCAAAACACAAGGGCGTAGCCTGTCTGCGCGGCTTTTAGCTTTTCAGTAAAGTAGACTGTGTTCAAGCTGTTCCGAGCTTCCAGTTACTGCTCCAGAAGGGTGGTCTAAATTATCAATGAAAGGATGAAATTCTTAATTAAAAGATAATATGAAAAAGTTTAAAGCGGGGAATAGTAAAAGTTGTGAAATTGTTTGCTCAGTAATTAAAGTAACTGATGCAATTTGTTTTCTTAATTACAGCTTGATGACTTCATGTAATTATTTTTATGATTATGTTGAGTATTTATATTTTTATTTTAAATGTTAAATTAAGCATCCTACACTCATTACTAAATTATTTTGATAATATTGCCTTTATTTCCAGTCTATGCCTCTTTGCAATATTCCTTTTCTGACTGAGCAGTATCTTTTAAAAACATAAAATATGAACACATTCCCCATGGAGGGAGAGTCCCTTAACTTAGAGGCAGAGGGAGGGCATAGACCCTACTCCAAATGACTTGACAAATTTTGTTAATCCCTCCTAGAAGATATCACCTTCCCTATAGAGTGGTGGGGGATGGGAGGGTGGGGGCATGGGAAGGAGGAAGGGAGGAAGGGGAAGAGGGAGGTAGAGAGGGAGAGGGTCCAGGATGGATATGTAAACTGAGAAAAATAAATAAATTTCAAAAAAACCCGTAAAAGATGAAAAAAGTGTAAATTCATATCTAGAGTACTTATACAAGCATACTTTGAGTTAGGGTTTCTTCTTAAAAGTATCTATGTGAAAGGACATTTTGAATTATGGAAACATTCAAACAATGTTTGCAGATTTTGTAATTAAGATTATTTTACATGGTATGAATTCAAGGTTCAATTTCATTTCACAAATAGAATTTTCATCCATAAAATGAAAGCTATGCTACAGTACAAAATAGGTACGATAATAGTTCACAGAGAGTTTTACTGTGAACTTGATCATCTTTTTACACATTTTTAGAAGATCTTGGCTCCCTGCTTTGCCTATTGTTATTTATGACTTCAAAGATTTTTTAATTTTTCATGGTATTATAATTATTAAGGGGATATGTGTTTTGTGATTAATATTGAGAAGTTAGCTATTTCTCAAGACATTGGCTTTTATTTGTCATAACATCTTTGTGAAATGTCACAGATATTTGGTTCAATTCTCAACTCCACAATTATGAAGTGTCTCCGTAATGCCTATTGCTGTGACTTCCACATTTTACTTTTGCAGTGCTTGAACGTAGGGATAAAAGGACAATTTTAAAGAAGGCCATTAATCTGAGGATGTTTTAATATTATTACAAGGTTGCAATGACATTTTGATATATATATATATATATATATATATAACATGTATATATATATATATATATATATTTCATTTCCCATACCATCCCCAGTTCCTCCTCCCTCCTCTACTCCCATTCACCACCTCCCCATCCTCTACATCTTCCCAGCCTCCATCTATTCCTCAGATGGGTAAGGCCTTCCTTGGGGAATCAACAAAGTCTGGCATGCCAAATTGAGGTAGGACCAAGCCCCTCCCCACTGTATCAAGGTTGAGCAAGGTATCCCACTATAGGGGATGGGCTTCAAAAAGCCAGTTCATGCCCCTGGGATATGTCCTGTTGCCTCTGCCAGCACAGCATGCTAATCCACCCTACCCTGCCAGGACAGACCAAGTCATATAACTAGCAATGATTTTTAAGTACTCTCTCATACAATACATACCAAGCACAGGATGGAGTGTAAATTACAATCGCTCTTTTTAAAGATCAAGCATCTTCTGCTTTAGATTTCAGGAAGTGTCCCAAGGGGGCAGAAGAAAGCTGATCATTTTTTTTTCTTTCTTTTTTTTTCTTTTTTCTTTTTTTTTGTCTCAATATAAAAACAGTAAATTACCACATCAGGCACTGAAAATATGCCAGTTTTAGTTTTACTTATTATGCACCTTCTCAAGTGAGGGATCCAATATTAAGCTGAGGGAGGTTAAGTGGTAAATAGAATAACTGTAGAAAATTATACTCAGTGGGGATAAGTGTGGAGAAAAATAAATTACGCACAAAAAAAAAAATAAAAGAACATGCATGGTGCAAATTACCAGTGCCTTGTTCCTTAGGGACAGCCTTTCCACTGTGGCAGTGCTGCCATTAAATAATCAAACATTATTTCTTAAAGTGTTACTGACTTGAAAATTTAAAGTTATTTCAGTTATTTCATCTCCTGAAAAGAAGCAGAAGGATTAAAGGAATTCTCTCAAAGGAGTAGCAAAGGTGATGAACACACAGACCAGTCCTCAGTAAGAAAAAGAAAGGACACAAGAAAGTCATCTTATGTAGGAAAATGAACCTGAAGAAAAGAAAAAGATTTTGTCCCCACTCATTGTCACCTAATGTCTCCTTTCCTGTTCAACCCTGGAGAGAAGTACATGTCTCACCCTTTGTTCCCCACAGATGACTAAAGACTGATTGTTCTGTCCTTGGCTCTGTCTCCAGCTCGCCCTTCTGTATCTCTTTTTTATTCAATTTCATACAATCAAAAATTAATAAGACCAAATATGCCAGAATACCATTCTGAGATTCTCATGATAATGTAGACTCAAAAACAGCATTTAGTCAAAGTGAGTGATTTCAAAGTCTAGAATCAATCAGTAGCCATGGAATTTAATTCCCCAAATCTATAAAATATCTATGAGAATATGATGGTTGCCGCCAATGAAGGTAATCCTTCATTGGCATTCTAGACACTTTTAAGCCACAGCTCGAAACATTAACGCTTTGGCTGTTTGCTGTAATCTTGCTAAACCTAGAGCAAGCTCAATTGCAGTCCTAGAGGGCAGGAAGTAATCTTTATCCAGGCCCTGCTGATTGCCATCTCTCATGGACTTCCACTTCTCTGAGTTCTGATTATCCTCAAGACCAGACATTCCTAGTCTGAGAGAAGGATGATAGAAGGGAAAATCAGGAAAGATCTATGCCAGATAAGAAGCTATGATGCACAAAGTTATTGAAAGGGGAAGAGGTCATTGCGAGATCTTGATAGGCAGCAGATAATGACACACTCCCTAGCTGTGTGCTACACTCACTCAGCACTTAAACAGTTCTCGTCTCAAAGCCAGCTGCATATTACTGGGGCTAGCTGCACATTACTGGGGCCAGCTGCATAGTGCTGAGACCAGGGTCACAGCACTGGGACCATCTTCCCAGTACTTAGGCCAGCTGCATAGTACTGAGTCCAGCCTCGTAGTACTGGATCCAGCTGCACAGTACTCGGCTCAGCTCAGGAGAATGTGAGGAAGGCAAACAATGTGAAGCACATGCAGAGCACATAGTATGGTAATAAGTGTCCATTCAAATTAAGTTGTTTAGGAAAAAATATAAGGAAGGAACTAAGACAAAATATGCAAACTTGAAATCAAACTTGAAATTTCCCATTTACACAAAATCAACAAAAACGTGTTCTGCTGGTAAAGGTGACAGCAACTCACATTCCAATCAGTGTTTGAATATTCCACTAAAACATAGAGAATGACCAAAATCATGCTTGATATTTATTTTTATGTAAGTTTATATGTTATAGGTAAGTTATAATGCTTCTATTTTATGATAATTAACATCAAAGGTATTGATTGCTACCATCTGTGGCTTGTGATTATACTGACAAATTTAGGGACCCTTGTAAATAAAGCACAGCTTCCATTAATCCAAACTCTGACAGTACCCCACAACAATTATGACACAGTCTTCTTATTTTGCAAATATTTATAGAAAACTGACGCCCATATTGGGGATGAATAATTCAGAATGAATAATTGAAGCAACAATACTGTTAAATGTTTATCATGGATAAAATCTCCTATTTTCTGAAGGAAGTATAGACAGCATGTAGGCTTCTGCATTTATAAACTGGCAATTTGATGAATATTGCATGAATTGTCATTGGAAGACACAAATAAAAGATTTTCAACCAAGATCAAAGCTAGATTCTAACCAAGTTCAGTTTGGGTGACATAGAGCATGAGCCCTGTGCTTCTCCCTCTATCACAGTAAGTCACTGAGGGTGTGTGTTTTGATGTAAGGTCTCTTGTAGAGTTCACAATGACCTAAGCTTTAACCATTTCAATTTCATGAGATTTATTATTTACCTCCTCCCATTATAGTCTCATGAAGTTCTCCTACTGTGGTTCTGATTCATAATGGCAAAGGACTTGTCCAATATAGAGGAAAGAGTTACACTCTAGAAAGCACACAAAATGTAATAGAGGAAATAGAACATTGCCAGAGTAAGATGAATCATGTCTTTTGTAGTTGCAAAGTTCTCTATTTTGTTTAATCTCTGTTGTGATTCTCTTGAAATCCTTATTTATTTTTAAGTAAGAGCATTCCCACTTCCATTTGGCAGTAAGCCTTGGCAAATTTCATATTTGAGTGTAAGCACTTAGGTAAATAGTACAGCAGAACCCAATCTGGCCTTCTCTGTAGGAAGAACTTAAGATAGAAATGTTAGGTTGTACCTTAAGTGAACATCAGAGAAAGATGCTACTAATAAATGCAGACAATGACATACTTAAATGATGAACTGGTACTAGTTAAGCAGGGGAGAGTTTTAAAAAAAGTTTATATGGTCCTCATGGTAAACAAGAGCAAGGACAATGCCCATTAGTGAACTTGAACTTGAGAATGAAACAAAAGGAAAACTAAGGGAAGAGGAAGGGCTCTTGTTAAAGAGAACTGTGCATGCCATCTGATAGATGCTAATTTTTTTCTTGAGAGAGTAACAGTCATTGAATGATTGTAAGTAGAAGAGTGAATTTATCAAAGGCCTGTTTTAGAAAGGTTACTTTCAGTTGTTCCTTAGGAAAACCAATGATGAGAGTATTAGTTTTTCCATTAATCTAAGCAAGGAGAGATTAACTGCACCAAGATTCTGACAGGAAACAGAATTAAGACAGTGTTCACATGGACAGTGTTTTCTAAGGAAGTGTTGGGAAGTTGTGAAGATGTTTATAGCTGGCTGAATGGATGTGTTCTTATTGTTGAGATTCATCTATAAGAGAGTGAGCATGATTATTCAGAGATCATGATTTCTACATTAGAAATGTTCAAATTAAGTACTAATACTCAAAAACATTAACAATGAAGGAATGACTGGGTGTGAGAATGATTTAGAACATGGAAATGGGAATGTTGGTCCAGGTTTTCTGAAACAAACAAACAAACAAGCAAAATTGGAAAATACCTAAAGCATGCATGTTATAATTAACAAAGTAATCAAGATGCTTGTAAGAAAACATCATAAATGCACTCTAGTGCAGCATGAATCAATTTCGTATACTTCAGAGGTTGGTTAACTGGTTGATTCCTACACTTGTTCTGATATTCTAATATTGTAGAATTTCACTTCAAAAAAATTCATAATTTATTTTTCTATGGTTACGATGAATTATCTGGCAATGCCTTCTCTTGTCCCCTTGAAACACACATCCTGACTCTGTGTGTGTGGGGGGTGTAGGTGTGGGTGGCTTGTTTGGTCAATTGTTAAGTCAATTTTAATTTGTTTTAACTTGATTATGGAAGAGCTTTTATTTCTGTTTGGTCACTAGAATAGTTCAACATGAAATCACGACGGGAAAGTACCATAAATTAAAGAACTAAAAACAGAGAAAAATTATACTTCCCGTGAAAGACACACTACTGTGTGACTTTGTTCTCTGTATGTGTCATATACCGGTCCTGATGTTATAGCTCATAGAAAAATTCACTGTAGAATCCATAAGAATCTTAGTGGAGGAAGAAGTCTTTATCCATAAGACTCGTAGTGGAGGAGAAGTTATTTAGAAGCTAAATGAATACACAAATACATGCTATGGAAACACCAGAAAAGACTTACTCTTTTATTTGAGTTCTAAACCTTGCCTCTAGAATTCAGTATTTTATTTGTCTTGTTTTGTGCAGAAGGAAAATCTCACGATTTTTCTACTTTTGCATGTGCTATGATCCCCTTGTGTTTGCCTCCTATTCTGGGTTATGGGTGTGTGCAAAATACCCTGACATAATTTTATATTTTTATAACAATTTCATACTAATACAATATCATAGATTGCTGTTAAGAGTTTTCTCATGTTTACAATAAAACTGATCACTATATTTCTATAAGAAGGAAAAAAAAAGCCCGCTAGCTGTTGGTACCTAAGCCACACACAGCTCTCTTATTTGATACCAACTAGCTCACCTACAATTCATCCATCTAGCATTGGATCTCTGTCTGTAACTAAATTCAAATTTTCTTGCTCCTCTTCCATAGAAACCAGGTTGAAAAATTGACATATAAATTAATTTTATAAATAAAAATATTTAATGACAAATTTATTGATTTTAAACTATGTACATTTGTATTTAAAGATAAATATATGTGACATGCATATGTAATATATGTAAATTTTAAAAGAATATGCACATATATTAATCAGACCAATTTTTTCTGGATTTGCCATGTTTTCCTTTAAAACACAATTAAATTGAGCATATGGGGCACTTGTAACACAGCATGGACTAGGGAACTTCAAAGGGACATAATTAATTGGAAAAGCAAGGAACAGCATGACTATATAAGCAGAGCAAAACTCATGGTAATCACTTTAGCTTAATTTATGTGTTCTAAATATTTGAGAGCTAAAGATGACTAAAAGACAGTTGGAATTCAGACTTTTGCCTTCAAGCTATGTACTGAATTTCATTGATTATACAATTTTTATGAAACCATAACTCAAATGTGTAAAGCAGAGAGGACTGCACCTAAAGATCAATGCAGGGATTCTGTTTTTGTTATTGGGTTACATTATCAGGATTCATTTAATTTCAGAATGTTGGGTCAACTCTTACTATTACATGTTACCTGGGTAGCCATAAGATCAATTTCTTGATGTTTTCCTAGAACTTCATTTTTCTGTTTTTGAATTCTATATCTCTTTTTTGTCTAAACTACTTTTGAAACATTTAATAGTGCGTATAAATACATATGTTTAATTAGCTTGGGTTGGGGAGATGGCTTAGTGGTTTAGTGCTTGCTCGGGGAGACATGAGACCCTGAGTTCAGCTTCTAGATCCCATGTGACATAACAAACAAACAAACAAAAAACAAACAAACAAAAAAAACAAAAATAAATAGGTTTTGTGTATATGCTCGTAATTCCAGTGCTGGGGCAAAGGTAGTTGTATTGTGTGTTTACTTGAAATTCTCACAAGCCTTCAAAAATGGATAAGCTCAGGTCTGAATCTTGAATGATCTTGACTTATTGGTTGTATGAAGGTTATAAATGTGATCCACTTTCATCCTGTTAGAAATAATGGAAAGTCAAGAATATGGCCTTACAAATGAATGTAAACTGGTGTGTACTGCCAGAACAGACCCCCCCCGCACCCAGCTCCCTCTGCTCACAGCTATCCCCCAGCCCAACTTCTACTTTCACTCTCTAAAGCTGCAGCCTGGTTTACATGTTCCATTTTCTTTACCTTCTCCATTTGTACAAATCAAAGTATATAGGAAGATGCTTAAATGGAGCCAAGAATATAATTGCCTTGAAGCACCCTCCCAATAGTTTCTGTGGTATCAGGCAAGATATGAAATTGTCAGTGATGAGCACAGGTGATAACTTTGCACTTTTCTCTTTAATGCAGCCATCCTGGTAAGGACATTTGCAGCTGTCTCCCCATTAGCCTCTTTTGGCACTCTTTTGAATTTCTGGGAATTCAAAACTATTTTCATGTTCAGTATTTTGGAACCCATGATTTTTTTCTATATGAAGAGTCTCCCTTATTTTTATCCTAACAAACTTGTTCTTGTAATTTTCATGGCATGTCACTGCTTTAAGAAATTCTTTTGTCATTCCATATTTGACTAAAGTGGATGATATTATTTAAATTTCTTTCTAAGTGGTTATGACCTTAGTTACTCTCTGAAATTTATTTTAAAATTATGTACATACAGCCTCTGTCAACTGACAATGTTCATATTCAAGCAATGTTGTAAGTCTGTTGTAGTTTTGCAGTTCGAGTAATAGTGCTCAGTTCACTAAACATTTGTTCAATAAGTGCTGAATCTATTGCAAGTCCTAACTCCAGGGGAACTTTGAATCCCATTGGCACAAAATTAAAGAGAGATTCAAAATTGATAACTAAAGTGTGAGACACGGTCATTAGAGATACTCCAAGGAAAATCTTTCTAGCTTCATTAGCATCTGTTTTCTCCTTATGAAACGCAGGGTTTAACATAGATCAAGTGGAAGATTGTTTGCAGGTCTAAAATTAAACATTTCTATTGCTGGCTCAGGAAGAAGGAGAATCGATGTGCCCAAAGCACTCAAGAAGTGCTTCAGGAAGTTTTGATGAGAAAAACTAGACCAAATAAGAAACTAGAAAACAAATATTATAATTTTATAATTTGTGAGACGAGGTTTTAGTTGCAGAGATGACTTACCTTGGAAATGTAGAAGAGTGGCTCAGTTGAAGCAGACACAAGGCACAGGGTTCCAGGGTCATCTAACAGGACTTTTTTTTTTTTTTTTTTGTTAGTGTTTGCTGTTTGGAGAAAGGTTATCCTATAGCTATGCAAGCTTTGACCTTGTTATATATGAAAAGCTGGCCTGACCCCTGATCCTTGTGCCTCACATGTGCTGTGATCACAGAAGTGCACAGGTTTAATTGGACATCATTTTAAGCACAATGTAATATTCAACACAATAAAAATGTAGTGAATTCATGTGCGTGTTGGGCACTGTTAAACACCAAGAATAAATCATACTAGGCATAAGTCCTACTTTTGTGTACCTCAGATCAGTGGGGATGTAGTATAAAAAGCAGTTACTTCCCATATCAAAGAAATGCGTTGAAATAGAGAATGCATACTGACTAACAAACAGGCCTGTATTTTTTAAGAATTGTAAAAGGAAGTGTTTGTGTGATGAAGGTCAAGGAGTGTGTTTCACTGTGCTTATCATTAAAATGTGTGGCATGCTTTTGGAGTTCTGTTATTAAGTTAGCAGATTCATTTACAGCCCGACAGCTTTATCTGTTTGTGTCACTTTTCCACATCTCAGGTCCTTTGTGTTTTAAAACATAAATCATTAATGAAATAATTAAAAGCAATGTAACAAATGCTGGAAAAAATCAACACAGCAGTGGGATTTCAGTATAAAAATTAAAATGCATTAAGGAGAGAATTACAAAAAAAAAAGGTAATCAAAAGGCAAGCATGTCTCCATGTTGGAAAAATATTAATATTTTAATTTAACAAAAAACCACATATACTCATATATAATTAGATTTGGCATTTGAATATCAATGATGAGAATAGTGTGTTTAACCTTATCTCATGTATTAACATATTTATCTTTGTTCATTTTAGCCCAAACAATTGAAGACACAGTACTAAATGACTTGCTCAAAGTCACCTGCTGTATTAAAATTTGAGCATAAGAAGTCTGGGTAATGAGCATGAATTCTTAATATTATGCTCCATAGAGTGAATGAAAAACATATGAGAGTTACATTAAAGTATAACATTAGGATTAATGTATAATAATTGGCTTTAATAACTTTGAAGTGGGTAACACTACTATACAACAGCCAAACTGCTCAGAACAAGTACAGAGATGTGAGTTTTAAACATACTTTAAATGCTTGTCAAAGGTACTATACATATAATGAAATATCAACATAAAAATGAAAATAAATATTTGAAGTACACATAAGTTTATAATATAGACCTTAAATATTTCCAATAAATAAAAAAGAACATATTCTCTATAGAAAAATGGCGAAGGGAAAGGGGATGTGTTAAGCTGGTTGATGATGCTTGATAATTCACTGTATCTGTGTATGTGTGTATGTGTGTGAAAATATTCATGTACAAAAATAGTAAAAGATAAAGGTAATAGTTAACAATTCACAGAACAATTTTAAAAAAAGATAGTTTAGAATATTAAAAACCATCTTAAGTGTGGTATTAATATCAATTAAGGCAAAAACATTATCAGACAAAGTGCTGCTGAGGGCAATCATGTGAGCCACTGATAGGAATAACTTTTCTTACTCTCTTAGAAAAGTAATTTCCAGTATTTATGAAAAGGCACCAATTCTGTGTACTTAAGTCAGTTGTTTCTGTGATTACCAACAGGCTTCAGAACAAGCTGGATTCTAGACTTTATCCACACCCTTGATGCAGGCCTCATTTTTAAACACACATCCTTGATGGGGACTCACGTTTAAACACATGCCCTTGATGTTGGCCTACTTTTTACAAGTCTCAAGTTGTAAACAAGACCATCATAACAAATATGCCCTGTGATGCTGTTCTGAAGATTAAGGGGAGCAGGCTCATAAGCAACAGTTAACAGTTAACACATGTTAGAAGTTGATGAATGTTAATTATGATCGTTATTAGCTAGACTATATGTTTTTTTGTGAAATTATTATTGAAATACTTATAGTATTATAAAAATAAAAATTTCTAATGTTATTCCATGCAGTCTCAGAATGACTGCAATTATCTTTCTAAAATCATGGTGAGCAAATTCGTCTTCAGAGGACTGGAGCTGAGCACCACTCTCCAGGAGCAAGGCAACCTAAGAACGGGCACATATTGAGCCAACAGGCACATCTTGACAAGGTTATTAAGTAGGTACTTCTGAACACATGGTCTTCCTGACACCCTAAGTAGCTGCTTCTGGTTTCTGAAAGCATTGCAACATTTGCAAATTACAAACAAAGCTCATAAAAAACCAAGTTATCCTCTAACTAAGGGTGCGGTTAGCATTTGAAATCATTGTGTATTCTTATTTCAGCAGAACCTGTGGTGTACCCCACATATGGATGATATTGTGTGACAGTGTGCTGTAACTGTTGGAGTTATTATTAGCTATGCAGGAAAGAGAATTTCAATACAAGACTATTACTTCAGATGTCAATCTAAATGTGACCTGACCTAAAATTGCCTCAACTTTTACCACTGGCAAAATTCCAAGTAATATTTTTTTGGGGGAGGGAATCAAAATGTTAGTGTAAAGATTAAGTGGAAGATAACTGAATTTGTAGATGTAAGCTTGAAGAGCTCAATTTAGGTAGCCGTTGCCATCAAGATTTGACATGATTTAAGGCATGTAAGCTTTTCAAGTGACTGAGCCAGCAAGATTCTATTTAACAGCTGTAACTCCTTAAAGTTCAAACTATCATTTGCACAATTACTGAAGTTCACATACAATATATCACACATAGGTGTGCTTCTAAATGGTGACATGTCTTAACAACTTGCCATTGTTTTTGCGCTTCAGGCTATTGTACTTCATTTTATTTACAGCAAATTAATGAAAAGTGACATTGTAAATATGTTCAGGGGCATATAAGACATACTAGAGATTTAAGAATTTTAGAAGTAATGTTTGTCTAATGAAGAAGAAAGAGGGTGGAGAAAGGACAGGCCTGTTCATTTATGTGGAGTAGGTTTCTGTACCATGAACACAACTGCTAATTTAGATAGCAGAAGAAGCAAAGAACACTCCTTCTGGCAGACATCTTCACAGTTAATGAAGTCCAATCTCACAAATATTTGGCACTGAAATCCTCATAGCTGGAAGTACTTAGGCAAACAATAGGAATGCCGCTTTCAGAATTGTACAAAATGCTGTGGGTATGAAAAACAAATCTGGATTAAAATCTTTCTAATTTTTCTTTCATTATAAAGATTCTCAGAAAAGTAGAATAAAGGATATCTTTGAAGACAATTTTGGTACAGCATTCTTTTGGATTTTAAGACATGTATATGTCTATGTTTCCAGTGTTATATTTATGTTAGCTGAACACAGTTGATACTCAGGAGGCTTTGGGAGGAAAATCAGAACAAGGCTCACAACAGAATAAAACTAGAATTCTCCTCAATGTGGAAGACAAAGAAAATTCCACAGATGGACTCCTTGGTGATAAATATATATTTTTTTTAAAAAAATTCTGTGTCTGGTTACAGGAATTTAAAATGCAATTAATCCTCCATCTAGTTCATCCTGCTTATTTTTCATTCTTTACTACAGAATTACATAGTCATAGAGAGAAACTACCTCTTGGCAATCAGATTAAATCCCTACCTCAGTCACCATGCCTTGGGAATTTATTCATTACCTCAGTCATCACTTTTGTTATGCATCTGTGGAATGTTGTTTTGGCTTCTGAAGTTCAGAATTGATGTGCTTGACTTGGGACAGTTTTACATAGCAGATTATATAAATCTAGATACAGAAAAGTGTTTCATAACACCCATACATTATTATTTTAGCTTTCCAATCATACAGAGCTTATTTCATTGGATTTTGCCACCTCACTTTCAAAAGGAGGCTCAGAAATATGGAAACAACATTACAACATAGAGCCAATTCAAATTCAAGATGCATTGGTCCATTTCATGATGGCCTTTGTGGACACTACATCACCCCTAAAAATCAGTAGAACCCTCGAGCTCTGTCTCTCTCTCTCTCTCTCTCTCTCTCTCTCTCTCTCTCTCTCCTCTCTTTATATATATATATATATATATATATATATATATATATATATCTGCAGTGTCACCAAATGATTATTGTTAGAAATTGTACTATTTTCAGCTTGAGATGTCCTCTTGGAATCAAGTAAATATTAGTTATTTTTATTTAGCTGTATATAAAAGAAGCTGCCACAGACACTGAAAAACTTGAGTTTTGAAAAGTGAGTATTGATATATTTTTAATTTTTTTCTAAAAGTCCCCATATTTCAAGAGAAATCCCACCCATTGCTTGTGTTTCTCAGAAGTGCATCATTACAAAACTTTGTTAATTAATATCACTATAATGTGTTAGCTTTTATTTAATGTAGTGTGCATTCAGGGAAATGGGCAATATGGCTATGTGGTCTAATACTACAATACCTAGGTTTCTATTACGTAAGAGATGTCATCCAGAATAATTGCTCAAGAATGCCTACTGAATGAATGAATAGCATGTTGTTTATAAAAAAAAATAAATTTTGAGTGGGCTAAAAAAGGATCTGTATGTTTGTTGATAGTATTCATATATTTGTGGAGGTGAGTACCAATAAATACACATACACACAGATACACACATATATGTAGACATACACACAGACATACACACGTATACAGACACAAATATATACATATATAGACACAAAGGCACATAAACAGACACACACAGAGACAAATGCTTGCACATAGATACACAAATGTACACACACACACACACACACACACACACACACAGCACACAGGCACACAAATACATATTTACTGTAATATACTCATACAATACATTCATAAAACACACATACAAAGATACATACACACTCATATACATGTAAAAAGCATTACAAGTTTTATTCCAGAGAATGTGCTTTCACCTACTGTGTTAGCTGCGTAAGGCTGAGTATTATGAGATATTATAGCATTAATTCATTCTGTAATTGTGTCATGAACTGTTCATTGCCCCTCTGCAATCCTTACCAATCTACTTCCTCTCAATCACTACCTTTAACCAGGTACAAGCAAATGTTGCACATGTTTCTTTACATAGGAAATAACTCAAGGTTAAATTTACATTTCTGACATACCCCACAGGATCAAACTAATCTTGGTCTCTGGGACTTTGCTTTGAGTTCATGTTCCCTTGGCATTATTCTTAGTCCATGCCAGCCACCTCTTCTATTCTTACCTTATTTACAAGTTGAGAAATTAGTCAATGAAACACACATATTCATGCCAGGATTACCATTGGGGGGGTCTCACTTAAGACTTTTTATCCTCCTACTTACATTATCCTACTTACATTCACTTTTTCTACAATCAAAAATTATGAATGAAATTGTTGCATTGTTGAAGCAAATGCCCTTTGAAACACTTATGTCATTTTTTTTCAATCTCAAGCATTTCTGAATGCTTTGGGCTCTAAAATACTGGCAGATTAGAGTTTATCAAAATTTATCTCCTCTTAATTTACCGCACACAAACTAAATTTAGATTAAATCCCGATCAAGCCATAGTACATGGCTGTATCATGTAATGGTTTTTAATAGAGTTGATTCTCTTGTCACAGGCCAAGTTCCAATGTACAAAAGAAACATTACATTAGAATTACACAAATGTAACAGTCTGAATATTCTTCATCCCAGCTCCAAGTGGTCTGACAAGCTTGTGAACCTGACACAATAAATGAATCACTAGGGCTGAGCTGAGAAACCAAATTTATTTTTAATTTGGAATGAAATGTCAAAATTCTACAAACAGTCCTTTGTTTTTTTTTATTCCACTGGGCACATGATAGGCATTTTAATTAGAGTGCAGCTATTGTTTCATTTTCTACTCAGAAGACTCTGATTATTATTGATTGAGCAATAATAATTGGTTTAAATCTATCTTCTTCTCATAGTCTTCCCTTTCTGTATCAACACACAGCAGCTCTCTAAGTCTTATAAAGGCTTCAGTTATAATGGCTGAGTACTACCCTAAAGATTTCATTTATTCATAAATATCTCTTTAAGGAACCTGTCTCTAAACACATTTTGTTTGTACTGGATAGTTGAGGGAACATACCCATATGTGTTGTATACATGAAATTATATGTTATGTAAGGGAAAATATTAAAATAGGGTCCATTGACTAAACAATCAAAGGGTGCTGAAGTGAACTTGTGTATTTAGAAACAGTGAGCTGTTAAAAGCTGACAAAGACTAAAAATAAAGTGATTTCTCCATAAATGGCATCATTGCTTGAGACCAGTCAATTATTATACTTGGATACCATGTTTTATAGCTACCATTTCAACCACATTTTACATTTAATAACATAGTTTGTATGGTTTGAACATTGTTCATGAGGCCCAAATCCAGGTTTCATCAGAAATTCAAGGCAATGTTTTAGTGATATACACCTATAAAGTAAAAAGCAAGTTATGTACTTCAAATGTAGCATAGAAAAGACTAAGCAAAAACAAAACAAAACCAATGAAATAAACATCAAGTCTTAAAGCTCCATGTCTGATATCTAGGGATCATGATGGAACTGTTTAGTCTTCTTAGGTCTCCTTGTTGCTCTGCTGTCTACAGTGCTCATAGCCGCTCTTTTGTGCAGGCTCTATGCATTGCCTAGTTTTCCTCAGAAAATGTTCTAGCTCCTGGCATCTCTAGAATCCTGGGATTTCCATTGCAACTTGGGCTTCCTCTTCACATCTTCTACAAAATAAATAGTATGTGGACAATACTGCCAAATTCTGCTCTCAGCTTAAGATGGAGCAAAAAGTCCTTGATCCAGGATGGCACTTGGCCTGAGTCTAGTGGCTCTAGGTATTAAGCCCAAATTCTGGAACCCACATCACCATCACCAGAAGACTGATTCTGAAGCAGAAGCAGAGTATTTATTTGCAAACTGACTGGTCCCTCTGTCCATCTGAAATGGCTATAGTAGGGACCACAGAAGCAGCAGTTAAAAAATTAGAGCATCAGCAGCCACAGGTACAGAGTAGGAGAGATCCTGAGCAGGTAGGAAAGGGGCTTTTCATAGTAGTCAAGCAGGAGGGAGAGGATTAGGGAAACACCAAAGCTGACCAGCTACGAATTTGTGATTGTCTCAGCTTCAGCCAAAACTGCATAGTTATATCCTTGGGATTGACTCAGTGCAGAACTGAGCTAGTTGGTTGCTAGTTGGCAATTCCAATCCCTCTGGATAGTGATTGGCTGCTCCCATGAAATGTCAAGAATTCCAAGTCTAGGAGAATTCCCTGTCTGAAGAGATTCCTAACCCAGGGGGAATTCCTAGCCTGCTTGTCTGGGATTTGTTGGGATTTGTCAGTTTTTCTAGCTCAGGGATTCGCTAATATTGAGAGAGGGGCAGGGATGGCTCCTATTCCAGGGACACACTGTGTTTCTTTCTATAGATCTTTTTGGCATTTTGCCTCTAATTCTAGAACCTGGAAAAATTTCTTTTACATGTTCTGAATCTAGGGGCCACATGTGTTGTTTTGGCACTAGTTTTCAGAGTTAGGGCGTTTCTCCCTGGCTCTAAGCTAATGGATAAAGTGTCTCTTTAGCTGGCTTGGGTCCTGAATACAAGGTCGTTTCTTTTACTGGGTTGGGACTTGGGGCCCAACCAATCAAGGTCTGTATAGGGGCTGTGGACCAGGGATTTTCTGGGGTCTCAGTCTTTCACTAGGGAAATACATTTAGAATTGGATATTTTTGATCATTACTCTTTCTTAGTGGCATTCTCAGATGAGGGACTCCCTGATTTCCATCCCCCGCCCCAGACAGGACCCTTAATGAGTCACTGACTTTTCCATCTCTTGTGTTTTATGTTATAGACAGAGTTCTTTCTTGCCTGACCCCACAGGCATTTAATTCCAAATAAACACAGAAAGACATATTAATTATAAAATGTTTGCCCAATGGCTTAGGCTTCTTACTGCATAGCTCTCTTTTAATTATTAACCCATAACTACAAATCTATGAATTTCTACATGGCCTTACCTTACCAGAGAATGTCTGGGTATAGCTACCTTCCCAGTAGTTACATGGTGTCTTTCTGGCAGCTTCTCTCTGAGTCCTCTCCCACTAGTTTTCCTCATTTGGTAGTTCTGCTTATACTGCCTGGCACGTTACTGACCAATCAGTGTTTTATTCATCAACCAGCAAGAGAAACTTATATCCAGGACATTCCCCCACAGTCTCCTCTTTTCTATCTATATAAAAAGAAAGATTTTAAATTTAACATAATAAAATTATATATAACAAAATATTTATCTATCAAGAACTATAGTTAAAAATATTTAGCCCAATAATGTTTGGCAAAACTTAAAGAAAATATTCTATCATCTATCCTATACTTCTGAATCTAAAGTTTAATGAGGAACTTACCTTTTATCTTGACTAAGGAAAACCATAACCACAACTATTTGTCTTCAACTCCATCAAAGGCCACAGAAGGATAATATATAAACTGTAGAATTGAAAGTGACAGCTCACTGTCTGAACAGTTACCTAAAGTTCCCCTGTAATGCTGGAGCATCTGTCTTCAACACGTAGGCCCATAATTACTGGCAGATTTCTCAGCAAAGCAGAAAACTTGAAACTGTCTTGCCTATATTGTCAGTTTGTTGGTTATTTTTCTCTGTGTCCTGCAGAATGTCTGAAAGACTCTTCTATGAAGCAGAAACCCTGAAGGTCTGTCCCATCTTGTTTTGGCAAGTTCAACAGACACTTTTCTGTGGGTCCTGTATATCCATTTTATACAACTTATAGTCAAACCAGGCAAGAAAAGCTTCTTGCTCTAATGGTTAGTCTTGCCACGTTGAAGGCATATTGACCTTAAATTTGTATCAATAAACCAAAATCCATATCAATGTAAAGTATTCATGTCTATCTCATATTTCTACCATTTTTTTTGGAAAGAGCTTGACTGTGATCATTAACCATTTATAACCAACCCTATTAAAATGAAAACAGATATTTATAAAAAAATATGTGGGTGTAGATCTCTATAAATAGTTCCCTGCTGTTTAAGACATTGTCAATCCCAACTGGATCCTGAGATAACCCAGAAGCATGGCCAAATGCTGGCTGAAGTAGTCTGCAAGGCTGCATTGTCCCAGTTTTCTTTGATGTTAGATCACTTGAGCCACTGCTTCATCTTCTGTGGAAACAAAACCAGAATATGTTTTCCTAAGCAGCATGTCCTTAGGCTTAAATTTAGAATTCAAGGCATTTTAAAATATATAGGTTGGATTAATCCAGCGGTATTTATAATCAAACGTCTTTTAGCCACATTTGCTCCTTCCTTCAGTAATCAAACAATTCAAATACAACACAATAACATTCAATATCCAGACTCTATATTTTCCTTCCTTCTGATCTCTCAACATTTCCCTCTATATCTGACTCTGGCTTTTCATTACCTAAACCAATTAAGAACTCCATTTAAATTATATAGTTTGGAATTTTAATCCTCTACTCAGTCAAAAAAAAAAAAAAAAGATTGCACAGAACAAACAGGGACTTTTTAAAACGGTATTGACTGCAAACAGAAATATGAATATGTTAGGTATTTTGTTCCTAGTTTGGTCTCACAATATATGTGCCTGTTAGGCACCTGAACTCCTGTCTTTCTGTTTATACAGCAAGAATTTTATCCAAGGAGCCATCTACCCAGCCATATGTTTTGTTTACAGTGTTTACTTGAGTGATATAGTGTTTCACATAATGAAGAAAAATAGAAGTAATAAAAAGAAGATAACTGTATTTAGCCAAACACAGTGATGTAATCTGGATTAAATAAATACTCAAAATAATAATAACAGAAGAATATGAGGAATGGTGTTGAAGTCCTATTTGAACTCCAAAGGTTATTCTGACCAGTATATTCTGCAGAAGTGCTGGGTTTCTGTCATTCTGGTATATTTTCTTTTTTGATTTCTAAAACGGGGCCTGTAATATTGACCTACTAAGTTTTGGTAAGTACAGTAAGGGAGTTCATTAAAATGTAAATTAGACTAAGTAGTCAGAAGTATACAAGGGATTTTTAAATAATGAAGAACAATGAGAAGCCCTCTTTCCCTCAGGAATTTTGTTTCTCTAACAGTTTGAACCTTATCCATAGTCATGATCTAGCTAGGAAACACTCTCGGAAAAAAAAAAAAAAAAAAAAAAAAAATAAAAGAAAAAATAATCGGGAACTAAAGCTAACAAACAAGCTGAGTACAGCAGTGTGAGACTTCAAATGCCATCAAATGATAAGAAAATCACCTGGGATGCCAATGTGTTTAATGAACAAAATTGTCCTGGGAGAAGTATAAACCACAAATTCTGCTGTGTTAGATTTGTATGGGCAAATCTGTATGTCACAGTGTGCTCAGCTCCAGAAAGAGAAACCCTACTGTGTAGAATTTTTAAAACGTGGAGACAAAGTACTACCCTTTGGTTTCAGAAAAGCATGTCTGTGGAAGGTCTAACAGGGTCAAGTACCTCTGTGTGGACCATTCTATCCACACAGGAGTGAGTTTATGTCAGCCTGTCCAGGACATAGGCAAATTAATGTTTTTGACAGAGGATAGTGGAAATTATATGCAGCTGTTTGAAAGAAAACATTTAGAGGAATCATTATGGGGAGTCAAATACAGGGGATTGATTCAAGGCATAAGGCCTATATATGTTTAGTAGTTGAGATTTAACCTAACTTCATATTTATTCTGACATTAGTACTTTTTTCTCCCTTAGCGATATGATTGACCCACAAGAATAATATAAACTACTTGTCCTAAAATCATCAATGACTTTTATATATAGGATATGCTAATTTCATCTTATCCATGAGGCTTGAATTATAAAACTTGAGTAGGTAACTGAAATTTCATGTTTCTAAATCCTAGATAGACAATGCATTTTTATTCATATACCTCTAGGAAAAAGTTTAATTTTAGCCAATTTGAATAAGTGCTCACTACTATTAACTGACATATAGAACAATATTAAAACAAATGTAGTGTGAGTATAGTTTGTCTCTAAAAAATATCTTAAGTGTATTGTGATACCATTTTTCTGTATGTATGTATCTATATATGTACGGGTGTATGCACATGTTTGTTTGTATGTGTGTGTGTGTGTGCATGTCCATATTTATACAGAGGCCAAACATCTACATTGGCCTTTCTTAGTCATTCTTCAGTTTATTGCTTTTAATACATTTTTTTTATGTATATAAATATATATGTAAGATGTGTGTGCCAGGGTGCACTTGGGAAGGCAGAGGAAAACTTACGAGAGTAGGTTCTTTCTATTATGGAGGGCCTCGGGAATAACTCATGTCATCAGAATATTTGTCAAGCACTGCTATCTTGAGTTGTCTGGGTGCTTTAGAAGAACTGATTTCTGACATCTGGGTGGATCATTCACTTTACTTTTTAAAACAGTGTTTCCAGACTGACCAAAGCTGGTTGGCAAAAGAACTCCAAGTACCTGCCTGTCCCACTTTCCTAACTTGAGGTTATCATCTACTCCTCACCATGCCCAGCTTCTTGATTGGTGTTGAGAATGCAGGTTCAGGTCCTTATGTTTCAGCAGTAGGTATTTTAAGCTGAGCCATCTTCCTATCCCTGCATATTCTTTTCTTTGTGCTGAATGAGAACATTGCCTGTGAGAAGACATGAAATAAAAGATACAGGCAGACTAGTTAAGCCAGTATGCAAAAGTCACTAGAAATAGGTTCTTTAATTCCATAATTTCCAATTTGGTAGCTTCACAGTGACTAATACACAGGGAATGCCATGGTGAGTATCCCAGACTAGGGACAATTTCATTGGCATACTGAATATAGCAAGTATTTTTATACTTACAAATTGTTTGAGGCTAAAAATTCCTATTTAGAATTTTATACCACTATTCCCTGCAGGTGACTGAAACCAAAGATAAAAAAAAAACTATATATAAATGATGAGACTGTACCCTCTTTACTCATCATGGAGAGCAGCATTCTCAATGGACTTTTCAACTGAGACATTGCAGATAATTCTGTGCTACTCTAGACTACTACTTCTTTGCTCTCCAAGTCAAAGCCATGTACATTGGCATTTCTTAACACATCCAACACACTTTGTGATGGTCCAAAGAATTGTATATGTCTCATGGCCAAGAGGAGGATAGTAGTGATAAGGAATGGCATATTCTATGTTGTCTTTAAAAGGACACTAGTCCACTCAAGCAATTGGTTGTGGCAGGCCTTGCCCTTCCTCCTTCTCTCTGCTTTTGGCAAAAACCATTAGGATACATCCTTAAAGTTAGCCAACAAGGTCTATCCCTTTATTTGGCCACTCTTCTCCTCTTGAGCCTGACGATCAAGGTCCAGCTATCAAAGTATTAAAGTCTAGCAATCAACAACCCTAAAAAAAAATAAGAACCTTCCTTGATTCACCTAATTACCATGACTAATCAAAATACACCATTGCATCATAGCCCATCCTAACAGAAACTTCTCATTTTTCTTTTAAAAATATTACACTTCCAAGGTCATTTGCTGTTGTCTTCTACCTGAGTCAGAAAGCAGTCATATTAACTTTTCTTTTTGAGTTTAATAAAATATCTCTCTGTGAAAACAGGTGTTGGGGGTGACTTGTGCCCAGTACAGGGACCAGGAAGGATCTCTGTGCTTGTAGGGGGTCACCTTCAGTCTTATTTTTTGTCAATTTCTTTACTGATAATATAATCGAAATAAGAATCATGAATTCTTTGAATGTTTTCATTGTTGTTGCTTTTTTCTAGAGGTTCTTAAATGCTAGCTATAGCTATGTGGCTAGTTATATATAAAAAAATTTCCCTCTTAGGTAATTTTACTGTTTCTACTCTTATATTCTCTATATATAATGACGACTTCACATTGTATGTCTTCCAGTTCCTCTCTACCACACATAGGTTTCATAGTAGTATACATTTCTTTGAAGCAACTCTTTTGAAACTTAAGCTTTCCCAAAGAAAAGCCATCAAGATTCTGCTTGCCTTTGAGTCTTACTGCAATAACTACTTGCAAAATTTCCCTGATTAAATGAAGTGTAAATCATTGTTCCAACTTCCCTTTTCTTAAATGGCCATATCATAGTGAATCTAAATTGCAATATACTATCCTATCTTTTCTCTCTTTTCCTGCTTTTGTTGATATTGTCCAGAGCCTCATGACTGCTAAGTACTTAATCACACAGCTATATATCCATATATCTCCTTTTTCTCTTTTTGTTTTGGTTTTACTTTTTGAGACAGAGTTTCTTTTTGAAGACTTAGCTGTCCTGGATCTTGCTCTCTAGACCAGGTAGTCCTTGAACTCAGAAGACCTGCCTGCCTCTGCCTCGTGAACACTGGTATTAAAGATAAGGATAACTACTCCCTGGCTATTTATAATAATAATAATAATTATTATTATTATTTATTACCTTTACAAATGAAAGTCACTACACATACTGTAATGTCATCTTATTGGATCACAGCCACACATATTTGTACATGGTCTATGCTTTCAACCTACAACAAGAGAGTTGAACATGTGCAGTGTAGACCTTATGAAGAAAGGTTATATTGCAAAGAAACTTTTACTAATTCCTCCTATACTAAAAAAATATTTATTATGTTTTGGGCCTATAAAAAGATACTATATTTTTTCTTATTATCCATTTATCCAAGCTTATAAAGTCAATTTTTGCCATATTGTATCTAATAAACAAACAGGTGATGAAAAGATTATATAGCTAACCAAAACTCAGATGAAAAGATGTTAAGTCTTATATTAGTTATATGCTATGGTATAAAAAATACTATAATATGAACTCATCACATTACCTTAGCAATTGGCCTGAGGCTTGATTTATAATTATAGCGTAGATATGAGCATATTTACTTGACAGGATTGTGTGATCCTGGTATGTCTTTCTTCATGTCCTCTATGCTGCATTGTAAAAATAAATTGTAAGAATAATATTCTGTCTCAATCAAAATTTTTATGTGTTTAAACCTAAATGGAACCTATTTTGAGATATCTCCATGTCTGTAAGTAACCAGGACTAAGAAGTGAATGAATGCTTGATACTGTCTCCTGAATACAATGTAATAAAAATTCCAATTTATCATGACTACTTTCCAATTATGATAGATTTTTTCCATGTTACATTGTATAATGTATGATGGTAATAGAGTATAAAATTGTGTGTTTTGTTTCAAATCACAGAAAAAAAAGGATTTCAACAAAAGCATTTACCCATGAAATGCAATAGGATTATGACTGTACTCAAGCTTTGAAGATGACTTCATCCATGATAACACTGTAGTACCCTGAGAAGTAAAAGGGACTTCTTGTTAAACAACATGGTACACTGAAAAGGCGTGGCTTTTATAAGGTCAACTTTTATTTGTTCTCTTTTATGTAAAGTACAAGCAGAAACCTTAAAATCAGCTAGTGTTTATAAGCACTTTCTTTTGAATGTGTGGTAATGTGTGCCTTGGAGAAAAAGAACAAAAGCCTATTCATGCTCTCACAAAGAACATATAAGTCTACCAATATCTCAGTATATTTAAGTAGCTAATTTATCATTGACAGAAAAATTATTTGCATGTGTACATGAGACCTCATTCCATGAGAATCAAATTTGACCAATTACTTGTGATATAGTTCAAAGTATAGAAAGAACAAAGAGAAACCGATAAAACTGGTTAAGAATCCAATTGTAGAGAGAGAGGGAGGAGTGATGAGCAAAGGGGTCAAAACCAGGCTGGGGAAACCCACAGAAACAGCTGTCCTGAACAAGGGGAAGTTCATGGAACCCAGACAGACAGCTGGGAAACTAGCATAGGACAGAAACAGGTTACCTGAACATGATTGTCATTTAGTAGCCCTGGGCAGTTTATGGTGCCTGTGATAGTGAAACACTATTTATCACCAGTGTATAAATAGAATTTGGGATCCCATTCCCCATAGAGGGATAATCTCAGCCTAGACACATAAGGGAGGGCCTGGGCCCTGCCTCATATGATGTGACATATCTAGATGATCATCTATGAAAGGCCTCACCCTCCTTGGGGAGCAGAAAAGGGACAGGCTGGGACCTCGGTGGAAGGCATGAGAGGATAGGAGGGAAATAAGATTGTCATGTAAAATAAGATTGTTTCTAATTTAAATTAAAAAGGGAAAAAAGAATCTAATTCGAAACATCCTCACTTTAGAGAAAAAAAAACACAAAAAATTACATTTATAAATTACAGCTAAATTTAAATGATTAATTTTATCTATTTATTTATTTGTTTGTTTGTTTTTGAGACAGTGTCTTTCCATGTATATCACTAACTGTCTTGGAGCTTGCTACATAAACCTTGAACTTACAGAGATCTTCCTGTGTTGGCCTCTATAATACTTTAAAATGCCTCTAATATAAAAGGAGTTATACACCATGCCCAGCTAAATAAGCAGTTTTAAATTAGACATCACTACAGCCAGCTTTTAGGTAAAATATAAACTAAAGCTATGTCTGATCTGGATATATTGTATTGACTCATTAAATTCATTAATTATTCAAAACTAGGAAATATTCTAAGAATAATTTATAAGATATTATATTGTCCAGAATGTAGAATTCATTCACCAAAATTAAGTCAAGACCAAATAAGCAATTTAAATAGACCTATAACCCCCAATGAAATTGAAGTAGTCATCAAAAGACTCCACCTCCAAAAATACCTGGGGCCAAATGGTTTCAGTGCAGAATTATACCATAAACTCAAAGAACAGCTAATACCAATACTCCTCAACGTATTCCACACAATAGAAGCATAAGGGTCATTGCCAGTCATTGCCAAACTCTTTTTTTTGAGGCTACAATTACCCTGGAACACAAGGCAAATAAAGACACAATTAAGAAAGAGAAATACAGACCGATATCCCTCATGAACATTGTTGCATAAATGATCAATAAAATACTGGCAAATCAACTCTAAGAACACATAAAAGAAATCATCCACCATGACCAAGTATGCTTCCTTCCAGGGATGCAGGGATTGTTCAACATAAGAAAATCCACAAACGTAACCCACCATATAAATAAACTGAAAAAGAAAAAACACATGACCATCTCACTAGATGCTGAAAAAGCCTTTGACAAAATCCAAACCCCCTTCATGATAAAGGTCTTGGAGAGATAAGGGATGACAGAAACATACCTAAACATAATAAAAGCAAAATACAGCAAACCAACAGCCAACAACAAACTTAATGGTGAGAAATTTAATGCAATTCTCTTAAATCAGGAACAAGTCTGACCACTCTATCTCTTTAATATTATATTCTACTTGAAGTTACTATTATATATATAGTCCCTCCTCTCTCTCTCTCTCTCTCTCTCTCTCTCTCTCTCTCTCTCTCTCTCTCTCTCTCTCTCTCTCTCACACACACACACACACACACACACACTCTCCCTCCCTCCCTTCCCCCTTTTGTATGGATGTGTGTGTGTGTGTGTGTGTGTATGTGTGTGTGTGTGTTATGTGTGTGTGGTGTGTATGTGTGTGTGGTGCATGTTTATTTTGTTAGTGCCCCTGACCAATCCAAATCTTAAAATTTAATATGTCCCATGTTTTCAGTGTTTCTGAAATGATTTTTAAATTTATTCTTTGAAAATATCATAGATAAATACAATGCAACTTAATCTTATCTACTTCCTATTCCTCCCTCTAGTTGCCCCAGAAGCCCTGAAATTGGATGTTAGTTAGCAGGACTGGGAAGTCTATGGAGCCTCTAGTAATGGATCAGTATTTATCCCTAGTACACGAATGGATTTTGGGAGTCCATCCCACATAGAGAGACACTTTCTAAGCTTAGACACATGGGGGAGGGCCTAGACCCTGCTCCAAATGATATGACATACTTTGAAGATTCCCCCATGGAAGGCCTCACCCTCACTGGGGAGCAGAAAGGGGATGAGTTGGGGTTTGGTGGGGGTGATAAGGCAGGGTAAGGGAACTGAGATTGACATGTAAAACAACCTTGTTTTTAATTTAAATAAGAAAATTTAAAAAAATGGTAAATTCACTAAGATAACAGAATTTCCATAGTGGCTCCAGTGATATTCAAGTTTGACTTCTTTTATCTTCAATTTTTACCCATCTTTCATTCAGGTCATATGAATTAGTTAAAAATTCCTGAAATAATATTATTTTAAAGCCATAGGATAGTTTCTTATTAACTATAATGTAAATAACTTGGCTAATTTGAATTCAAATGGGGCATTGCAATTATGGAATATAATTCATGTGATGATAACTGTGTTTTATAATAGGGACTCTATGAAAATTGTATATGTGAGTTAAAACATTCACATCCAGGAATAAAATTAATATGCTACATAAAATTTTATATTGATAATTAGATGTTCAGTCTTCAAAACTTTAAATTGGAAAATAAATTGTAAACAAACAAAACTAAACCAAGATTTAGTTCATTATATTGTTAAGTGTGATTTTATGTATCTTTTAGTGTTTTGTAATATTCTAATTTCTGCAACCATATATGTAAATACTCATTGGCTAAAACAAGCCTGCTTCAGTATAGCTCAATCATTTCAGTTCTTGAACAATTTACTCCTAAAATCAATAAAATTAATCATGTGTGATCCTTAATTTTCCTGTAAAATAAAAGTTTTATATAAAGGATATGAGGCTTTAAGTTCATTATGCCCCAGATTCTTAGAAATTCTAGCTAATTTGGCCTTGAAAAGTATTATGTTGTAAAGATATATTTGCTTACATCTATACCTCATGTTTCTGCTAAATTATACAATTTTCTAATCTTTCTTATACCCGTATGTCCTATACACACTTAAGCTATATTTCCCACATTTGAAACATAGGGCTATTAGACACTAGATACAAAGGAGAGGATTATCAAAATGGAGTGACTGTAATACATACTTTATCTTCATACATATACTTTGTAAAGTTCTCAGCCATATAAAATTGATTAATCCTGCATGCGAGAACAATACCAACAAATTTGAAGTAACATTTAAAGATGTGATTAATATTAAATTCCATGAGCTGAAACAATTTCATTTATTGGTACACAATGCAATGAAATAATTAATGAGGATGAAACTATTCCTTAATTAGCATCACTTGATATCATTAAAAGAAACAGAAACAAAATGTTTAATTTGAAATGAATCCTTTATTTCTAATATCATAACAAGTTGATGTTCAAATTTCAAACTGAAATGCATATTTCAACACCGTATAAAATGTTTTAGGAATTATTACAACATTAAGTTTTAAAAATTTTTAAAGTTTTTAATTTTATTGTATGTGTATAGGTGTTTTTTTATGAATATATATACATTTTCCAGATATGTGCTGTTCTTGATGCCTGAAGAGGGTGTCTGATTGCCTGGAACTAAAATTAAAGTTATGTCATGTGGTCCTGAACCAACAAGAACTCTTATCTAGTTCCTGTTACAATGTAAAGGATCCAAGATAGAATAAATAGTTGTTGCTGATGTCCAATATAAGATCTCTTTAAATGTTAGGAATTAAACCAATCCTTCAGTGTAAAGAACCTGTGGTGGTTTTAAGAAAGATATTTGTATCTGAGTGGTGCTATTTGTTTGACCACTATATATTATACTTATCCACTATTGTTTCATTGTAAGGGAGATGAGATGTTTTGATAAGGACTGTCTCGTTAATCTAGGATGTCTAATTGAGTTTCATACTAGCTTTGTACCATGCTTTTACCTTCTAATATATATATATGTATATATATACATATATATATTGTATGTATGTATACATATTGTATTTGACATATAAATAGTGATGATTTAAGTTTTTAATGTATACACACATATGAAGACATAATACATACGTATAAATACACAAAGTACATATTATCTGACAATTAGCTCTCTAGGTTTAGATAAATGTAAGTCTTTTGTAATGCTGTTAGTGTAAATAAGACAAAGTATTAACTATTATAAATTTGTAATGTATTAATTTGGAAATTTAATGTAGGGAAGTCAGAGTAATAACTGAAAACTAAAGTTAATGATTATGCAAATAGGAAAATCGACTAATTGTTCATTACTCCATTTTGAGCTATAAAACGGCTGCTGCTCTACATGTTCAATTTCAAACACATTTCAGGTTATAGACATATCCAATACATAACTTCTTTCCTTAAATTACCCTCACTTGTCTTCTAGCTGACTTTTATAGTGTAAATAGAAAAAAAATAAAATACACAGAATGTTGAAATTGCCAGCCTCAAACACTTCTCTGGAACACAGTTATCTGGGTCTATTTATATTTGTGTGCCACTGAAAGAGCATACTATAAATACTAGGATAAAACTAAAAGAAGATTCATTAAACTTGTCTACCTCTGCTGGTGCTCACAGGGACAAAATTCATGTAGTACTTGTCTCACTTAAAGATTTGTTATTAAAAATTAAAACTATGTATCTCAGGATGAATTATGATACTTAATGACCCTTAGGGAGGTTTTCCATTCAGACAAAGTTGGGCCAACAGAGAGAGAGAGCACTTTCTCTGCCATTGTGGGGTGCTGGGGAGCATGTTGTGAGTGGAGGAACTGCTCTGTTCCATGACTGACAAGGTAAAACAGAACTGAACAGACAGGGAATTGTCACTTGCGTTGCAGACACAGACAGCATCTCAGGATTCCTAGACCTCTCCAGATCACAGTTGGCTCTGGAAGTATCAGGTTGCACAGTAAGTGTCTGCTTTAGTTCTAAGGACTTGTAGTCAGAGTTCAGATACCTTTTAGGCCAATGTATCTGAACTGAGATTGTATTGCTAGTCCTCTTTCTAAAGAATATGAAGCTTCTCAAATTATTCAGTTTCTCTTTTTTTATAGTCTGATTTACATGATCCATTACAAATGCATATCTAGACTAAGAAAACCTTATGTGTTAAAATATTTAAACTTCCTTACATTTCCCCCTTTTTTAAATTAATCTCCATTTCTTTTTTTATAACTTTTAAATGCCTTTTATTATATTTTTTATATTTATTATTTTTTCTTATTGTACCTTTTGATCCCAGTTCCCTCTCCCTCCCATTCCCCTTCATCCTCCTCCCATCCCACTCCCATCAACCCTGCATGGTGATGCCTTCCTGAAGAGATCATCAAAATCTGTCAAGTCATTTGGAGTAGGGACTAGGACCTCCCTCTTGCCTCTAGGCTAAGGGATTATCCCTCCATGTGGAATGTGCTCCCAAAGTCCTTTCGTGGACCAGGGATACATCCCGGTTCCACTGTCAGAGGTCCCTTAGACGGCCCAGGCCTTCTAACTGGGACCCACATTCAGGGGGTCTGAGTCAGTCCAATGCTGGATTCCCACCAATCAGTTGTTCAGTTCAGCTGTCTCTGTGGGTTTCTGTAGCCTGGTCTTGACTCCTTCTCTTAATCTCCATTACTAATTTCAATTTTCTAGTAGTTCTAAATAAATAAATGAATGAATGAATGAATGAATGAATGAATGAATGAATGAATAAATAAATAAATAAATACAAACAAACTAAAACTAAAAAACCAAAACAAACTTGCATAATTTGGAAGGCATGTGCTGGAAGTTGATGATCCAGTGCCTTCCTGAGAAGTTCTGGATATCTTCCTTTCAACCGTAGTCAGTGCTGTCCCTGGAAGTAGTAGCAGGGAATACGCCACATCTCAGACTGACTGACTACTCTGTACCCACTGTAATCTTGAAAGATAAATGGTCCTTAAATGATGAAACTTCCTGTGAAAATGTATTGTGAAAGGTCCATTTTAAAAGAAAAAAAAATGCAAACAACATCCTCTATAGGTATGTGCCTGGTTTTCTAATCCTGAACTCATTGGATTCTCAGCTGTATTGATTGATTGATTGCCTGGCCTAAACCACTATTGAATACATTAGTTTCCTGAGGCAACTCATACTCACCCATCTGAGTTTGATTTTCTGCCATAGATCAAGATCACCTGATGCCATTCAAACTTTCTGGAATCTTTTCAATTTCATTTTAACTCTCAAGTGCTATTTCAGTTTTCTGCTCTTTGTAATCCCTGCCTATTAGAACACATTAAATGGCACCTCTATAGTTTAAGAATTTAAATATTATTCTGAGTGTGTGGTTATTATAGGAAGCATAATTACAGTGTTTCTCTGGCCTTATTGCCAAGATCTTTCTGCCTGTGTTGTGAGCAGAATTTGCATGAGAAGTCACTGCTTTCATTTCTCTGACATGTACAGATGCAACCTCTCCTGCTTGAGTTTTTTTCTTGGGCTATTATAAATTGTCAATTTGGTTTTCTCTGGTGCCCACTGGAAGACTTCATTTTGAACCCTATGCATGATGATCCTGTTACATGCCTGCTAATAAATCCCCTAAATCACTTCATGAAGTAAAATGACACAGCACTGAACCATATTCTCAGCAAGCTCAAGATCCGATTGTAGAATGGAGTCTCAGAACCGTAGCTAATAATAGTGCTACTAGGGTCTGAACTTCCGATAACCCCATATATCCATCATATCCCTTTCATCACATTAAGCAGGAATCTTGGGGAGCACTTTATACAAGGGAACACTGTTCCTTAAGATCCCCAGTCTTTACATAACTGTTGTTCTGAAAATTAGAATAAAGAAATAACACTTGAACTCACACCTACATTACTCCACAGTCTGTAAGCAGTGTCCTTTAGATGACAATATATATATATATATATATATATATATATATATATATATATTTAATTCATATAGTCTAGAAATACTGACATTTGACAAATGGTGACCATTTGGCTTTTGGTTTTATTACAGAATAAATGGAGAGAATGAGAGGTGTTAAGAAGCAGGAGCATGGTAGTTTGGGGAATTAAATATATTCTACTGGCAAATTTAAAAACTTAGCACATGTGCACATATTTTTTGTTGTGAAAATGACTCGGTTATAGACATGTCTAGCTTGGGGCCCTGGGATGCTTGTATCTAATAGTTACTATGAATACAGCCCAATACAAAATTGTAAACATGCATAATATTCTATGAGGATATCTTATTTGGATTTTTTTTGCATTTTTTCTCTTTCTTACCAAAAGAAATTGGGTGTGTGGTTCTTCAGATTGACTTTTGTAGATGATAGTGTGTTACAGTGTCAAATGGTTGGAAACATCTATAAGGAAGCAGTCGGCCTTGGTAGCTTTTAAGATTTATCTCCCTCTAGTACTCTGTGGATGAGATAGTATATAGGAAGAAAAATGCTCTCATCTTATAAGCATCGTGAGGACTATCCAGCATTATACTGAGCCTTAAGAAGACGTGGCAACATAAGAGTGTCACCAAATTTCCCCCTGTTCTGCCTGGATGTCTGTCAACATAGCTCCATGCAGCATTATTTGACTACATTGTTTTATCAGAGCAAAGCCTGTGATATGAAACTTTTTTCTGCTTCCATTTGCTTTACAGACAGAATTCTTAGGCTTTATATGCGTAACTAGTTCTCTGGGAAGTACTTTCAGATTTTATTTTTTCAAGAACCAAACTCCTTTTTACTCTGTCTTTTAAAAAATGAAAGGAAATGATCTGCATGTTCCCATAAATACAAACTCTTCATGGAAACAGTCACCATGACTTTATAATGTCACCATAATGCTAAATAGTGCTCACATTGCCTAAAACTAAGAGATGGCCTCTTGAGACTCATGTCTGGTAAAATTGAATGAAGTTGTGTGTTATAAGGTGATTCTTCCATATTTTGTATATAATAAGACTAAAACTGGCTCAAATATAAATAGAACCATAAGCCATTTTAATGCTGCTGTTACACTAGACCATATTTGTAAAAAGAATCAACCATCAGATATATTGCATATTTTTCACTTAAAGTATATATTCTTAACACATTAAAAATTGTTTGACTAATGATAGAGTATATTTATATAATACTTCTTTAATTAAGACATATCTGGTAGAGAAAGATGTCTGGAGATGTAAATATATCATGCATCGTCTGCGTTATATCAGCTTCCCACATATATTTTAGATTGATCCTGGATCTGTACTGTGGATGATTTCAGCAATCAAGGTTATGGCCCCAGATAACTGATTACAGGCATGATAACAAAATATCTCATCCTTAATCTGTACTTTACCCTGAAACTGTAAACGTGGCTTTGCTCTCTTTTTCTTTAATGTATTCTAAATATTTTACATTTTTTTTGTTTATTTGTCTACTCATGCTTATATATTGTGTCTTTAAAAAATGCAGTAAATTGTGCATTAGATGATGTAATTGTGCCCAGTATACAATCTTCCATAGCTTAAAGATTCAGCAAGTTCTCACCAGGTGATGACAGTTCGACATGAAAAGACAGTAAAACTCCAAAAGCCACTAAACACCAGACATTAGACTTTATAGAGCTGTAGGGCTAGGCCAGAGCCAAAGGCTTTTTATTTCAAGGGGTCCCAGGTAATGCTGACTCCATTGGTTTGGAGTTTTGTTTTGGAAAGTCTATTAATCTAAGCAAATTATAATCTAGAAAGAAGAACAAAACTATATTCTCTCCTTAGCAATCTCCATTGCTTATCAATTCTTCTTCCAGAAAGCAACTTCATTTGCAAACTCCTAACACTCTCATAGACTGTATTAACACCTCTGTGCCTAACACTGGCCTCAATATAAACCCTCATTGCACACTGATAGCTATGTTAATTATCCAAGTGTCTATATACTTATGCAGGTCTAACACCACCACTTGTGGTAAGAAACAATATATTTTTTTCAGCACTTTCAATCTCTGACTCTATTGCCTTTATTTTGATCCTGAAATCTATATAAAATAAAATGGAGTTAGAAAATGCAAAAGAAATGTGTCTTCTGTTGTACCCTCAGATGTCTCCCCTTGAATGACTTTCAAATCTTCACAGTTGGCATATAGCCAGGAGGTATCTTGTCTAAAAGATAATCTTGTAGACTCAGGCCTGAAGACAGTCTTGAAATCTGTTTGTACCAAGCTGTTGTTAATATGTATGAACTAAGAAATGTGTTCCAGGTGAACACAACTCCTTCTGTTGATAAAATTAGAATTTTAGTCTAACATACATTTTCCATTAATTAATTGTATTTAGAAGCTTCAGTAGATGACAATTAAGTTTCCCTGGATGGTCTTAATTCTCAGTGGTTTGATTTATTTTCTATTGGATTAAGAAAAGAAAATTCAAAGGTCATGAAGAATAAATGCTATCTTATTTATTATAATATATTATAATAAAACTGAATAAAGTTGACACAGCTTATCCTTAAGCCATACCCAAGGATGATCAGAATGGTTCCACAAAAGTGGAATTCAACAAGGAATATATATTCAAGTAATTGGTAATTTTGTAGTATTTAAACTCCCTCCACTCAACTCTCACAAATTAGTATCTTCTTTCCTCTCTCCATTCCACCTTCTTTCTCTCCTTTCATTCCTACCTACCTTCTTCCTATGTTCTTCCTTTCACCCAACAACCTTATTTACTCTAATAGGTTCTTAAAATGATATCTACATATGATCACTTACCACAAAATAACCCATGGAATGACAAGGTAAATGAAGATAAGAAGTAAGATACCATGTTATAATGTATTGATAGGCTATAATGTGAATATACAAATAACAGACTAGTCAATTTAAGAAAGGATTCATAAAATGCATAGTATTTGCAGCCTTAAAGGTATATAGCCTACTGGAGTTAGATCAAAGTTTGATTCCCATAAATAACATTAAGAAAAAAGCAAGGATTTCATTTTCTTTACATGGATGATAAAAATGCATTCTTTAAGATAATGTAAAAGAATATCATAAGAGTTAGAGGTCATAGCAAACTTAAGCATTGCAGGGCCATGCTCTTTACATCATCCCAAGTTGGATGTTTTCTCTCTGCACAAAACTCAAGATGGTTGTGTTCAATTTAGAAGTTGCTGTCTGCACAATTATTCCCCCTGAATTGCCTGATTAGTCTACCATAAAATCCTGCAGGAGAGCAATGAAGAATTCTCTCAGGATGCTTAACCAGGATTCCATAATATCTGGATTTATAATTTATCCACTTTGCTCATTTATATTTTCTTTTTCATGTATGAGAAATAAAGCTGATTGTTTTCCTTATTTTTTATTGCTGAAAATTACCTATATGTATGCCCTGAGCTCTTATCTGATAATTCAATTATTTAAGATTATTTAATATGTAAATTACCTCAGGAAAAAGGAAGGTGTGCTGGTTGGGGGTGGTGGGCTGGGCAGACTAAAGGCAGGAGGGAGGGGGCCTAGGATTGGAGAAAGGCTTGAGGATGGGGAAGCTTGAGGGAGGGGAAGAGACACCCTGGTTAAGGGCAAGTGGATTATACTGGACTGGACCCCTTGGATCCCCAAGTCTGTACAATACAGTTTGCTATAAAACTCAGGATCTTCTAGCCCCCCCAAATTGTTTTAATAAGTAAATTGTAATTGTCATCATTTTACTTAAAAATTAAGATTTTTTCAGCACAAAATATTTCTATTTACTTTTTTATTAATAATTTCATTAAGATATTTATCCATTCTATTTTTTGTGTACTAGGAAGAAGTTGTATAACTATCCCTCAGATCTACACTTTTCAAAGCAATGTAGTCAGCATTAATTAGTGTGTTTATTTTCAACCTGGCAGAACAGTAAATATAATTAGTATACAGTAAACGCTGAGGAAGTAAAAGTTGTAGCTCAAAGTACCAACACTAGAGACCCTGCTTGGATTTGCTCAATCATACAGACTTGGGTTTGCTAAAATTTTCTGAAGTTGGAAACTGAATTCAGGGTCCCCACAGAAACACCATTGAGCTGAGTCAAGAAAGATGGTACTTAGCTGTGACCATATGAACCTGCAGTACACAATGACAAAGACTCTACATTGGGATATGTGTTTCCTCCCTTGAAGCTTTATCCTCAGAACTACTTTGCTCACAGGACTGCTAGGACAGAATGGAAAGCTGTTACTTCCTTGAAATATATACGTGTTGTGTGTGTGTGTGTGTGTGTGTGTGTGTGTGTGTGTGTGTGTATGTATAAAAAAAGTTCTTCAGTGCTCTATGAGCATGCTGCCCAATTATTTCAATCCAGGAGGGAATAATGACTATGTAAATCATCTTCAGTTAAGGTCTAATTTTATACTGGTACAAAATAACACACATCTCTTCTTACTAGTGTCCTCCTTCCACTATAGCCTGGCATAACTCCTGAAAAAAATCTATCAGCAAACACAAATAAGTGGGAAGAAGTAATAAAAGAGAAACAAATGGCAGTTCTCATACTACCAAACCTCATTACCTTTTGCCTGGATGCTTGGAGATTCTTCTGTTCAACAATGAGTTTCATCTTCCTGGTGTGGCTCTGGCCTCAGCTTCAGGTTTTGGATAGTTTGTCACTAGCATTTTTTGACAATCTAATGAGGACATTCTACTTCTACCTTACAAACAAGCCCATACTCAAAAGTGTTTGCCTGGTTTCTCTAACCAGTGAAGCCTTCCAAGAGTGTTCAGTCTACACTCCCAACTCTCTTGTTTCTGTGTACTTCTTTACCTCACAATCCCTGCTCATACTCTTATATTTCTGTAAGGTTGCTTGACAATTGATTTGCAGTTAACTTGTTACAAGTCCTACATATCTCAATATTCCCAAAGCTTAGCAAACAGTTTGTTTTGTACACCATGCTCAATAAACCTTAATTAAATGTATTTATTAATTTCATTTTGTCACACACATCATTATCTTCACATCTGTATGCACCATGGGGCCTTCATAAGCATGTGTAGGTTGATTTTTTTTAATGTGTCAAGATGAAGCTTTGCCAGTGGATGATGTGTAAGTTGTCTCTTAAATGCATTTTATCATACCAATTCTTGTTTTATAAGCTCAGTTTACTTATAATAAATCACATTTGTCAATTTTCAAATGCAATCATAGAAACTTCAGTGCAAACAAAGGATGCTCTTCCATGGTTTGGCAACTTGGATATAAAAGCTAAGTTGCAATTCTTGAACACTCTGTCCTCGTTTCTCATCTTACTTATATACAAATAAAACAAGGAAAAATTTTGGGGAAATATAATTCACAGCATCTAGATATTTATACTAGATGTATGCACAAAATTTAAATTGCAGTGTTTTTCATGAAATACACAGAAGACTAGCAGAAAGGTTCTGTGTTTAATGAGATCACTCACTTAAAAACTAGTAAAAATTTCTAATTCCAACAAACTTCTAAATGGATTAAATCTTAGCAAGTAAAAAAATAAAAACTGACTTTGGGTTATTTACATGTATTGGGGTGTTGTATTCACTTACTGATTTCCATTCATTTCAAAATGGTTTGAGAAATTTCTTACTATGGAAAGGGTGCTGGGATTCTACAGGTGAGAACATCTAAGCCTTAAACCCTATGGATTTGTTTGTTAGACCTATAGCAGTCAGCTCACTTGATCAAATAGTTTCATTAATCAACTTTGAGGGTCATGACTTGCTGAATGAGTCAGTATTAGATGTTTTACTACTGAAAATTTAGTCTGATTTTTAATGGCATTAAGACAAACCTACATGTGGAGTAATGGAAATGATAATACTGTAGACAACGTGAAAACCAAGGGATAACAGTTTGGTCTTTTGTGGAGAACCCTGCAGGTGGGGAATCTCCTTTATTTGCTTTTCATCTGCAGATCTGGTAAGTCACCATGGGATGGCTATCTCTGAAGGCTAGAGCAGTTGAACTATATCAGCACCCCAGGCACGATATGGAACCAAAGGTGCAACCAAGGCTTTAAAGGTCACATTCTCTGTCCCAAAAGTCGATTTCTACTGAAAGGTATAGGTGAGTTTATTCTAAAACATCTTCCCAGAAGGGAGATGCCATTCTTGACAAGATACTATAGCTTTAGAAGTCTGTGCATAGCCCATTACTAATCCTTCTGCCCCAGTGCAAGTCTAAGTGTTTAGTCAGCTTTCAAAAGACCACTTCTATTTATTTGAAGGATATATGTATTACACCATCAGCCTCTCCAGACAGGACATTCTTCATTCTTTTGACTTTTCCTCAAAGGCTATATATATTTCTCTAAATGTGTTTTTTCTCCTCTAAGTGTAGCCAAGGTTTTGCACTTTCTGTTATAATTAATACTGTTTCTAAGCAGTTGTGATAAGGGCAAGAGTGCTGATTCCCAATACCAAGACAATGGGTGTTTCTGGAGGAAACAAGCTAAATTTGGGATTCTCCATGGATATATATGTAGTTTGTGACCCTTGAGAGTTGATTCAGAAAAGTTAACTGGTTTACACTAATAGTGGTCAAGGAAGATCTGAATCCTCTATGCAATGTAAGATGTCCTAGGTGAATATCATCTAGTTTATGATTGGCAAATACCACACAACAATCAATTAACATTTTGTCTGTAGCACTTTCCCTAATAATTTAATTTAATTAGTTGTGATGCTATGAAAAATGCTCAACTGATGGAAATACATTAGTTCATATGGATTAAAGAATTGATAGGCCAAAGTTGTGTTCTGAGTACATTATTTTCAGCAAGGTTCAATACCATATATACACACATACACACGCACATACAGCTTCCATTGTGTATGTTTTGGCAGAATTAAACATATTCAATATTCTGAAATTTGTCTTAACATTCCAACAGTACTATTATTTTGGTGTAATAGTTGCTTTTGATACAACTGCTATTATTCATAGCATAACTTACAGTTTGCCAGTGATTTTTACAATGTGCTTCAGAATTCGTAGAATTGGGTGTTTTTCTTTCACTGTGACACAACCATTGTTCTGCTACAGAGAGCAGGGACCTACAGCATGTTCTTTCCTATACTCATACCACTGTAGCAAACTCAACTCTTGTTGCTATCTGAACTGTTTGAACTGTGACTAATGTTCTCCTCTTTGATCTTGTTAAGCTCAGTTCTACCTCAGTGCCTTCATAAAAAAATTCTGAGAAGTTTTCTCTTCCATATAGATCCAATTATAACAAGCTCTAATTGTGTGTTTGTGTGTGTGTGTGTGTTATATTTCTATGTCCATGCATGCACATGTATGTTCTCTGTGTGAACATGCATATGTGTGCATGTGTGTGTTGTGTATGTGCATGTTTGTGCTATGTATGTATACATTCATGCCCACATGCATACTGTGCATGGGGAACTCCAGAAGAAAGAATGAGTGACTTACGAAATTGAAACAGTTCTTCTCACCTGTTTCTCTGACAATGTTTCCTACAAGAATATATCCATCTCCCTTGGACTTTAAGAAACATTCATGTTGCAGTATTTCACTATACTGTGTGTGTAGAAGTGAAGGAATGAGCCACTACTACTTAAGTTCCTTATATTAGCCTACTCTTAAACTGTATCATAGTGAAAGACAGTGAGAAGTTAGTGAGAGGAGTTCCCTTAATTATTTCATTTCTATTACAGATCAGCCTCCAGTTGAGCTGCTGCAGAGTTCTAGAATAGTGATCCTCCTAAGTAGAACACAGCTCAGCAATGGTGTGGACTCTGGGAAGTCTGCTGCTGTGTTCACCTGATCCATCACTTTCAGGCATACCAATCTAATTTCCTGTTCCTTTTAGATGAGTATTTCCCTACTTAGGAATTTTCTTTCAACACATTTTTCAAGTCCTTTTCAATAACTTGGCATTGTGTTTGTAATTTAACTGTGGATTTGACATTGTTCTTAACTCACCCTTTAATTGTTTTGGCAATCAGTGCTTTTACTGTATGATTGATTTCGCCTTTTTATGGCTTGAACCAGAGTTGATGCAGTTTAGGTACAAAAAGACTTTCTACAAAATGGACCTTGTCATTTTAATCATTCTGAGAACAGTTTTACTATCTGTCATTTCGCCTTTTAGTGAGTACTGTTAAGCCTTATCTTGTGTTGAAATGACTTTGCTCTTACCTCCATATGAGGAATCGACAATGATGTTTGCCTGCCATCTTTATTTTGTTTAGTGATCTGCCTGTCATCTTCCTACTTCTTCATAGCGTTTCTAACTTCCCCTTTCTGATTGCAGTTTATTGCACAAGGTTGTCATACAAAGATAATATCCATTTCCTGGTGGCTTAAAAAAGTCTACCCATCCTTCCCCAACTTCTCTAGAAGGAAGGTAATAAGTTTCTTACTTTGAAAATATCAAGTAGACAAATAGACGAACGCCCTCATTTTCCTATCTGCTTTGCTCTGTCATATACAGCTTTTGGACATGATATTCCTGTTGAAATTACTTCTATCTACCCTCATCTTTGTCATCCCCCAAACATCACTTTCAGGATGTCACAATTATGCTTCTACACTCAGGAACAGAGAGTTATATGTGTCCTTTGGGGTCATGCACCAAGTAAATTGCAGAGTGGGCATTCTTTGCTGATTTCAAATCCAGCCTTCCCGATTTGGGCTTGCTATTGTTTGCACTAATGCTGTATCAGCAGATTTCAGGGCTCCAATATTCTGTCAGGTTGAATGATAGACATGAGTGGAGTGTGGATTTTTGTGAAAGTAAGCCAATGGAAAACTTTTCTCTAATAATATGCATAATTATAATATAACTTTATTAGACATTATAATGAATCATTATCTATGGGTCTGTTCTAGTAACCTTCATAACACACAAAAAAGAGATGTTCAATTTGCCACTTCTCACTCAGGCATATGATCTTTTATTGTCTGATAACACCAGAGGCTCTTGCAACTATGTGCCAAATTTCCATGGAATAGATGCCTTGAGTGCCATTTTATAGTTGGCTTTCTTGAGAGACAATTAATTGCTATTGGTTACTAGTATTACAGCCTTGTATTTAAGAGCTGAAACTGAGTTTTAAAATGTTTTTGGAGCATCCTTAATTCATACAGTTTTATTGGGTTCTAAAATAGATTCTACACTCCACTAATCTAAATTACAAACTACACAATCTATAATAAAAATAAAAAGAATAACCAATATATTGTTCGATTTCTAGAGTTAATTGCTATATGGCCACAGGCTTTTATGACTCCTTATTAGCATAGTTGGAGACTGTGAAAACCCAGAAGCCACACTACCTGAACATACATTTAAAAAAATAAATGATACATTAGATCTCAGTAAATACATTTAATGCCACCATTATTGCTACTGGCACTTTAAATAAATCGTATTTTAAATATTTCAGGGGACTTTAATTTTCTCAATATAGAAGAAGGAAAGATAATTGAAAGTTAATGAATAATGAAAATTATATTTCCCTGAAAAATGTTTATAGTCATTGTTTGCCTCAATGGGTATTTAGACAAATAACTGCAGCTCTGGTGGCATCAGCTAAGTTAACAAGAGTTTACTGTGTGTGTCTTGCTTTGTGTCACTCTCCAAAGGTAACATATAAATGAGTTGCTCACTGCTCTTTAGAGAGGAACATTTTGTACTGACCAAACAAATTGAATGTATGGAAAATCCCATGGGGAAACCTGTGGAAGACCACATTGTTTGGATGGTTTAGCACCACCCACAATTATTTAGAAATAAATAAACAAAGAAGGCACCATGGAATAGAATTTGAAATATGCACTAAAATATGGATGAGTCCATCTTATACCTATTAGAACACTAATTCTTTTGTTGAATCAAACAAAGTCTGAGTGTGTTCAAATTAAAAATAATTATCTCTATATTAGATTCAGATATTTGAAAATATTTTGTGCCAAAATTAACCTGATTTACAATAATACATAAGGGAATTATGAGATAATTCTCAGGCCAGCAGAAGGAGATATGACCACTGGAGCATGCTTATCACTTTGCTTTTGTTGTTTATTGTTTATGTTTTTTGAGGTAAAATAAATAGTTAAGAAGATAAAGAGTATAGCTTTACAACCAACTTTGATACTGACTTCTGTTGCTGTATCACAATTCCAAAGGATAATACTAACAGGAACATGAGGCCATACAGGCCATTCATGTTCAAACAATGTGACACTGATATGAATATCCTGCCTGCATGAGTCACTGAACAGAACTGGCACTAGACATCCAGAGGACTACAAGTCCACTATTGATACCAACTGCTGCTGATGACAACAACAACCAAAAGTAAACCATAATATCTGTTATGCACAATGTTGTTAGTGTGATTCTGTAAATATGGTTTTGAGGTCAGATATAGAGCCTATGTCTTCACTTTTGGCATTGCAAGCTTACCTGTTATACACCTGTGTGTACTTACCAAGGCTGCTGTAATACTGTGTATAGGACTGTGTGTGCTAATACATACCTTGGCACTTGTCTGCATCTGTCTCACTCTCTGCCTGTTTGACAGTGAATTAAGTATTTTTCACCTGTCTATGACTGCTTATATGTTTTTTTTAAACTCCTAGCTTCTTGAGGCCCATACCCAGACCCTTCTGTATTGTTGGCATCAGAGTTTAGACCTGACAACACTTCAATTTGGGGTTACAAACCTTGGGACTCTGGGTGAATTTCCTTTTTTCCTTTTCTACATTGTCTTGGGAGATTACTAAGGTTATTCTGAGAGCACTAACTAGGTGTAATTTAATATCAAAGAAAGAAGAATACAAAGTCATACTTTCTCTTCTCACAACAACAGCAAAAGAAATTTCTAAAGCACGAATAACTGGAGATATTCCTTGATTGCAGGTCTCATGAAAATGTCAAAGGAATTATTTCAAAGACAGCCTATACAGTTAGCTAAATAAAATAAAGAATATGTGCATTCTAATGTTTGTTAATAAATAAACGTACACCCAGATATATAGGGATTCTCCACATTCTGAATTGATGTCTTTTTTCTGGTCCATCAGCTGCAAGCAAATAAACAGAAGCAAAATCAAATGTTTTGATTCCCTTCAAATACGTTTATATTACTTTCTTAGTTTTAGGGATATTGAACTCATTGCAGCTTATATGTATTGCCAGACTTGTTTTATTTTCAGGGCTCATGCAGTAATGTTCTAACCTAAAGTTCCCTTTTACCTGGCTTATGTTCTGTATTTGCTGTGCCATGCTATTCTTCAAACTGATTCCTTCTGTTTATTTGTGTGCCTGATGTGCTTTGTTTCTGGGGATGCATTGTGCTCTCTGATCTTCTGGGGTCTTTGCCCTCAGCAAGATATCTGAAGACCCAATTGTTGTACTAGTTGGTAACTTACCACCTCTTTCTATGATGACTGAAATTGTCTATCCCTTGCCCCTCACCTCCAGTACAGCTGCCTAGCACTTATGTATGTCATGTTGAGTCTTAACACTACATGTTATTAGAATCTCAAGACTTCTGTCCTATTTGTTTGATGCCCACTACTACCGAGTTCCAGAGAAAGGAATGAGAACAGGAAAATCGTAACACTGCAATTCAGTGATGTGCAAATGAGAATTAATATTCTACAGTATGTTTATGAGTCATTTCTTCATGTCATTTTTTTCAAATATTGAACACTGACACTCAAATTCAAGCAAATGCCTTTTATCTAAGGGCCATAATGGATTCTTTGCTGGCTCAGAGACTTCTACCTAGATAATGGAATGTAATATAAGATTAGCTCATTTCAACTCCCATGCCCTGTTCTTGCTCCCAAGGCACCATTGTCTAGTAGGAGCCTTCCTTATCTTCTTCCAGTCACAACCCTTTTCACCTAAGACATTTTATGTGCATTTTATTATAAATGTATATAAATAAATATAGACACCAAATACTTAATGATAAAAAGAAATTGATTTTATTGCAGGTATTTTGTATATATAAAAGTTTGTTAATGACAAAAGCAGACCTGTATACAAGTGAGATGAATATACTTGCCTATTTTATATATAAAAATTAAATTTTGGGACAGTAAGAAAGCTCAGTTGATGAAAGGAAAGGTCTTGTCATGTAAGACCTTTGACTCCAGTTCAATCCTCAGAATCCATGGGGAAAGAAGAAAATTAACTCACAAAGGTTGTAAAACATGACTTTTCAGATTTCACACATACTTTGATTTTACATGTGTCCATGCTAACAATGATGCTTCAGAAAGTAAAAACTAGCAGGAGTGTATTTATATCCATTTCTCAAATTTTTGGAAATGCTGCCATAATCCCAAACAAAACATTAGCATCTGCTTACTGAATCCAAACCAATGACTTACCAGTAATTCTTTTTTTTAATTCAAATGATTTGACTCTGAACAGTACAAAGGCATTCTAATGTTAAACTTACATGCCGAGGACTGATGCTCGTATAATGATTTCTTTAACTCAAACATTACAATCTATTTCAATAGAAAGCCTGTGACTAAAGTCCATGAGATGTGAAGGTCCCAGGTCTTCCCAGATGGAGTGTTTATGAATGTTATGTTGTTTTAATACGTAATGATTTCCCATCCTTGTCTCTAGAGATGTGATGGGTTTCGCACTACAGTCTAGGAAAGCATTGTCAAGAAGAACACAGGTTACCTGTATGATTTTCATTAACTGTATCTTGTACATTCAGAAACATTCCTCTTTACTACATTTTTGTGATTGCTACCCACCTTCAATTACACAATTGGGATCATGACTTTTGGTTTAGGAAGCCAAAATCTCCTAGTGGTTTAGATAATATTCAAAGAATGTCTAAGATCTTTCATATCTCACTTTGGTTAATTTTTGAGATTCCAATTTAATTATAACCTTTCCCCCTTTCCCTTTTCCCCTCTAAACCTTCTTATATATCACCTTTGATATAGACGGCATCTGTTTTCACTAATTTTTATTAAAGACATATTATTGTATTATGAAAACATAAGTACGTATATACTGAGTTCATACTATAAAATGTTACATGCATGTATGTTTCCATGGCTGACAATTTGGTATGCGATAAAAAATTGCTGAGAATTTCCCCAAGGAAGACCATCCCTCCCACTCTCAGTGGTAAGTTGCCTGTGGTCTTCTGCATAGGTTTGAGGCCTTCAATTTCCATAGTTGCTTTAGCTTCATTTTCAATGTCTGTTATCTCTACTATAATCTCTAAACACTTGAGCAATTTTAAATGTCCAGAACCTACAAGACTGACCCCAACTAACAATTTGAGCAACAGTGGAAAGGCTACCATAAATACCCTTCCCTGACAATAAAATCGATGCCTAACTTATCCAATATCATAGAGCCCTCATCTAGTAGCTGATGGAAACAGAAGCAGACACCCACAGCTAAACACTGAGCCGAACTGGAATCCTGATGCAGAGAGGGAGGACAAGACCAGGCTACCGAAACCCACAGAGACAGCTGACCTGAACAAGGAGGAGCAAATGGGCCTGCAGACTGATAGCTGGGAAACCAATATTGGACTGACTCAGACCCCCTGAACAGGGGTCTCAGTTAGAAGGACTGGGCAGTTTAAGGGACCTCTGACAGTGGAACCAGGATGTATCCCTGGTGCACGAAAGGACTTTGGGAGCACATTCCCTATGGAGGGATACTCCCTTAGCCTAGAGGCATGGGGCCGGGCGTAGTCCCTATTCCAAATGACTTGACAGAATTTGTTGACCCTTCCTGGAAGGCATCACCCTCTCTGTGGGTTGAGGGTGGGTGGGAGGGTGGTCAGGGGGCATGGGAGGGAGGGAAAAGGGAGGGAGGAAGTAGGAACTGAATAAGAGCAAAAAAAATATAAAAAAATAATAAGAATGTCAATAAAGAAAGAAAAAACCAAAACAACAAAAAGATTTATCCTACAATGATAGTCAACATGTGCCTTATTCTTGTCCCAGTCCTCTGATGCTAACTCTAGCAACCAACCTTGTAAAGTTTTTAAGTAATTTTTATTTAAATTTGAAAAAAACTTTTTTACATGTCAAACTTAGTTCCCACATCCTCTCATCTTCCTGTTCCCCCCACAAATCCCCATCTCATTCCCTTTCTGCTCCCCAGGGAGGGAGAGGCCTTCCATGGTGAGTCTTCAAAGTCTGTCATATCATTCCGAGCAAGGCCCAGGCCCTCCCACATGTGTCTAGACTGAGGGATTATTCCTCTTTGTGCAATGGGCTCCCAAAGTTAATTCGTATACTAGGGATATACACTGATCACACATATATGTTTTTTAGACATAGAGCAAAGGATTACCAACCTACAATCCACACTGTCAGAAAATTTAGGAAAGAAGGAGGACCCTAAGGAAGGCATACATGGTCTCCTGGAGAAGGGGAAAGGGACAAAAACTTCCAAGCAATTGGCAGCATGTGGAGAGGGGAGAGCAGGTTAGGAGAAAGAGGAGGGTATAAATGAGCAGGAAGATTGAGTCAGGGAAAGAATAGAGGAGAGCAAAAAAAGAGATACTATAGTAGAGTGAGCCATTATAGGTTTTAAGAGAAATCTGGCATTAGGGAAATGTCCAGAGATCTACATGTATGACCCCTGCTAACAATCTAAGCAACAGTTGAGAGGCTAACTTAAATGCCATTCTCCAATAATGAGATTGATGACTACCTTATATGCCATCCTAGAGTCTTCAGCTAATAGCTGAAGGAAGCAGAAGCAGACACCCACACCTAAATACTGAACTGAACTCCTGAAATCCATTTGCAGACAGGGAGGGATGATGAGCAAAGGGGTCAAGACCAGCCTGGACAAACCCACAGAAACTGCTGACCTGAACAAGAGGGAGCTCATGTACTCCAGTCTGAAAGCTGGGAAGCCAGCTTAGGACCTACCCAGGGTCCCTGAATGTGGTGTTAGTTGGGAGAACCTTGTAAATTTTGTGATGTATTTCTCATCATTATCTAAAGAGTACAGACTTATACCAATACATCCTCAAGCCTTCCAGGGAGCACAATATGACAATGAAAGAATTTTAAGTCCACTTTTTCTTCCTAACTTATTGTGCTACTCAGAAGTAACCATTTTTAGTAATTTGGCATATTTTTGGAATCCTTGTGTATATTACATAAACCTATAATTGCAAATATTCTCTGTTGAATATTCAAAGCTGAGTATATTCATAGACAGCTGTCTATATTCATAGACAGCAATGGACTATTATATTGGATGGTTCATGAACAGAGTATAAAATAAACATCTTTATTAGTACACATACCCCTATTTGTCTGTGATGTCATCATTTATCTATGTGGCTGATGTGACAATGCACACAATTCTACCTTGGTTATTTTATCAATTTCATAATATAACATAATAGAAACTATACATTCTTCAATCTCCAGCCCACAGTGGTGCCTTTGACTGCGTATTTTTACCTTTCAAAAGATAACCTAATGAACCTTGCTGTCAGAATATGTTGACATTCTTTGAGGTTGACTCATAAGCAAAGGCTTCTGATAAGAAATTTTATGTCAAGCATATATTCCACAATTCTAGTTTTGATCAGTATTGGCAGCTGCTTTCAAAGGGCAGGAACTCAAGCTAGGAACATTGGGGCAGGAGCTGGTACAGCGGCCATGGAGGAATGGTGATCACTGGCATGCTCAGTCTTCTTTTTTACTAAATCCAGAACCACTAGCACAGGAATATCCATGCCCAGAGTTGGTTGGGCCTTCTAACATTAATCACTATGTAAATAGCCTACAAGTTTGCTTACAGCAAGATCTTATTCAGACATACCTCAGTCTGAAGATCAGAAACCATTAATATATTAGACTTTTCCAATCTTTGTTCACTAAGGTTAAGTTCTTTGCATTTGCCTTTAGAGTTAATTTACTATGTTACGAATTCAGAATAGTCTGGAAATCAGTGTTTTGTCTTGAGGTGTGTGTTTTGTCAGTTCTTATGCAGCTGGTTTAGGTGTTCCAAAATTCAATCTTTTCTGGGCACATATAGTCTAGTGCTGATCTCCAATAGTAAATACTGTAAACCACTTCCTTCTTTTTATAGACTGCCTTTATTTATGCAAACAGGGAGCTCTGTAAGTGTTTAAGTTTTCTATTACCTTTAGCATCCATCATAGCTAATAAATAGGTATGTTTTTGCAAATTGATAATAGAAGTTATGATAAAAAATTTTCTCTGGTGAAGCTTCAAAGTCAGAATTCACACAGACAGGAGTGGATTGATATGTCGGGTAGCTCATTTAACTTGAATTTATGAATGCAAGGAATAAAAGTGCCCTGTACACTGACAGAAATGACCATTCATTTCCTCTGTTCAAACATCCAACTGTGAGCTCATTATTTTGCACATTCATTCATCAAATAGTCTGTTTATTTTTACTAACTTGTTTAGCTCTTTTTATCATAATCCCTGCAGAAAGGTGGTTCAGCCAAAATATTTTCAAAGGCTTCTGTTATGAAATCATGTCATAAATGTCATTCTGCCTGTGTGAATGTAAAAGACAGCTAAAATATTTGGACATTTTCCATTTGTCAACACAATCGTGTTATACTGAGTTTTCTGTTAATGTTAATTCAGCTTTCATTTAATAGAAAATACTCTTCCACATACATATTTATGAGCACACCAAATTATGCAGATTCTTCATTTAGATGTAAACACTTTAAAGAAACCAGCGATGTTTATCAGGGAGAAAGAATTTGCTTAAGATTTGAGCAGCATGTGACACCTTTGTTAATATTTCATCTTTTACTCCAACTTAACATGCGACTTCATCTGAGAATGCCTTCATTTTTTTTTTTTTTTGCCATGTGGAGACATATAACCAGTTATTCCTTCCTTAATGTGGGAGATGTACTCTATGATCTGAAGCATGTGGTTTCTTTAATACCATAGAGAGCATCATGAATTTTAGTCACTAATATTATGCATATGATGGAGATAACTGTCACCCCATCATACTACTCATTTCCCTTACAACATGCCACTATGCACAACCACCTCATTCATACAACAGCTGTGATTCATTTCTTCTTTAAACTTTGGTTTTAAGTAGGAAGGGATTCAGGAGATGGAGGTAGGATATTTTTTTAATCAAAGTCAACTTTCAAAGTGTGTGTGTGTGTGTGTGTGTGTGAATGCTTTACTTAGAGACAGAGAGAAATATATGTTAAACTGCTACTGTTGATGTTTCTTTTATTTTGTTTATTTATTATTCAGTTCATGTGTATTTGAGGTATAGTCTCACTTCTTAACCCAGACTGACCTCAAACTTGTGTTGACACTCTTATTTTACCCTTCAAAGCACTGGCATTATGCATGTCAGCCACTATGTTTGGTATTTTTTCCCTTAGCATTTCAATGATATTAATAATGATAATAAGTACTAATTCAATGCTTTGGGATATATTATTTTAGTTGGAAATTTTTAACAACTTTTCTTCTATCCCCCCCCAAATCAACAAGGTGGACTAATAGTCTCAAAGAAATAGTATTTTATTGAAGTGGACTGTCTTAGTTAGGGCTTCTAGGCTGTGAAGATACACTATAACCATAGCAATTCTCATAAGAGAAAATATCTAATTTGGGCTAGCTTATAATTTTAGAACTTCATTCCATTATCTTCATGCATGGTTAATGCAGAGAAGGTCCTTTAGAAGGATCTGAAAGTTTTGTGTCTTGATCTGCTGCTAGCAAAAGCAACTATGTGCCACACTGAGCACAGCTTGAGCATGAGCATAGAATACCTCAAAGCCTGCTGCCCCTCACAGTGACACACATGCTACACCAAGGCCACACCTATTCCAACAAGACACACCTCCTAATAGTGCTACTTCCTATTAATGCTATTTTCTTTCAAATTATCACATGAACCATCCTATTTGCTGGAATATCTGTCAATATTATATATAATAATTAACCAAATTATGAATGTAATACAAATATTGCAAAGCATAATATAGCTACATTTTCTGTTATATAACATCCAGTTGATGTTTATTAAAAACATGACTCTAAAGTCAGAATATTTAGGAATACATATATAGAAAAATAAGTTAATAGTAAGCTTGGTACCACTGTCACAACATTTGGTAAATTGAAAAAAAAAAAGTCACTCATCTTTTCTTGAATGCAATACAAGGAGCTTGAACTTTGCAACATGCTAAAAACCATTCTAGCTGCTGGATTTTATAAAGGACTATTATTTTACTATTTTAAGTAATTACAAGGGGTTATATTAAAACTTTCGTTTTTATGACATCTTGTGGTGATATGTGTGATTTACTTAAATACATTTTATGCTTAGGAATAAAAGTCTTCAATTGTACATTTATTTATATGACAAGAAACAATATAGTTTAAGATGAATATTTTGTTTAATATAATTTATATAGGCATACTGTTTCTGAAATGTGCTACTATCTTCTTTTCAAGTATATTTTAATTTTTCTTGGAGCTAGTATATCCAGTTGGCTTTTTTATTTTACATATATTTTATCTTGATAGTATATTAAAAATATACATATATTCTTATAGACATGCATACAAACAAGTATGTCATTTTGTGGAAATAAGCCATACATAGTGATTTTAAGTGTAATCTTCTTGCAGATCTTCTTGGGATGAAAATCATTGGACTGGCATTTTTGATACTTCTTTTATCATTTTGGCACAAATACACAAAAGAAATAATGTGGTAACCTAAGAACTCTGGTTCTTGCATATAATTTTTTTGGTGTTGGTTTATTTTATTTTTTTCAGCACTTCAAGAGTGTTTTAATACAAGTGGAAAGTGGATGTAAATATTCATAAAAATATGTGTATAAATAAAGAAAGCCTATTAGGGACATAGGAAAATTTCTAGAAATGGGTCTGGAGAGCTAGCTCAGTGGTTAAAAGCACTGGCTACTCTTTTGGAAGACTGAGTTCAATTCCAAGCAACCACAAGGTGCCTCACAACCATCCATAAGGAGATCTTGAGCCCTCTTATGGCAACAGGTATACATGAAGGCTGAACACACACACACACACACACACACACACACACACACACACACACACACACACAAAGGCAAATCACTAGCTTAGGTTAGGGGTGCTCACCTTTAACCCTAGTACCAGGGAAGGAGAACTGAAAGAATATCTTAAAAGAAAAAGTTCTAGAAATGTGCACAACATTTAGATGTATTAATCAGTACTATTTTTTATATTTAACAAACCTTAAAATGGTAAATTCCATTATGCACATCATATCACAATGGCACGAAACAAAAGCACAGCACAATCGCCACAGGCATTGTTTCTGAAGCTGTATTAGTGGACTCAAAGGAGAACACTTTCCTTCCAGAAATAGAATCAGAAACCTCTGTATATCCCAAGATAAGTCTCACTGTTCAGTATACTTAGATAATTACCTATTTCTAAGTGAGCCTGGTACAATTAGGGTTTTTTAATTGATATCTGTTTCAAGGTGTAATGACCTTTTTAACCTATTAACCCATACCTATGTGGTTGTTTATAGTTATTTCCATAACCAGGACATTTACATCTGTTCTAAAAGCAAGAACATACATACAAGGAACTCACTTAAGTACCCTCTCCAGAGCCAAAGCTGGGTCCTTCAGTAAGACAGCAGGTTCAACATGTGCTGTCAAAGCTCTCTTCTTTAGAGTTACTGTACGAAAGAAAGGATCTCTTTGTTCAGAAGGAGTTAATTACAACCCTTCTTTCTGAGTGAGAAGGGTATAAATGAAGGATCACTGAGGTTTAAAAATACTGTTTGCGAGGAAAGCCCTGAATTTGAAGATGAAAGTCAATGTGGTATTGAGGAAAATGTCAAAATCATAAACAGATCAAATTCTCATTAGACCTAACATATTTAGCAGTTAATAGTTTAGGCAATCTCCTCCTTTATGATACTATAGAAAAGGTTAGTTTTATCTGAGAGGATGAGTTTTATATCTTTTCATTTTCTGGAGTACTTAGCACAATCCATACAGTACAAAGTTCTAAAACATTCATGATTGAAAACACTTGGTACAGTGTTGAGCAACTTCCAGGGACATCCATCAGATTTATGCTGTGGTTGACAAACTAGCCTGGTAGCTGCTGCCAGTCCCTTGTACTGGCATTAAATGCTTAACTGTATTTTGTGTAAGGTTCTAATAAGAAGCACAAATTTTAAAATATATTAAAAGATTTCTCCAACTTTCTCTCAGACTGTGTATTTTAAAACAAAATGTCTTTTTAACTAGACTCATGGGAGAGTTTAAAGTAACATCTGCATTTTGTGTGGGAGAAGAATACCTCTAACTGTTCTCTCAGGATTCTGTGTGCTATAGAATTTCAGACATAGAAATGACACAGGAGTCCAGATTTTCTCAGATCAGCAATGCAGGTTAAAGCAGGGCAGCAGCATTCAGTGAATTTTTAGAGAAGAGTATCATTCATTTTACACAGGGACTAAGGAAAATGACAACAACAACAACAAAAATATAGCTGCTGTGGTTAGTTGAAACTTGGAAATATTCTTTGGCACTAAATATTTTACATGTCTTTACTGCCTGTATATGAAGCTATCAGTGATTGTATGAGTTTGTTTTCTTCAGGAAATTTTCTTCAGTAAGTATATAATTTACTACAATGTACATCAACAACCTATCAGGGAACAGCTCATCTAAAACTACTCCGGGAAGCAGGAGAGTAAGCTAATGAAGCAGAAGGAACAAAAGGCTTTCAGCCATACTTTTCTTGTGGGATAACAACACAATGATCTTCTTCACCACTTCTACTCCTACAAGCTGCCCCTCTTGGCATGGTACTGTGAGGTTTTTGGCTTGCAGAAAAATTGCCATTGTAGTTTTGACTGATTTTTTTTAGCATTTAGTACAAGTGGTTCCATTTTGAATCGATTTACTGTCATTTCTAGAACATGCAAGGGGTCAGTTCAAAAGAACGACTACTTATAAACTACATATATATATATATATATATATATATATACATATATATGTATATATGTATATGTCATGAGTCACAAAGACAAAAACAAGACATTGTAGGGGTATAGGAAAATGGTGCATGATTAGGAAACTCCCAGGTGACAGCAAACCTGTCACAACTTGACTCACTAGCACGTGGGAGCCAAAAAGGCAGGAATATAAGAAGTTCAAGGTGACCCTTGTCTATGTACCAATTTAGGAGCCAGGTTGGAATTTCAGGTGACTCTGTTATAAATATCAAAATGCAAGAGAGGAAATTTTTAAAGAGGTGAGGCATCCAAAATTGTCACACAATGCAAATCACCACCACCACTGACAAAAGACATACAAGGAAGGAACTAGAGGGCATCTCACATAGTTTTACTTGCTGATTTCAACATCACCTATTCACCTCATTTGAAGGAAATTACAAACTCACTAGTTGCACTGTTTTCATTGGTGTGTGTGTGTGTGTGTGTGTGTGTTGTGTTTGTGGTAACATAGTAATGAGTTACGATTTTGACTTTACTTTGTTTCTTCCTTTTTTTTCTTTTGAAATATGATTTCACAGGGAAAACCAGGCGGCTTTCCATCTTCTAATCCTCCTATTCCAGCCTCTAGAGTATTGTGATTCCAAGCTTTTACTATCAGGCATTACTTATACTATAGTTTAAAAATTGTATTCAATTTGATCATTTGGGGGAAATGAATAAGTAAAATAGTTGCTGAATTCTAATGAAAACAATTAAAATTTCATGAAAGCTAAGTTAAAATTCAAGTAGAAACTGGTAGTTGAAAAAAAAGAAATTCTTAGTGTGGCAGTAAAAGTCAGTTAAAGGATTCACAGTGAAAATTTTTATCTGGGAACTCAATTTTATCCCTAAAGCTTTGCTTAAGAGATTTCCTGTTTCTTTACGGTAGTGACTTAATATTGCTTTTCCTAGCAGTCTCATTCTGTTGAGCCTTGCCTTCAGCACTGTGGAAATCAATACAGTAGGCACTTCGTTCTGTGCTCAACACCTGTATTTTCTGGTGTGTGATGGTTTGAGATTCTGCAGATGCTACTTAATCCAATAGCCACACTGCAGCCTATTTTATCCAACATAGCATTTTCCACAACAGCAGGGAACATTAAACTACTGCTGTGGGAAGCAGAACACTGTCTTTTGTTAGCCATAGGTGACTAGAGGCCTTGGAGGAGGTTAGGAAATGATTTTTGTTTTTGTGGGTTCTTTGGATGATAGTATTGATTCAGCTTATGAATGCCTTGACATGTGGTGGAATTGCTCTTCTTTCCTGCCATGTTTTCCTGAGCTTGTTAGTGTCTTCACTACTAGTGGGAACAGAGAATTTAATCAACTCATTGACTGTGTATCTGTCCTCTGCAAGGGGCGTGTGGGGGATATGGATTGTTTATAATGAGAAAGAATGTTTTTCTATAACCTTACTTTGATATTTTTTAACCTTAGATACAGTCTTCTCAGTTTGAAGTCCAATTCCAAACATAGTTGGTTAAAGAAACCCTACCTACTCTCTGAAAGTATAGAATTCTCAATCTAGTGAGATTGCAAGAGAAAGAATGGGTGGTGTGGGAAATAGGCAACTTGTTTCATGGGAAAGAGTGTTACAATGGATATTTAGAAAGGGTATACCATCAATGTGACTACTAATCTTGGAATTATATTTGACATGATTTAAAAGGAGAAGGCCATTTAAAATAAAGTTACAGTGGTGTATTTTAGAAAGAGAAGTGCCATGAATCTTTCCTAAAGTGTTGTAAAAAGTGTGAATAGTTAACTGCATCAAGGTTGTCAGAAAAACACATCCCATAAGAACAGGTGTTGGAAACATCCCTATAATAGTATTTCAGTTACTTTACTGTGTTAAGTTTTGGATTTGTCTTATTTTTTTTCACAGAACCTCCCTTGCTTTTTTCCCAAATAGCTATAGCATGTTGGGGGTTCACACATCATGGTACATTTATTTTCTTTTGGAAACTTTAAATCTTCAAAGATCCAAGGACATTTAAAATGACATTGATAATAGCAGTCTTGAATAAAAATAGGTCACTTAGAGATCATTTCTGTTTGTAACTTCCCCTGGGTAATGACAGAGATGTCCCCTGTTCTTATTTAGTGTTCTCAAAAGCTGGTTGTGTAAAACTTCATAGGTTACATTTCAAGGGAGTTCTGTTAAAAATCAGCAAATCTTCCATCATGAAGTTTAGTGTTTTAGTTGCTATTCTTTACACAATGTTGAGATTTTTTTTCATTTACCAGTGTCTCAAAAATAAGTAATAGATAATACACTTATTATGGAGAACAAGTTCATTAATGACTGCTTTGAGTCCACCTCCTTATAAAAAGCTTGCCTTTGTCTCCATAAACTATTGAATTATGGTGAATAGGGGATTATATTAACAAATTGACCTTAATTAGCTACCTTTAGCAACAACAAGAAGTATGAGAAGACTAGTTTGATTGGTAGACGTATTGCACAGCAATTTGCTACATACATCATCATTCATATTTCAACACATCATGGAGCCTGAGGAACCTGGGTCTTTGGTCTAGAGACCCTCTTTTCTTTTAAATTTAGTTATTGAACCTCTGACTATTTCAAGATTGTGCACATACAATTGCAAGCCATTTTTAGTATACTTTATTTCTTTAGATTTTTTTACACACAACATGATAAACCACACAATATTGAAAGTTCCTATATGCCTTTGGCCTCCCTGACAGAGCCTCTCCTACTATTGGTACCCTGCCTCAGGCAATATATTTATTATAGTCATTGAACCAGTACATCATAGTCACTTGGAGTGCTTAGCTAGTCTTGGGGCCACTCTCAGCATTGAGCATTGAATTTATTTTTAAATTCTTAAATGACAAATGTCTGTTATTTTTTTAAGTAGGGCAATTTTTCTCTATAAAATTCATTGTGCTTTTCAAATTCATTCCTCTTTCCCTACAACATGGTAATCACTATTTTTCATTATTGTTATCATATAGAGTTTCTGTCTTTTGCATTGCCTTATTTCATAAAGAGATACTAATTGATCCTTCTCCTATGTTTTGGTTTTGTTTTTCTTTCATCCTAATAGTTTGTTTTTCCTTAGTACCAGAAAAGATTCCACTTATGGATTCTTAGTTACTTTCCTATTACTTTGATAAAACACCATGGCCAAGGTAACTTATAAAACAAAATATTCAATTGATGAGGATTTTTACATGAAAATGGCTGTTATAAGCACATACATTTTAATACATTTTTCCCAGTTAGTGGAACTGTTTTGAGAGGTTTTACAAAGGTAACCTTGTTGTTGGAAGCATATTTTGGTGGATAAATACTTAGAGGTATGAAAAGTCTTGTGCCATTCTAAGTGTGTGTGTGTGTGTGTGTCTTACTCTGTCATTCCAGTAAAGATGAGAACTTTCAACTATTGTTTCAGGTGTTCATTCTGTTATCATGGACTCTAGATTTCTGAAACTCTAAACCAATTACACTCTTTCTTAGTTGTATTGGTAATGATGTCTTATTATAGTAATGAAAAAGTAATGGACTCAATTATTCTTACAGAGAGTAAAACTCCTTGTTGCCAGAAGGAACAGTTGCTATCTCACATATCAAACCACAAGCAAAAGGCAGGGAATATGTTGGGTATGACAGGAGGCTTTGTGAAGCCAGAAAGACAATACATGACACATATCCTCCAACAATGCCATACTTCTTAATCATTCCTAAGTATTTTCACCAAATGATGTCTACTACTCAAATATTCAATTATATTAACTTGTGGATGGCATCCTTATTGAAATGACCATAGTACATAGCACACAACTCACTTATCTACTCATCTACAAATCCCTGCTTATAAATTTGGGCAATTATGGCTGAAGCTATTATAAAACACATTAAGATTTTTTGTGAGTACTTGAATTTTTAACTATCAAATAGAATAAGTGGTGATTTGGATGTTGAGAGTGTGCAGTTTTGAATGAATATGGCCAACTATCTTCCTAAAAGATTTAATTAATTTTATGTTCCCAAGATTAATGCTTGAGAGTCCCTATCCATATGCCCAGCAGGTTTGGCCATGGTTATATTTATAATTTGGCGATCATTCTAGTAGGTGTGTAATTGTATTTCATTAGTATTTTAATGTTCAGTTCCCTGATGACAAATAATGTAAACTGTCTTTTTATTTACTATGTGTGTCTTCTTTGGTATGTGTCTGTCCAGGTCTATCCCAAATTTTTAATCAGTTGATTCTTCCAATTTAATGTTGAATTGTAGGTTTACTTCATATATTTTTACTAAATGCCCAGTGTCAATATGTCTTTCATAGATATTTCTTCTCATTTGTGTCCTTTTCATTTTTATAAAATTACCTTTCATAAAACCATCTGTAAATTTTAGGTAAGTCCAGTTCATTAACCACAGCTTTTATAGATTACATTTTTCATGTTGTAGCTTTAAAGTTATCTCAAAATCCAAGTTCAATTGTTTCCCTCATTGTTTAGAATTTTTTTGAGTGTTTGATTTATGAAGTGTTTGTGACTTGAGTAAAAAATGATACTTGGAGTTAATCTGCATGTGTAATTTCATAATATAGGCAATAGATAATGATTTGCTACATAGGTGTTACTGACAGTTTTGGGAAAATATATAATTAATTATTTCATGTAAAATCCAACATGTGTATCTGTGTCATGTTACAGCAGAAACAAACCATTGCAGTTTTCCTTTGCTTACTCTATTAACATGCTACAGTCATAAGTAAAACTGTTATATATTCTTCAGTGCAAATATTTTAATACAACTGCAGGTCATGGTGTTTTATCACAATATAAAAGAAAGTTTAGGTACAAAATATTCAACTTATTTGATCACATTTGTGATAATGTTGTTGTTTCCTGTAATTAACAATTTATTGGAAGAAGGTGAATAAATTTCATATATAAACTTTTATTGGAGTATGATAAATATGAGATAGCAATATTATTTTTCTGAAAAAAAATAAGTGTCCACAATTTGACTAGAGAATTTAAGTCATATTTTCTTAGATGTTTGGTGTGATATACTTAGAAAAACAGCACTTCCTTCATAACTACTTTTTAAATTGTCTTAACCAGCTTCAGATGATCTTGAAATTGTCTTCAAGGACACATTTATGTCATGCTCAATTGTACGCATTGTGCTGATAATCAGTATCATTGAGCCGGAAACTCTGCCATCGTTCCTTTGTGTGGTTGACCTTGTTATTCTAAAGGTGACAGGGGTGGGGGAAAATGTGCCAAAGTATCCAAAATTCTGAGCACTTCATAGCTCAGCAGCTCATTGTAGATATTAAGGTCAGATCAGATGCCAAATAACCTGCAGACTTGGAATGAGTATAAGAATGGCTACCTAGAGAACACTAGAATTTCACAATGTCAGTGCAGCAGCTAAGAGGTAGGAGAGAACTACTGACAGTCTTGTAAATTATTTGGCTGATATTACCAGTGACAAGGAACTCTTACTTCTTGCTTTTCAAGACAGTATATGGATGCAAAATGTGTCAATAAAAATGGATTATTTCAGAGCACTGGCATAGTTAATGCAGCCAGATGTAATCTGAGTCACATTACTGATGTGTTAGCAAGAAGCTCAGGTCCAGAGGGCAGTTTCTAAGCAGAGATATTGAAAGATGTTCACCAGATTTCCGAACTGACTGCTGATGCGCAAGTTCTAATAAGGAAGGGAGTGCAGTAATTGACATGAAAGTCACAGACATCAAAAAGAATCCATTTCATCTTTATTCAAATTTAAAAACCGGACTATTTTAGAATCTATATTTAAAATTTTAAAGGGTGCTGTGATGTCTATAGTTGAGTAATTTAAACATGCATTATAGAAAAGTTGAATTCATGATTTTTTTCTCCATTTGTAATAAATACTGGAATTATATGCTAATTAGTTAAGTCCCTGCTTCCATGAAGTGAGAGTGAAGAGTAATATTTTATGTGTTTTGATAATCTGCCCTAAGCCATCTTCGTTATACTCACTGTTCTAAATATTTCTTCATTATTTTTGTTCCACATCAAACCAATGAACTTGATCATATAGGAATAATGCCTTGGATCCTGCCAGTGCCATTAAGACTGAGCAGGAGAAAAAAAGTGCCTTTCCAATGTTCTGTTTTCCATCAGTAAAACATTAAAAGTAAACACAAATACTTAAATTTTCAAAAGTTCTTTTGAGTATAAGAATCCTAGAATTTCACTTTTATGAATACAAAACCTGACATGATGTAAATAATGACCCATGTGCAATGGTCTGGTTGTTTTGTTCTCTGAGGAATACATGGCCTTCAAATTGAACAAATGAGAAATACAGCATTTTTATTAAAGGTTAATGAAATTCCTTCTGACTTTTTGGAGGAAAGTTCAGTTTGGGAGTTTGCCAATGTATGCGGACTTTTCTGGGTAACCAGAATGGTACATGCCCCTTTACAGGTTGGTACCACAGCCAAGCTGTGAACCGAGAAGGACTTGTCATTTAAAATCAATATGAATTATAGAATCATCTCAGAAGAAATGGATGATGATCATGAGCACAATAAACATCTCAGCTTTTGATTGTATTAATGGTTCTGTAATTTCATTTTGTGAATCTCATTTTTTTGAACATTTTCTTTTTTATATATATATTTTACATAATGATCCCAGTTCTGTCTCACTCCCTCTCTCTTTCCTTCTCTCTCCCCTCATATGCACCCCGGCCACCCTCCTCTCCCCTCCCCCCCCACTCCATATGTAGGGCGATGCCATCCAAGAGGGGTCATCTAAATCTGTCAAGTCATTTGGAGTAGGGACTAGGACTTTTATACTGTCTCTAGGTTAAGGGAGTATCCCTCCATAGGATACTTTTATGCACCAGGAATACATCCTGGTTGCACTGTGTGAGGTCCCTTAGACTGCTCAGGCCTTCAGGCTGAGACCCATGTTCAAGGGGTTTGAGTCAGTCCCATGCTGGATTCTCATTTTAACATGAATGTTTACAATAAATCCACAACACTGTATTTATATATTCAGTATACCTAATTATGACAAGTTATAGCTTTTTAACTCACTAAAATAAACCCTTCCTGAGAATAATTGTTGTTTCCTTCTAGTATCTATTGTGTCAGAAATGAACTTCTAGGGAGAAATGCCTTTTGTTTGTTTGTTCATTTTATCAGCTTGTAATTATATTTGTTTTATGACGCTGGGAAGTTAAAATTGGGATATCTAGCCAGGCCTGCCTCTTTCTCTTTGGTTCTTAGAACAATGCTGTATTTAAAAGCTGATTTGGGGAAGAAACGCACATTACATGAATTTCCAATTGCCCATTTTTGTTACCATCATTTTATGGATATATAGTACATACTGACCTTAATAAATCATTGTTAGTAGCATGAAATAATTATGGTTGGTGATCATCATTATCCATTCAGCATATTAAAAGGAAAGTCTAAGAGTGATGGATATTTGTTTTCAACTTAGGCTACTAACAGAACACATGTTTATTAGAGTTCTGAACAAAAATAGACCTGACAAAATTAATACTTTTTAAAGAAAATTAATTATCTTACTAACAAGATGGGTCTGGGTAGTTTTTTCATTAATATTTTATTTTTTATTAATTTATATTTTACATTATAAACACAGTTCTCCTTTCCTCCTTTCTTCCAGCTCCTCTCCTTCCCCCTCCTTCTATTTGCTCCACAGAGAGGGTAAAGCCTTCCTTAGGAAGTCTACTAAGTCTTTCCCATCATCTTGGTTGAAGAAGGACCAAGGCACCTCTCTGTGGGAAGCTGTCTTTTTGGGGCTACAGTCAGATCCAGCCAATTTGCCTGTCTCTTACATGAGAGTGTGGATTGAGAAAGGCTAGCTAAAGACAGTAAGAGAAAAGAGAGGGACACAGGATACAATCAGGAGGGCAAATAAGTGACTACTGAATGCCCTGAACTTATTCTTTCTTCACCATTCTTGTTTTGTTTTGTTTTTTAATTTTTCTTTCCAGACAGGGTTTCTCTGTATTATTTTGGAGATTGTCCTGGAACTAACTCTAGCTCTGTACACCATGCTGGCCTCAAACTCACAGAGATCTGCCTGCCTTTGCCTCTTCCGGAGTGCTGGGATTAAAGGCATGTGTGCTATTATTCACCATTTTTAAATACCTTAACCAAAGAGGGGAACATGGTATCATGTATACAGAACAAACAGTCTTCCTCAATTCTCTCAGGATTCAATAACCACACCTAGATTCAATTTCTCTTTATCTGACCTTGAGGGTCAAGAGTAACCACATCTCATACTAAATCAGTTGTTATTTAGATAAGACACCCAAAGCCATGATCAAACATCCTACTGTAGCCATGCCTTAGATCTTTAGGGACAGTTTTGAACTCTCTGACCTTCAGCCAGAATGTAGCAGAGACATCTTTATGGGACCCAACACCTCTCTACCCCCAAACCCCTATGTCTAGGCTATTCAAGGTATCTTTCCATATAGAATGGTTTCCATTGAGTCAGTTTGTGCATTAGTATTAGATCTTAGAGACACTTCCAGTAGCCTCATATATTGTCCCAGTCACAAAATTTTCACCTATAATAAGGGAGTCTAGTGAAGTGAGCTGAGTTTGTTTCTGGTGATTTTATCCATGCAGACAAGACTGATCAGGAGAGAAGCCCATTGAGCCTATGCTTTTGCATAGGTTTGATCATATGCTTTCCACACCTGTTTGTGCTAATGAGCCCCTCCTTTTGGGGAGGTGTCAGGATTTCTCTAAACACCTGGATTCCCAGTGAGCTCTGTTCAACTATTTAAGGCAGGTTATAGCCCTTCAGTTTAGACAGGATAATTGGGAATTAATTGGGATGCATCCCCTGTGAGCCTGGACTTATAATAATGATAGCATGGATGTGGGTCAATTATATCAGCTGCATCCTAGAGAAGAAAAAGGCTGTGATTAATCAGTTTCTACTAGCATTGCAAAAAACAATCCTTGAGGACCTTCATGGTATCTATCACTTTATTCTGTTAAAACATTCTTATGCTTGAGTTAGTTGGCTGTTACAATGTTGTTCTTTTTTTATCACCCTTCCAATCTTGTATTGACATTGATAATATATTTAGAATATTACTCTATAGTTACTTATCCCCAAATATACAATCTGAAGATCTTCCACTACATAGGCTTTTCCTACTGGGTTAGATGAACTGCCTCTATGACTCAGCTGTATATATAAAAATTCTGACTCACTTTTACTTGAATATAATAATCTGAATCCTCCTTTATTTATATGCAATAACTTCACCTCTGAGACACTAGTCTACTTGATCCATGTCTGTTATTTCTTCATTTTCTTGCTGCCCCTACTCAGGTCTAAGCCATGATCATTGCAGAAGACTCAGCAATGAACTATACCTATATTCTTAAGAACCAAAAATATTTCCCACATATATAAAAATTTTACACAAATATATAAGTTTATAAATCTATGAAATATAATTTTAGTAAATATCTACCCACATCAAAGCCTACCTGTTAAGTATAGTGGTATATATCCCTCTATATCAATGAAGAACATGCATGTTTCTGCTAATTGATAGTTGAATCCTTGCTAGTTCAGCTACAGAGGAAGAATGGGATTAGAGAAGGCAATTTAATTATTATTTATATGTCCTATGATAACAATGTTTTCATACAAACTGTATTATTTTATGTAGCATTTTTTAAACAACAAAGCTTTAGGTGGCAGTTTGATTAAATTAAAACTTAAATGGCCTCAGTACTTGATGGAAGCTCCAGTTTTTTTTATTGCTGCTTGAAGATTTATGCTGTTAAAGTCATCCCAACTACTTCCAAGTCTCATTGAAGGAACAAAATGCTAAGAGCTTACTTCAGAATCAATTTCATATATGGCCTCAATTCTAAATTTTTCTCTATTCATTTTCTCTCTTACTGTTTTCCTGACTACAATACCTATTGTAAGATTAAATTTAGCTTCTTATTTTACCTAGCGTCTATCACAAACATAATATACTCACTGGATTGAAAACTTTTTTCAATTGGAAATAAACAACACATTTTCTACCTTTAAGAATTATGTTAAGAATGAATTTTCATATGTTCTTGAAAATATTATATATACAAATTATTGAGCAAAAATTGAAGAAGTTTTGACAAGCTTCCTTGATGAGATCATTCTGTCAGCATGTACTGAGTTCAAGAAGTTCCTGGGGGTTTATGAAACACCAGAGGCTTATGCCAGCACACTCTAGTTGCGGGAGGGCAAGTTATAAACACAACATGTTGTAACTGACCATTTTACAGCCTCAAGACAGAATGTCTAGTTTAATTGCTTTCTGTTCTCTCATGCTCATTGTAAACATTAAGAAGGCAGCCTATAGCTTCCACTTTTTGCTGGGAAAGAGCCCAAGCTTCGTACTGAGCTTATTACTGATGAACTTAATCCCTTTCATTGTAGAAATATATTACATGTATCCCCTACCTCCTTATCACAAGATGGTTTTCCCTCCATTCTTCATGAATTGTTCATTTCCATCAATGACCTTAGCTGAAGTATCTTTAATATATACAACTCTAAAATAGGTTCTTCAAATAATTCTGGGATCTTTCTTTGTATACCTTAAAACTCTTCCATTCTCTTATTGATTCCCAAGCTATTGCCACATTTTTAGGTACTTCTTGAAATATCATACTTCTTTGTTCAAAAATGATTGTCTAGGGCTGCCATAAGAAAGTACCAAAACTGAGTGATATAAAAAAATGGAAATGTGTTCTTTCACATTTGGTTTTTAGATATGTGAAATTAGGTGGTAAATGAATGGTACCATGCTTGTCTCCTAATTTTCGGTCAATGTGACTGCTATTCAAGGTTTCTTAGTTTGTAGATGCATTGCTCCAATTTCTGCCTGACTACATGTGACAACTTATCTGCACACCTTTACACTGTGTTCCCTTTGTGTGTGCTTGTTTTTTTTTTTTTTTTTTTACAGTTTCTTTGTTTATAATAACACACAGCAGTAAAGGACTGGCCTTTCATAATTTATTCTTAGTTGATTATATCAACAAAGACCATATTTTGCAGTAGGGTCCCACACACACACAGGCACTACTATTAGGGGTTCAGCATATAATTTTTAGGGGAACACATGTTAACTCATCACAATGTTGGCTCAGTAAATAATTTAATGTGTTAGGTGATACATACAGGCACATGAACTTTGCTCTATATAATACAGATAATTGTTTTGTTGTTGTCGTTTTGTTTTGTTTTTTTTTTCTTTTAGCACAACAGAGTGATGGCTTTCCCAAAGCATGTTCCTGAGGTATTGATATGATTAGATACACTGTACAAGAAATTTCTGTAATTGTGCTTCACAGTGCAGGAAGCCCAATAAGAATTCCAGAAATGCCTGTATTTTCAATTTTGAATTAATTGTACCAATATGTATTTTGAAGACCTTCTTTAGAAAAAAAATCCTGATTTTGGAGCATTGGCTAATAATCCCATCAATTGGAAGTGAAAGCATGAGAGTCAGGAGTTGGAGACCAACCTCAAGCATACAGTAAGTCTGCTGCCATATTTGGCAGAAGGGGACCCATAAAGATTTATCTTTAAAAAGCATAGACTTTTTTCTAGTTCTTTATTTTCAAAACACTCTTTTGCTCCTGTAGTATTTTTTTTAATTATTTTATTTTATTAAGAATGGATGTGCCTCACCATCTTCTAGAAATTTCAGGGCTGGAGGTCTGCATTATCAAAATCTATTTATTAAATCCATCTAGAATAAAAATTAACAACTTAATAAGTAACCATTAAAATCTGAGAGTACAGGTAGTGGTATAAAAATATAGGCTCATTAGGAGCCAGAGCAGTATTATCACAGTTTCTGTTTCTTCTTTCACAATAACCTACGTTTTGGGTCACTTAGGGGTCACTTTCCAGAGGTCCTAGTAGTACAGACTGCTTTGGGACTCACAAATGCAGGATCTAAAAGAGCATCTGAGCACTCCTGCATCCAAGGTGAGCCTACTGGAAAGAAAACAAGTTAAATACATGTGTAAAAATGCAAATACAAAGCTCATAAATATAGTTGCAAGTTGTCACACAAAAGATTACACAAACATAAGAAGGCAGAGTGATTCCTCAACAAAAGACATCGATAAGGTTTTTCAATTTTCCCACTGCATGAAGAACAACTAAGCATGAGGAAAGGACTTAGCTGGTTGGTGTCCATGGAATACACTGCTTACTAGCTGAAAGTGTCATGTACCTGCCATTTTTACAAAGATGGAGATAAAACAGCTTATAAGAAAAAATGGATTATTTTAGTTCGCTGCTTTAGATGGTTCAGTTTGTGACAGATTGATTGATCTTGCTGTTTTGGGGCCTGCAGTAATGTACCTCCTCATGGTAGCAAATCATGGGCAATCAAACCTAATTCAAGCTAGATAATTCAACATACTACTAATAATAACGAAATAAAAGTAAGTTTAAAAGGAGGCTCCACAGTCCTGTTCAAGGACATCATCTAGTATTCAAAGACTAGGTTCCACTTCTCATAGGCTATGCCACATATAAACAGACCTACCTTGAGAATAAAGATTTTACTTAAGGGTTTGTGAGGAGTATACAGATAAAATTTATCTCATTTATGCAAAATATCATTGCAAAAGTAGAGATCTTTTGTTCTATAAAATAGTTGGAGAACTAGGGGAAAAATTCTCTAAAGTGAGGGCCTCAGAGTCAAATTTCTCTCAGTCTATTTTCTTCTTCCCTAAGGTGGGTCAAAAACCAGAAGCCATCTCCCCAGCAACACAAAAAATAACACTGTTTCCCCCCTAACTTTTTGTGTAAGCTCTGTGCATAAAGAAATGATGTCTACAATTCCACCAAGTCTGGCATTTTGGCTTGGAAACAATGTTTTACCCCAGGGGCAAATAGGAACTGGGACAGACAGGTTTTGGTAATTTCCCCTGCCATATTTTGTTCCATCACAAGCTTCTTGTCCAGTTATCTTCACTTAAAGAACTTTTCCCCCTGGATCTGTTCTTAAGTGCTAATGTCCATGCCACATAAAACTATCATCAAATTAATTTGTTAGGTGTTTCTTTTAGTAACCCCTTTTTTAATTGCAGGTGTGTCAGCCATCACCCCTCATAATCATGCCCATTACCCACCATACTGGCAGCCACTTGTATATTCAGGTGTTTCTATAACCATCTAGGAAACCCCAGTGTCATTACACATCTTAGTTGCTGCTAGCTGATTGGAAATATATTTTTCCTTAGTTTGATTCTCAAGTTTCAATAATGATATTTGTTCTGTACAAACTTCTGCCCTTGCCTTGTCCCTGTGCTATTTCCCTCTACGCCCCCTCCCTTTTTTCCTGTCCTTTTCTTTACTTATCTTTTCTTTTCTGTGTAGTCCAGGATATTGTAGAGCTCACTCTGGCCCTGAACTCAGCGATCTGCCTGCCTGTGCCTTCTGAGAGCTAGGATTAAAGGCATCTGCCACTACCACCACAAGCAGCTATAATTGACTTATTTTTAAAGATAAAAATAAAGTGGTCTAGGCAGATCAGATACAGTGGTTTCTGTACTTGAAGCTTACTCTGAGGTCAGCAATCATTTTTTACTATGCTCACTTTATAAAGAAAAGTATGTAGGGTCATACCCCTGTCATACCATATCATATGAAGCTTCCTGATATTGCAACTAATACTGAAGAAGTGATTTAATGAAGCCTTAATTGGGAGATAGTGGCAATTTTGTTTATATGTTGAAATCCAAGTTGCTGTTCAAGAAAGCAGCTGAAGTCATAGGTAATGGTCCCACCAATGTATTCTGTACTTTGCTCATCCATTTCACTAGATAACCTGAGGCAGGAACTACATTGTGAAAGGAGAAACCATTAACATGTCTGATAATTACCCAGAAGCTCACCACTTTTACCAGTCTCTGAAGGAGATTACATTAAATGAGGCTGGCCTGTTTCCCCAAATAAAATCAGGCTATACACAGGAGGCTTATCGAAGCTTATCATTCCGAGACCATTAATTAAGCAAATTCAACTCCGGGTGAAATATTTCCCAGAAAGCTTTCTTGGATTGACATTTATTCCATGTTAACCATTCTGCCTGGCATGGCTCTGCACCACATCTAGAGTCCATTTAAACAATATTAAGATAACAGCATTAATTCACTGTTCTTCCCTTAATCACATGGAAGAAGATCAGCTTGTTATAAATAATGATCTCTCCTTGCCTGCAGCTCAACTATGAGTGCTGTTCTCAGGCAAATGCCTCTCCTTTTGTACTATCTGTAGAGTAATAGTGTTTAAAGCTCTATGTCTGCTGCAGGTTACAACCCTGGGAAGTGGTCTGTTCACTTTTACAGTTTTAGTCTTTCAAAATACACGAGGAGGTAGACACGGCATTCTCCTCCTAGCTTTAATCAAAAAAACCTCAAATTAAGCCTGGTGACTGATAGCTGATGCAATGTGATACAATTTTGCCTTATTTAAAAACTAAGTCTATGAAGTTGGGAAATCGGGAAGTTTATTTAATATTTCATTTTCCTTTGCATTGGTCTTACAACATAGAACCTGTAGCTACACTCTTCTGAATAGATCATGGATTAAAGATTTTTGCTATCATTTCATATGTCCTTTAAGTTTCTCCCACTGAGAGACTAAGTCAGGCAAGCGCTTAGCTGTACAATCACATATTTTTTTTTATAGTAACTATTTTTCTCCCCTGGGGCCTTCCTGATTCATTCAAGGTGTATCCTGTAACCCAGTATTACTGATATTCTTCATTGCTAATTCAAACATCAAATTATTACAGTCATAACACCGGGAGGACACAGAGGCAGCATGCCTACAATCTCATTGTTGGGGGTTCCTCTTCTGAATCATCTCTATTGCTTTTACTGATTATTTTCTTACTGATTCAAATTTCCAAGCATCATTTAGAGTCTGAGGACACAAGGCAGATGTGACCCGTGCCTTCCTGTAAAATAGTAAAAAGAGGTCGGTGGGCACCAAGAACCAATTGCTTAGAGGCACCTATCTCTTGATGGCTTGACAGGGTTAAGAGGACAAAAGGACATTTACCAGGGTGAGTGATGACTGATGCAGTGCAAAATGATATTAAGATTAAGGTAAAACTTAGAGGCCAAGGAGAATCTTGTGACTACAATTTCTAGACTTCAGATAGGAAAGAAGGGCGATAGTGAAACAGGACTTTAGAATACATCAATAGGAATACAAACACCATTCCTTCGGTGGTGGTTTAAGTGTTGCCACACCTGATGACATTAATTGTAATTAGTCTGTAACAAGCTAACTACAAAATACTTATATCACTGACATAAAAATATTTGACTAATGTGCCCCAAATATCTTTGTTTCCTAAAGTATGAAGTAAAGATGAAGTGATACCAAAGATATTTATTTCTGGAAGTTTAAAATATTGCCCTGCTATGGCATAGGGCATGGAATAGCTACTGTGGGCAAGACATATGTTAATAGGAATTGATATTTAATGTGTTATTTCCTAATATTAAAAAACTAAGATCAGATTCTTCAAACAGAAATTTAAAAGAAGTCATATTTAGAAGAAGAAATGCCATACGAATAATTTAGGAGAATAATTAAGGAGAGTTGTCTGGGAGTTAGCATCTAGGGAAGAATAAAATTTAGAAGAGGGGTTCCTTGACTAAGTGTTTGTGGGTTCTTATAAGAGGGCTCCTTTGGGTAGTCTATTAGTTGTCCTAAATATGTCCTAATATGTCAAAGAGTCATGATGAAAATAAGTGTAAAGTTATGATTAGACTTTTAAAAATAAAAGTAAGACTGGGTGGAGGTGGGGCATACTTTTAATCCCAGCAGTTGGGAGGCAGAGGCAGGCAGATCTCTGTCAGCAGACCAACCTGATCTACAAGAGCTAGTTCTAGGACAGGCACCAAAGGAGAAACCCTGTCTTGGAAAACAAACAAACAAATAAATAAATAAGATGTTTTAAAAATTTCTTATAATTTTTTTAGTGTATTCATATTTGCCATACTTAAGATTCTTTATTGCAGCTGTATAGTAGTTTGAAATCCTGACAAAATTTGAAAGGAAGTTACTGTTATTGGCAAAAGTGATATAGTTTTCTGAGATGGATTTGGGTTTTGAAAGCTCACTCATACATTCTCCTTAGAAACTGCTCCCCAGTTCTTCTTTCTCATGTGTATCAGTACCGTTTTTTAGTGTTGTCCTCTGAGTTGTGCCTATAAAAATTATGCTAGGTACCTGAATTTGGATGTATTTATATCATAACACTAGGCAGATGACCTAAAGCTGTGCTTGGTTATGGTTATTGATTTTCCACTGATGACTTAAAGTTAATTTGTTAAAAAATATAGATTATATTTAAAAGGGTATTACATCTGTAACTGCTACTCTTGTGTGTGTGTGCATTATAATTCATAGCTGATAAATTCATAACCTTATGAAGTTAGCTTTCATTATGTAACATGCATAATTGTTTTCCCCTTTCTACCTCACTGATTTCTCCTCCTGTTGTGTTACCAAAGGAGTCTTACTGGGGAGTACTGTTTTTACATAGAAAAAAAGAACACAATTTGATTGAAGATATATTCCTCCAGTACTTTGCTCATTTAAACACAACATTGACAAATTGTTAAACAAATTAAACCTAAAAGTGTCATACCTTTACAACAAATTAGCCGGCCAAACTTTATACCAGATGTGGTTCCTTTCTCCTATTCAAACAGTTTTCACAAAAACATGCAAGTGTGGCAAAATCAGGTAAGCATTTTATAAAGATCAGCTAGATACAGTAAATTTCCAGTAAGGTCTACTGAGAGTTTTCATGTACATTACTTATATGCTAACACTTTTCATATCTATATCTCTGTAGGTATATAGAGATATAGATATAGATGATAAATTAGTTAGTTACATTTTCTTTTTTGTCCCATAAACTTGGTTGTTGAGAATTTGCTATCACATTGTTGGAGAACAGCCCACTTATCTGAATTATCTGACTCCTACATGTGCCTAAATATGCTAGGTTTGTTTGAAACATCCTATACACAACAGAGTCACATATTTCATGTTTAACTACATTTCCTTTGGAAAATAGTCATGTAAATCACAAAAAGCTGTTCTTTACACAATAGCAGACTGTGAAGAACTAAGAAGGAATTTAGATGTGAAATTAAGCATGACATTTCATGATGCTGTTCTCATCACCTGATTCTCAGATCTCTGTAGTTGGGAGAGAGCATGGATTTCCCAGAGTAAATGCTTTTCTGGAAAAAATCTGCCAAATACAACTTGCACAGATACATCAATGGTTATTTATCAAATTACCGCCAGTAGATTGCGTTGACTCTTCACCATCCAAACTGCTTGCTGACACACTGAAGCTGACAGGTGTCTTAAGGTTTTGACAACCAGCTTTGTGGGTGGGCAAGAATAGGATTAGGAATGATTGCTATAGAAAGAGAATTCATCCCAGAACCCATGCATGCCACTTTCTCCCACTTAGCAACATTTCTTTAACTGTTGCTCAGGGTTCCTGGTGCTTATGTGAGTCCAACAGCAAATTCAGACAGTTTGCTTGGGCTGTACATGACTCAAACTCACTGGTATTTGTTAAGCTGCCAAAGATTTGTTTTCTTATAGGAAAAATTCACACCATGTTTCTATGTAAGTTACAGATTTAGTATTTCTGTGTATTGCTCAATCTACATTAAATTCTACAAGGATAGTGATCACATCAGGCTTTTGACTGAAGATCTAATACTTGGAAATATTTATTGGGATGGCATGATGGCCCCGCTGGCATTGTGCTTACAGAGAAGTATGAGATTCTGAGTTCAGACTTTCAGAACCCACATAAATTAGTTGGCATGGACTTGCAATTTTGTCAACCCAGCACTAAGGAGTCAGAGAGAATAGGATTCCTGGTCATCTAATCTGCCTAAAATGGTGTGTTTCAGGCTAGGTGAAAAGCTAAGATGTAGAGCAACTGATGACATACAGGGAACTCTGGCCTCCACATGCTTCTGTGTACACTCATTCATGATAATTATCATGTATACAGTATTTCTTGGAAGAAAATAAAAAAAATACTAAGAAAAGAATGAGACAAACTAATGAGTTGTGTTTAAAAGTATACAATTCTTAAGTAACCACACAAAGAAAATTTACCAGTGACAATATTTAGTGAACATAATATTCCCTGAATAGTACAGTAGACATACTATAGCAAAATTTCATGGCCAGGTGTCTTAAAGAAGGGAAAGGTACTATGTTAGTTCTAAAAAGTCTGAAGTTCAAGTTCAATATGTCAATTTTGTTTTTTTGTGAGGCCTTTTGTGTATCACAGCTCCTTTGCTCTGTCCAATCCCTTACATTTTCCTTAGGTTCCCAGACAAGTTTCTCTTTGTATGCTGAAATTTCCCACTATAAAAGTCAAGTCAATGTACTAGGGTTCACTTTAATGGCCACCTTTAACTTTACCTAGTGCTTTAAAGGCTCTTTCTTTAACAGTAAATAGACTATGAGGTGCTTTATTTGGAGGTCATCAATGTATAAACCCGGGATATAGTTTAGCATGTTTCATCTTGATCTATTTTATTCTTGCATAGTTCACTTGCAACTTTTAAAAATCCTTCTGTTGTTTTGAATGTGTTTACTTCAAAAATACATTATCTAAGTTGTGGTAACATATAATGCCCGTGTGTGTGTGTGTGTATGTGTGTGTGTGTGTGTGTTAAATTAATTATTTATTGGGTATTAATTATTAATATGCAAATGCATTTAATCACACTTCCTATGTTATTTATGTTTCATTGTTCACTATTACAAATATCAGCTTCATTGAAACCTCACACAACATTTTTTGTGGGGGCTGTTTTATGTTTTTGTAGGGGTAGGAAATTAGAAGTGATGTGGTCAATTTTATTTCCCATAGGGAACATCATGATGTACTCAGCAGAATTAGAATAAAGAAGAAAGCACTTCTTCTCTAATGTGTGTGTGTGTGTGTGTGTGTGTGTGTGTGTGCATGTGTGTGTGCATGCCTGTGTGTGTGCATGTTCGTGTGTGTGCATTTGTTTGTCCATGTGTGAGTGTCTAGATCTTCATGTGTGTGCATGCCTGTGTATGTGTGCATATGTGTGTGCATGTATATGTGTAATAAATTTCTCCAAACTTGTACAAGGAGACATTCATATACAGGTTCTGATGAAGAAAGGCCAGGCTGAACTTTATTTATTTGAGCCTCTAGCTTTTTTTACTTTTACATTTCTCTGCCATAAATTGGACTTTATTATTATAAAAAATGAAAGCATCTGAATTATATGTCACCTTTAAAAAGTGAAAAGAGGAAAGAAAAATAAATGTAACATTGAACATTGGCAAAGAAGGACAGGATATATGTCCTGTTTGATGCTCAAAATAAATATACCACTTCTAAGTCTGTGGCAAAGGTGACCTTCCCCAAGTTTTACACAGTGTATAGAAACTGCATTTTTCCTAGGAAGCAGTAAGCTACCGAAAATGTGTTAGGCTTTCAAATGCATATTGGTGATAATGGAACCTTCTTACTCAGTCATTGGCTTTGCTTCTGCATGTGCATACCCTCACAGAGACCTGAATTTCAGGCTTCTAGTTGTTTCCCAAACCCTGGGATACACAAGAAACTTTAAGCAGGATTTACAGAATTCCACCACATAATTATAACGAATTTGGGGATACTAACCATTGTATCTGCCCTTGTTATGCATCCTGGAACCAGGGAAATAAGCACCAGGTATTTTAGAGACCCATCATATGGACTGATGTTCAAATTGCAGCCAAACCTCTGTCAACTAAACGCCACCAGACATATTTCACCTGAAGGTACAAAGTGTTTTGGAATCCTCTGAAATTGGGGTCATTTCAGAGCCAGTATCCAAAAAGGCCCTGGAAAGTCTGAATGTTTCCATTCTCCTGGTATACAGTAACACTTGTAAAAGGAATTAGGTTCCTCTGAGGAAAGGTGTAAGAAAAGATAACCAGTAAAACTCATTGGTATTTAACAAGATCCTTTCTCAAAGGAACCAGGCCTTCCTTTCATTCACAGAAGTTTGGTTCTGTAAACCAACTAGTATAAATACTGATGGTTAACTGGCAGGGATTTCCTGTTGCTATGATCTAATGTAGTTTGATCATGAGTCCATGAAAATAAAGACACTTAAAGAAAGCTTATACTGAACATCAGTCATTTTATTTTTCCTATGAAGTACTAAAAAGCAAATTTATGTGATCATATTTTATGACAATGTTCAATATTGTTTGATTTCTTATTTCTTTTTAAAAATAATATTCCTTAAAATTTTAAATCCAGGCCTGGACTGGTAGGTAGTACATGACTATAATCCCAGCAGTTGTGAGGAGGATCAGGAGATGAAAGCTAGCCTAGGCTAGCTAAAACACTGTCAGAAACCAAACAAACACAAAGTTTTAACTCCTTGGGCTATGCTGGATTTGGTCCTTGGCCACAGTTGCTTTTGTTCTCTGCTTTAACTTGATCTAGGAAAATAAGTTCCTCCATAGTTGTAAATTGAGTGTGTGTGTGTGTGTGTGTGTGTGTGTGTGTGTTTAAATTTTATTTGTGGGAATGGAGAGAGTGATCCTTGGTTAAGAGCACTTGCTCTTTTCCCAGGTGAATGGAATTCAGTTACAAGTACCACCACTGGGAAGCTAACAGTCCATTGTATCTTAGTTTCCTAGAAGCCTATCACCCTCTTCGGGATTCTACATGGTCTGCCCTCATGTGACATTACTCATATATTTCCATGCAAATACCCATGAAGGAAAGATTTAATTAAACAGGATCATTCTTACTAAAGTATATTCCCCCTATATAGTGATTACTTCACATGGATCCAGACTAATCCCTTAGTGTTACAATAACAAGGCATAACATTTCAATGTGGAAGTTTCCAAAGTCTGTTACTGAATTTCTCAGATATATACAATGATGCATGCAATTTTGTATTTAAATATATACAAAAGAAAAAATAAAAGCTCATCATGTTAGAGATTTGCATGAGCCTGACAGCCTGAGATCTGTTCCCAGATACCATGTACAGTAAATTGAGAGAAGTGACATCCATATACTTGCTGTCATTTACCACACGCACATACACACACATACTAACAAATATAATAATAATGAAAAATACTAACAAAGTACTTTTTTTCAAAAGTTAAAAACTCCAGTACTTAACTTTATAAATCTTGGTGGTAAAGTGCTCATCTGATACACGTGCAAACCTAAATTTAATCCTCAGCATTAAAAATAAAGCAAAATAAAAACATACATGAGTTCCATGAAATCATCATGTCTTCAAGTTATCCTTCGTCATGCTTACAAAGGTATCTGACAGAGAAAGTTTAGGCTAAAAGAAAATGAAACCCATAGTGACAAGGACTCTAAGGCACAGGAATAGAGTCTGGCAGTGTCATCTCCTGCATGGACTTTCCCTTCAAGGAACTAGACATTGCCAATGGCCTTGCTGACAATTTTGAGTTGTCTGAAACCATCTACCTAAACTTCATACCCAGGAGATATATTGTGATTACCACTTGTTTTCTTCTGGTAGAATTTCCAATTTAATATCCAGGAAAATTAAAGCTGGTATTTTTTTTAATTCTGCAAAAAATTAGGAGTATACAATTCATCTAATGTCCCAGAAACTTGAACAACGCTGAAGGTACACTCTTTCCAAATTGCATCCTAAGAAAAAAGTATTTTAAAGTTGAGATATATATATATATATATATATATATATATATATATATTCAAGATAAATATTATGGTTATTTAGTCTTTTAGATATTTTGTGAAAAGGGATTTACTTGGGATGAATCTATGGTAATATTAATCTTTTTAATTGAATAAGATACACATAATCACAAGCATACTTAATAATGGACTAAGGTATTCACGCTGAATAGTCTCCCTAAAACCATCAACTATCACAAGATTTTAAAGTAGAATATACAACTTGCTGATCATTTGCAGCATTGAAACATGTATATATTAGGTGCTAAACATAACAGTAATATAAAATAAATAAACAAGAAAATTCTAAATAATAATTTTTGTAATGAGGAAGATCACTTTTATTGTGTATTTTGAAGTAAGCTATAGACAAGTAATGAAATTATGGAAATGTACTCTCCATAGACCTTCACATTGTAAGAAGAAAGAACACTTTAGTAAAACAAATAGAATTGAAGAATTGATTTAGCCTGTACACACATGTGTGCACAAACTCAGGCCTCTGAGGAAGAGAGTACATATGACAAAAGCTCAATGACACCTGTACTCACAGATGAGGGGAAACTCCAGAAGCCCATGTACCTATCCAATGTAAAGTGCATAGATAACCACCTTTGATTACATGCCCCAACTGTGTTTTCTGAAGTCTGTACTGGTGTTTTCTCTGAGATTTTTGAGTTATAGAGTTATGCTTCACTTTAATAAAATTCAAGAAGAAATAATAGTTGTCAGTTTTTGGTTAGGATCTTACATGATAAAAAGGTCTGGTGTATTAGTGGAATTTCAGTATCACTGTTAGGAAAAACTCCCTTTAACAGTACCTTTCAGAAGACCATTTAGTCATTGAGATAACATTTGTGTTTGGTACATGGAAATTTTAAATAAACATTAACTAACAACTTAATATGCTAACTCATGAACAACAATGTTGTTCTGTTAGGGTAGCCATTTAAGTTTGCATTTATTTGTCATTATATATGTGATATTTTGTATATTATAATGTTCAAATGGGACATTTCCAAAATATAAGTTTATTTTTTGAAAGCAATTAGTATGGGACTGTGCACATGTTTAACTCTCACTTCTTCTTCCTAAGACTCTGGGAGTACAAGGTGAAAGCCTTGACAATGGGGTAGGGGTTCCTGGGAAAGAAGTGAGTCAAATGGATTGTGTGAGAGAGAGCTCCAGAAACTGTGCAAAAGCAGCATTGGAGTGTTAGTAATTGTAGCAAGAAGAAACAGTTTTACGGAATGGCTTGATACATTAATGAATATGTCCCCTTTATAATGCCTTGGATAGGATTAAAAAATGTCTAAATTACTCCTAAACATCTTTGGGCTTGACTTTGACATTAATCAACACAATACTCTGAGAGCCTTAAGCACAGGATTATGGGACCCACAAGTAATTTTCTGTACTTCATGGCACTCCAAGTAAATACTGAAACTCAGAATCAAATTTTCCACAGAGACAACATTCTTTTGAGATTTATGGTAGAAAGAGTAAACCTTTATCCTGCCTTTGAATATTTTTTAATTTACTAGTATATAAAAAGTCTCAGAGACCTAACTACACCAGAGAGGTAAAAACTAGAAACATTTTTTTAAACTCAACCTCCATGGACACAAACAATATTTAGCTGGAGCCTAGATATCATGGAAGATAGCCATCATGGTAGCTATGCTTAGACTTGTTCAAGGAGTTTTCTTTCCTCTAACCAAAGTAGACTTCCTGAGAATATGGCAGCTTTCTTGCACTTTGCTAGAGTGTTTCAATATTCTCTTGAGGTCTTAAAGCTGTGAATACCTGCATGTGACTGGGCCCCCTATCTCCATGGAAGACAAAAATGTTTCACAAGGCTCTACCCATACTCAAAGGTTTATAGGCAGTTAATGTTTGCTAGAAGGGAGATGCGGTTGAGTCCCCACCTCTATCAAGAATATATAGGCAGTTAATAGTTGCTGGGAGAGAGACAATTTCTTTTGTGGTACAGCTGTTATAAGTTTCAATGCTTCTGTAAATTGCCTCTAGCCTATGCTCCAGTAAATATTCCCAATTAAACTCATTGGTTCACTAAGCTAGACTTGAATGGAATTGCTACTTAGTTATGTCACTGTTGTTCTATGTGGAAGAAACTATGATTGCTCCCACCCAGGAAAAGTGTGTGTGTGTGTGTGTGTGTGTGTGTGTGTGTGTGTGTGTGTGTGTGTGTGTGTGACAGAGATGACAGAGAGAGAGAGAGAGAGAGAGAGAATATATTTTAGTCCTAAGGGCTAGCAGAATTTTTGTCACTTTGAAGATAATCATTGTTGAGACTAGAAATAGGAAAGAGATTGATGTACTTTGGAAATTTCAGATTTATCATTGAGACACATTAAATGTGGGAAGCACCTAGACAGACACAGGTGTTTTTGTCTCTTACTATATCAGTGACAAAACAGATCATGATTTCTGTAGTTAAATGGATATGTTCACTTTCATTAGGAGTCAGGAGTAGCTAAGCCAGGTCCTTTTTAGTGTCTATACCAAACAGTTTGAGACTCTTCCATTTATGATTTTAGAAAGGGAAGATTGATTTACACAGGTGTGACACAACTTCTCTGAGAGAAGCAGTCATGGAAGGTGGGGAGGATAAGGGGAGTACAAACATTGACAACCTATAATCACCTATTACTGTCTAAGAAATTGTCTCTTTCCCAGAAACCAATGACTCTCTATCTATGCTCTGGGAAAAGTGAAGTCTCAAGAACACCCTGCTACTAGCAATCAATAACTGCCTGTAAACTTTAAGTTTGGGTCTGGTCTGCAAGTCCCTAGTGTCCTACAGGACAGAGAATTAGTAGGACCAGTCTCATGCATGGATTCACATCTGAGAGACTTCAAGAATGCAGTGGTCTTGTTTCCCCAAGATGCAATGGCAAACAACTCCAACAATTTTATTTGACTTCAGTGTGTGTGTGTGTGTGTGTGTGTGTGTGTGTGGAGAGAGAGAGAGAGAGAGAGAGACAGAGACAGAGACAGAGAGACAGAGAGATGGAGAGACAGAGAGACGAAGAGACAGAGAGAGAGAGGCACAGAGAGAGAGAGAGAGAGAGAGAGAGAGAGAGAGAGAGAGAGAGAGAGAGAGAGAGAGAATATAGAGTGCCTGCACTTGATGTGCATACATGCCATGCAGGTGCCCATAACATTCAGAAGACACGGAATCTGTTGGAACCAGAGTTACAGACACAGGAAGTTGTGAGCCATCTAACATTTTTGCTGGGAAACAAATGAGGATCATGAGTACAAGAGTATAACTAGTGCTATTAAGTATGCAGCATTCTCTCCAGCACCCAACATTATCATTTTCTCACAACCTATTTTAATGACAACATGGAATGGTTCTAGCCATGTCAGTGATTTTGAAAATTGTATGACACCTTTGCTTGACAGATTGTCATTGTTGAAATTTCTCTGTTCTGAACATATAAGTACTGTGTCTTCTTTACATATTTCAGTGAGTCACCATGAAACCTGTAATGTCTAGGGAAAATTAGGCAAACTACTATAAACAGAAAGCAAATATTACATATTGAAGAAAGAGCATGTCCAAATGCTCCTGTGTTAGTAAGTTATCAGGAAGATAGCAAAGAGGAGAATATAGGAGCATTTCTGGACCCATGAGTGGGAGGGAGATCAGGCCATAAGGATGCCATGGTGTTGTATCATAAAGAAATTTCTATTTGATAGTTTTTGAGAAACAAATAAAATGATTAAGCTGCTGTTTCAGTATTCTTGATGAGTTGAGACTTTCTTTAGAAATGGCTCAGACCTGACTGGAAGTCTCAGCACAATGCAGTTCCTCTGTGTAACTTCTATCTTTTGTCTTCAATCATTTACCTCTGTGTCAGATTGTTATTAACATCCAGTGTGCTCAAACTGAATGCTGAAAACATTGGTCTGTATAAGTTTTAGGATTAGAATAGTCATGAGTTCCAGCCACACTTTCCCTACACTAATGCTTTAAATTAGAACTCAGTGTATGTAGCATTTAATGCTAAAGATCACACCCTCCTGCTGTGACCAGTAGCTAGAATTTATTTCTCAAAAGGGAACTTTTGGAACGGAAACACCTAAAAAATCTGCCTCATCAAAATTATCCAATAGACCCCAAAGATTCACATCCATGCAACAAGGACATCTGTTCAACTATGTTCACAGCAGTATTATTTGTAATAGCAAGAATCTGGAAGCAACCTAGATGCCATTCAGCCTAAGAATAGATAAAGATGTGGTACATTTACACAATGGAATATTACTCAGTGGAAAAATTACAATGGAATCTTGAAATTCGCAGGCAAATAGATGGAACTCTAAGAAACCATCCTGAGTGAGATAACTCAGTAACAAAAAGAGGAACATGGTATATATTCACTCATCTATGGATTTTAGACAAAGAGCAAAGGATAAACAGCCTACGATTCACACTGCCAGAGAATCTAGGATACAGGGAGGACCCTAAGAGAGTCATACAAGATCTCCTACAGAAGGGGAAAGGGACAAAATCCCCTGAGCATATTGGGAGTGTGTATGGGGGGCAGTGAGTGGAGACAGAGTTAGGAGAAAGAGAAGGGGAGAAGAGGAAGGGCGAGGAGAACATGAAGGACCAGGAAGATTGAGTCCTGGGATAAATAGAAGAGTAAGAAAACAGATACCATAATAGAGGGAGCCACTATATGTTTGAAGAGAGAACTGTCATTAGAGAAATGTCCAGAAACCTACAAGGATGACCCCAACTAGCAATCTGAGCAAAAGTGGAGGGGCTACCTTAAATGACCTTCCCGGATAATGAGATTGGTAACTAAATAAATTATATGTCATCCTAGAGCCCTCATCTAGTAGCTGATGTAAATAGAAGCAGACACCCACGTTTAAACATTGAGCCGAACTCCTGGATTATATTTGCAGAGAGGGAGGAGTGATGAGTAAATGGGTCAAGACCAGGCTGCAGAGAGACGCACAGAAATAGCTGACCTGAACAGGGGAAAGCTCATGAACCACAGACTGATAGCTAGGAAACCAGCATTGGACCAACCCAAACCCCTTGAGCATGGGTCTCAGTTGGAAGGCCTGGGCAATCTAAGGGACCTCTGAGAGTGGAACCAGGATGTATCCCTGGTGGAAGAAAGGACTTTGGGAGTCCATTCCCCATGGAAGGATGCTCCCTTAACGTAGACACAAGAGAGAGGTCCTAGGCCCTATTTCAAAAGACTTGACAGATTTTGAGGGTTCCTCCTAGAAGTCCTCACCCTCCCTTTGGTGTAGGTGGGGAATGGGATGGAAGGAGGGTCACGGTGCATGGGAGGATGGGACGGATAGGGAACTGGAATCTATATCTTAAATAAGAAAAAAATAATAAAAATAATAATGATAAACAAAATAACTATCCAATGGGGAAATACTTTTCTGAAGACAACCACAGACCTGAAATGAAATGCATAATCAGAATGTTATGGGGGAATTAACAAAAGGCAAATGGAGAAATGGCTGTTTTTGTTTTTGTTTGTTTTGTGCCCTACATGAGGGCCACCACCAATGCTGGTTTTCAGCATTGCAGACTAATTTTGGCAGGAACACAAAAGCAGTGAACAAGTCATCCAGCTACTGGAGCTATGATTGCAACTGACAAAATGTAGCCCTCTGTGGAGTTGATCTTCAGCAATAGTGGTGTTCCAAAATCAGAGCACTGCAGGCTGTTATAGACAGAACAGGATGAAAATTGAGCACAATCAAAACAAGTCCATTTTTGGTAGACTGAGTTTCCCTTTATACCTGAAAGCACATCTAAGTAGACTTCTCCCTAGTGGAGTTGGTATGCATGATATTTGATCTTCTGACATCTGCCCTACTCTCACTATCTTGGTTTCAGGATACCACAGCTCCATATAAACAGGGTGTTGTGGAGCTTCTCTGTATCCCAGCATGACACAATGTTTCACTACATCTTCTTTTTTTTTCAGCTACTTATATTTAAATTGAATTTTTACCAGGCTATTGTGATACCTTAAACTTAGGAAGGCATATATCGTAGATATAGAATTATTTCTACATGTTTATGAAAAGTATAGAATTTACCTTGTCTCTTTTGCTGGCATTTTTGTGACAATGTATCCTATAACTAAAGATATTTGCTTTTGAAAACAGATGAGAGACACCTACTATTAATGGTGTTCACCAAGTACGCATTGCCATTTGACCTTGAGGAGTTTCTATTCAGTGAAAAAGACAGGACATTATTGCCCTTATTCACTGCTAACGGAAGTAAAACCGAGCCTCCAATACACATATCATTGCTGATGTTGCCTAATGAAATTAAAAATAGAAGAGTTGTATGGTCTAGCAATATCAGACCGGAAACATGTCCCAAAAAATTATGTATTACACCACAGAGATACTCTGCTCTATAAACAATATCAAGGAGACTGAACCAGCCTAGATGTCCGTTGATAGACAAGCAGGTAATGAAAATTTCATACCTGGGCTGGAAAGAAGCTTAGCAGTTAATATTGACTGCTTTCCCTAGAGGTTCTGGGTTCAAAACAGGTGGCTTACAAATACCTGTAACTCCAGTTTTAGGGCTTCTTATGTATTTAGTAGTCTCAGTGGCATTAGGCAAATGCGTGGTTCACAAACATACAACAAAAAATTCATACATATAATGATAAATAGATTTTTTTTTAAGTGAGGACAATGGGGGAACACATACGCAATGGAATTTTATTCAGATTCAAAGAAAATGAAATTAGTAAATTTTGTATAAAAGCAATGGAACCAAAAACAAATAAACAGGGTAACCCAGGCTCAAAGAACTGTCATGTATATATGTGTGTGTGTGTATATATGTATACACACACACACATATATATATATATATATATATATATATATATTCTCATATGCTAATTCTAGAAACTAGAAAAAAGAACACATGAGAAGAGGGACATGACTAGGGAAAAGAGGTAAAGCAATAGAATACACATGACTGCTGTGCCTAGGAGGAGAGAAGTGTTGGGGCGATGTTGCAAGAGGAATGGGGAAGAATGTAAAGTGAATATGCATACAAATGCTACTATGAAGCCCATTACTCTTTTTACTGATTATAAAACAAACAAGTAGAAATATAAAATTACATATAATTATTACCAATGTTGCATAAAAATAATAAATATAGGATCTTAAATATTAAAATGGCAATTGGTGTGTGCATTATTCTCTCATTATTATTTCAACACATAAATAATCTTCCCTGTTGGATTCTAAGAACATTTGAATCATAATCCATCATTTATAACTGTAATAATATTTTCTAAATGAATGCAAAAACACTTTAATTAACTTTTGGTGACTAACTCCTCAATTAATTACAGTGTGTGCTTGCTACACTGAATCCTCTTCTGACATATGCTGATGTTTCTTATATTGTTTAGTATGTAAATCACATCTGTTTTGAGTCTGAGTCTTCTCCAGTATGACTGATGACAGTGAAATATGTGACATGTGACTTTTTTTTTTTTGCCCATGTGGCTTTTATATTGGGGAAATTTATTAAAGGTAGGAATCATACTACAGAACTTCCCTTTCTTCCCATTTTGTAAAAACATCACATGAACATTAATTTGTGGGTAACAAAATCATTTTGTGATTCAAAAGTGTGTCATGATTTTCTGCTTTGAATCCATTTTGACAAAGTCTACTAACACATAAAATTTAAATTTGATAGGGTGCTAACTCATTGTTTACAGATATCTCATATGTGTGAATGATTGGTTAGTTCCCATTTTATTATAGAAAACCATGTAAAGTGAATCCAAAGGCTAGTATTTTGATCGTATGTTTTGTTAAAACGTAACAGAAGTCTGAGTGTTTCATTATGGTTACTGGTTGTATTATGATTTAGATACTCATCTGGGAACTAATGGAGTAATACAAAAGCCATCTCATTGTTCAACATTTTACATCCCATCTTCATTTTCAAAGAGTAATACCTATTTTAAAATCTAAAACTCAATCAGTTTCATAGCTTAATACATTTTTATGTGTTAGATTTATATACTTTCTTAAAATATTTTGTTTGCACTACAGTCTATGAACAAGAGTTTAAAAATATTCTCTATTAAAGTCAACAAAAAACATTGTCAATTGTTATTAGTGCAGTATGATTATATAAAATAATGTGGTCTCCTTTTCCTCATAATCTTGAATTCTTGAAAAGTTTAGGAATTCTAAAGACAAGATTACCAAAGTTAAGACTATTCCTGAAAATAAGTTAGTTATCTTGTTCATGTTAATGTGACAGGAACCAAACATGTTATATAAAGTGTATATTAACTCAGGTCACATTCATGATCCTTCTGAGTTCCTATCTGATCAAGACAAGTTCTTTCACTGAAATCTCTAAAGCAAGGTAGGAACATATTTAACTTCTCATCTGATCAATGAAAACAAAGAAAGAAAAGCGTCAATAAACGGTAATCTCTCCCAAATCCCAACACATAACTGCATTTTATGAAGGGACGTCTTTAGTTCAGGTTTTGACTATTAAGTGTCTATGTGGTTGACACAGCCAGCAAAAGGTGGAATTACTTCCTTAAAGCACCCTGTGTTTTGATTTATTGCAGACTCAAGGAGATGTTGGGATGAACTAGAAACTTCAGTTTATATTTGCTGAAGTATGCATATTTTACAAATGTTTTAATATGTTATTTTGATTGACCAAGTGTGTTACTTTTTATAGAGTCCACTTCCCTTCTTTGCTTCCAAGTTATTCACCATCTCCTACCCTAAATAATTATTTTTTTTTTACCTTTTAGGGGAATTTTCATATGTAGGAAAACTGAAAATATTTTTGAAGAAAAAGTTGCTAGAATATCTCATTTGGGACAGAGAGAACCACACTTTTCACCAATAATGCATATATATATATATATATATATATATATATATATGTATATATATATATATATATGTTGGTGGAAATATGTGAGGACTGCTTATCTGTCAATAGCCTGGTCTCTCTGTGCTTTTCTCTGTGTTGTGTGGCTGCTAAAGGCTTCATGGATTCCCTTGCATGGGTGATTCTTTTCCCTTCTGAAGTCACTGGTAATTGCTAGCTGCAGAAACATGGCTGTCTAGTATGTCATGCTGTCAGTTCTCTGGAGCTCGGTTTGAACAACAACCAACGTTTCTTGTTTTTAATGGCAGTTATTCCATAAACGTGTCCTAGGCATGTTACATTTCTACATTCTGTTCATACTTTGATCACAGACATAAGAAAGATTCTTGCAGGGGGACTTTAGGAGTTTTCTCACTGTACACTTTGAGAACAAGATGCTTGTGGGGATTGTCCTTAATATTGTAATGTGCTTTAAAACAGAAAAGGATATAATATTTCTAACTTCGTGAGTATAAACTTATATAAAATTTCTACATATATGAGTAAAACTCTAGAGTACCAAAAATAGATGCTGATAATAGATGCTATAATAGATAAATTAAAGAATTTCACCAGGTGACATATAAAAGTGAATCTCTTACATCATTTTAAAATAGTTCTTTTCATAACTAATCTTCTAGAAATTCTAGGGTATTATATATTTATAATATATGCCATATATATTGTGCTGTTATCTGCCTAGAATTGCTCCTCCAGCTCTTCCCCAGATTCTCCCTCTCTATGCCCTTTTTCTGTAACTCTGCATAGCTATTTTTACCTAACTTGGACCAGTGGTCATATGCATATGGTCATCCATTGGGGCACAGAGAACCTAATGTCTTCAGGCATTTGTAGTACACTGGGGAACAAAGGGATGAGTGGGACTCTTTTAGTGCCGAGGAAATATGAGAGCTGAGAGCAATGATGGATAAAGCTATAAGGGGCTAAGGAAGACAAACTCCTTGGATCTGTTTCAGGTTGATTCTCTACCCTCCTTCACTTTAGAACTGTCAATTCCACATTATAAACCATAATCATGATCACTATATTAAATGAAGGAGAGCTGAATAGGTTAGCTACTGAGACTATGGCTTCATAAACAACAAATCAGACACAGAACACAGAAAGCTGCCATCCATTTGAAAAGATATGTTTGGGTAAGAACAGGCTGTAAAGAACACTGGGGACATCATTTCAATGAAAAGGACTCTGCAGCACTTAGTGAATGCTCTTGGCTGATGAGTTGGAGCCAAGCAGTCCCACCAGGTACTGTCAAGTGGTAATGATTTCACCTCAGAGCTAGACATGACTTGTAGCAGCAGAAGAGAAAAAAGAAATATCTCTTCTGATAAAAAGGAAAACATTAGGGATTTGTGGAAGAGAAGGAAAAAGGCTCAAAAGGAAGTGGGGAGGGATTATCATCACAAGCTCTGCTCTTTAGGGAGATAAATCCACTGATGTGATGGAATCACTAGAGGCTTACTTCTTACTTTTCCACAGCATCTTAGCAGTGATGCCCTTTCTTGCCTATAAAAATGTCTGAGGTCTAACTCAGAATAACATCCCCCATTTAGCCCATAAATACTTAAAGATTAAACTAAAAATCCACCTCTCCTTCCCTCTCTTCAATGCCAGCAACCCTCAGGGCACTGAAGGAGTTTTTTATAAAGTATTTCTGTGTACAAAGTTTTAAGATCAGTTCTTGTGTCACAAAGGAATAGAGGGAGTTTTTGAAATATAATCCTAGCAAGAATTTTAAATTTGATTTTTATAAAGTTGACACAATTTAGTTCATATGTCTCAGATAACCAAACATTTAAGCAAAGTAGGAAAAACTCATTATGGAAGTGGGAAACAGTTTATAATGGGATCACCTCCAGTAAAAGTTTGTTTTATGATGTGAAGTGGCGGGGCCATTCCCTGCAAGGATGTAATTGACTGAAAATTATCATGCTGTGTCTACATTTGCTTACAGGCTGGGTTATATCTAATAAATCACCAGTATAAGCCATTCAATTCCCAAACAGACATTTCTGTGAAGTCATAGTATGAGGAAGAACAGAAAAGCATTTTAAGTTTCAAAACCAAGCACGCCTTTTAAGTCAAATTTTAAAAGTACTATTTATTATAGTAATACTTCCTAATTTGGGGTAACATTTGTTATTTTCCCCAGATGTGTACCTCAGTTTTTCCAGATGCAACTGAATTAGTCTGTTAAATGTGAAGTAGGCATGAAATCTTATTGTGCTGACATTTTAATAAGTGAAGGTAGGTTCTCACCAAGACCACTGCTCAGCAGACAGTTCAAAGGAGAGGGGATGTGAGGATGGTGTGAGGTGGCAGTGAAATGTGACAGTTGACAGGAAATCTATAAAAGCTCACACAGTAACTCAAAAAGTTCAAGAACTGAGCACTCAGCGTGGGTAAATAGATCTGCAAACTTAATTCCTGAAGATTACAATCACTTTATTCATAGTTTATAATTACTTATACTAGTTGGTATCTCTATTGATGGTCAAATGATATTCTAGAAATGTTAGGTTAAATTTAGCAGATTACTCAAATCTGAAAAAGCAAAGGAGTGTATGGATTCAATCAAGTATCCTTTTTGTTCCTTTATTTTATGTGCCTATAGTATAATAAGTCAACTCATATCACTACTGCATCAAGGAGTGTAAAAATTCTTCCTCTTGCAATAGTTTACACCAAGAATAAGCCCTAATTTGAATTCTATACTTTTTTTCTCATTGTCTTCAATCTATACTGTTTCCTACTGTCTTAGTCTATGTTTTGGATGTTGTTTATCTGTCTTGTGTGACTAAAGTTGGTCTGCCAGAACAAAGGGCTTTGCTTTATATTTATTGAACAATACAGAAAACATGACATGGGAAAAAATTAAGGTATTCAGTATTTGCAGAAATCTTTAATGGAGTTTTATAAGGAAAAACATTATATGCTGATTCCAAGTGATCCAGAATGGCAAATGGAAGTGATTAGAACTGGAAATGGAAGGCAGAAACCTAGAGCTACATAATGCTTCCTCCTGTCATTCATGGTGGTTACTTGTTTAAGGTAGCTTTCAACTTATTGCTTCCTTTAAGAAATGATTACCATTTCCCTTTCTCTTTCTCTTTCTCTGTCTTTATCTCCTTCATACCCTCTTACACACACACAAACACACACACACACACACACACACAAAAAAAAAATTCTGGTTCAGGGGCATGGAAGATGGAAGAGTACATAATTGCATAAATCTTTGCTTCTGAAAGCTAGATGCACAGCAAACCAAGGTATGTTCTTGTATGCGACTAGGAAGATTGAATCAGGGTAGGAATAAAAAACAGGAGAGAGAGAGAGAGAGAGAGAGAGAGAGAGAGAGAGAGAGAGAGAGAGAGAGAGAGAGAACACAAAAGAGGGAGCCATTATTTGTTTGAAGAGAAAACTGAACCTAAAGAAAGGTCTGGAGACCCACAAGACTGATTCCAACTAACAATTTGAGCAACCATGGAAAGGCTACCATTAATGATAATGAGATCAACAACTAATTTATCCACCATCATGGAGCCCTCATCAAGTACCTGTTGAAAACAGAAGCAAACACCCATAACTAAACACTGAGTTGAACTAGAATCCAGATGCTGAGAGAGAGAGCATAAGGCCAGGTTGCAGAAATACATACAGACAGCAGACCTGAACAAGGAGGAGCTAATGCCCCCCCAGACTGATAGCTAGGAATCAACATGGGACTGACTCAGACCCCCTGAATATGGGTCTCAGCTTGAAGGACTGAGCAGTCTAAGGGACCTCAGAAAGTGGAACCAGGATGTATTCTTGGTGACCTTGCAGACACATCCCCCATGGAGGGATACTCCCTCCTAGAGACAGGAGAGAAGTCCTAGTCCCTACTTCAAATGACTTGACAGATTTATATGACCACACCTGGATGTCATAGTCCTACATGTGGAATGGGGGTGGTGGGATAAGAGTGGAGGGTGGTCAGGGTGCATATGAGGGGGTAGAGAAGGTAAGAGGGAGGGAGGAAAGGAGAGGGAACTGTGATCGACATGTAAAAAAAAATAATAACCCTAAACCACAAAAAAAAAAAAAAAAAGAAAAAAGTCTCTGAAAGCAAGATGTGTTACCAGAGAATCCCATTTCCAAAAATGTCCTCACTGGATATCCAGTACCAAAATCAGTACTATTCAACAAGGCTATCCAAATCATGGTGCATCTAACATCTAATATACACATGTTCTTGTTCTCTATGTATCAATTTACAAGTTCATTTCTCCATATGGACCTGTTGTTTTGACCTCCATTCATCTACTCAAATGACAAATATACATACACAAATCCATTGAAACTTCCTGAACTCCAGGTAAATAATTACTACGGCAACATTTTATTATCTAATACAAGTGAATATTAACTTCCACCCTAATTAAGAAGCTTTGTCCAATTGACACCTGCTTCAAAGGATAAAAAACAGTTTTCTCCAATGGAGTCTCACTGAGTATGTTTACAACACAGAACAATAGACCCCATGCCAAACTCAAAAAGAAGTCAGTGGTGTTTTATATTGATTTGTTTAAACTATTTTTTTTTTTTTGCATACTGGTTTGTTGTGTAGTGTGTGTGTGTGTGTGCCTGTGTTTTGTTGTTTTTCTTTGTTTTGATTTTAATTCTATTTTGTTTGTTTGTTGAATTTGCCTGTTTGTTTTCCAAAGAGAGAGAAAGGTAATATGGATTTGTGAGGTGGGGAAGATATGTGAGGAGATGGGAGAAGGGTAACTATCACCAGAATAAATTTTATTAAAAAAAGTACTTTCAGTAAAACTAAAATATATGATTTATGTAAACTCTCTTTACTAAGTCAGTTTCTGTCTACAACCGAAGGAGGGAAGAGGAGTTGGCCCCCATGTATATGGAGTGTATGACCCAGCAGAAGACTTTAAAATTCATTTTCAAAGGAAGAAACTTAAGCTTGCAGAGAGGACCTACATCAAATGCAGAACACCCCTAAGTGTTTGCTTTGCAGCTGGCAGAAATCAAAACACCCTCCTGAATATCAGCCACTAGTGAGCAGTATAACTTGGTACTTGTGTGATTCCATGTGATCTATTCAGACCCCCATTTTCCCTCAGTAACTGAAGCTTTATTATAAACAAAGAACCCCTACCTCTGACTTTCTCTGTCATCTTGGGCCAGCTGAGTGATGTTTTTCAAGGACATAGTATCCACTTTGTCTGAATCCAAGACAGCTTATTATGTTATAAACTATGAGTATAGCACATCGTTAAGTACATTGTTACTACTAATTACAGCCAGGTGTGTTGAGAAACAAGGATCTACTGAATAGAGCTGTGATTAAGCAAAGAACGCTCTATCATGTACAACATTATCCTTGATCTTGCCTTCTTGGCTTTATTTCTACCATGCTTAGGTAATAAGAAAATTCACATGAGAAATTATCAATGATTTTTTTTAATTCTTAAGTTATAGAACTGCTTAATCAAATACCCTTTGACAGTTTTAGTCTTACAGACACTTTGGTCATGTTTAGACATATGGAGAAGAATGTACCACTCAAGAGAAATCATGCTTTTTTTCTCTCTAAGAGAGAAAACAATGTTATGAAAAAGAGGGACATTAATATATTGTTAGGCAGTCAAATTTCAAGATGAAGATATTTATAATTGATCTTGAGTTCCATATGGAATTAGCATTAGGGTACTAATTTGAATTTCCCATATTTTCTAAGTAAGTGATAACACAACTAGTAAGGAACCTTGATGAGTAACTTTGTACTATGATTTAATTTTGCTAATTAATATTGCTGGTGAAATGTTTACATTAAGTTTCTGTTCTTAATACATTTTCATTTCATTTTTGTTCAGTGCTGGAAATCAAATCCAATATCAAAAATGTTATGTGAAGCTCTTTACACTTAGCTCTGGTCTTATTACATATAACTATATATGATCAGGGGTTGTATTACATTTTTCTACATGTAAAATTTATATTAAATATACATGTATAATATGTATATGCACATGTATAATATGTATAATATATAAATAATATTATATTAATTACATATATGATTATATATATAATATAATTATATATATATATATAATACATATAATATTTATATATATAATATGTATAATATATGTGTATGTGTGCTCTTCTATGTCTTGAAGTTCTGAAGAGGGTGTTAGATCCATTGCAACTGCTTGTCTTTTTCCTCTCCCATTGATTCACTTCTCAACCAATTTTTCTACTTTTACTTCTTTATTTTTTTTTAAACTTGTCTTTCTTTTGTGAACCAGTGGCTTTAATTTGTATTACTTATAGAAGCACAAGTCAGGGATATTTATAGAAATACATGCAATGGACTAGTGATCACACCACTACACAAAAATGTATTTATACCAGCAGCTATTAATTGGCTATAATTTTTCAAAGAACAGTGGATTCTTTTTATGGCATCCCTAGCAACTAGGTTCTTTAAATCCTCAAGGTAAGAGGGAAGCCTCATAAACTCATCCTTCACCGTGCCGAGTGAAATACTATGAAGATCTTGCACAGATAATCACTGGTGCCAGGAGTTCTAGTGTGTAACAAAGATGTCATGTCTTGAAGAGAGCATACCAAAACACACATGTCCCTTCTGTTGATTCTTAAGCTCTTTTGATTTTCCTTCTGTGGTATTCACTGATTATCCAATAGTCTCTACTCTCAGCCCTTTGACCACTACATTCCATTTTGCTGTGACAGTTGATATTGCTTGTCAACTAGATGGGGTTTGTAGTCTCAACAGGCAGGCATGTTTTTGAGGGTTTTTCTTGACTAAGTTGATTGATTGAAGTGGGAAAAGCCACCCCTAAATGTGGGTGGTGCCTTGATCCTGAACTGACTGAGGAGAAAGAGAGAGATTGGCAGCGTTCATCATTCCCTGCTTCCTGAATATGAACTTATTGAGACCAGATGCTTTCAACTCCTTCTGTGATAGCCTCCATGCCCCAATCAACTATAGTTTGGAAGGCATTTCCCCTAGTAGCAATGTAAGGGGAAGCAAACCTTTCTTCCCTAAGGTGCTTTTTTCTGTCACAGCAATAAAGTAAGTTAGTAATACTGATACTCAAAACAAAAGAATGTTTCTCAGACCAATGTTGCCAACAGTACTCACCTATAAGTATAAAGAAGGGTATGTAGTTATGGGTTAGGGGAGAGATGCCCCCTCCTTTGCCCCTGACCCCTCACCACCCATGACAGACAGGGGGGCTGACCCTCCCCCTCACCAGATATATCACTCAGAAAAGTAGCCCCTGTGACTTATCTGGGCTGCAAAGTAGAGGTGACCCTTTGGGCAGACATAGAGGTGAACTAGCCCTGAGGGTATGAGATTTGTACAGTGAGCCAAACACTCGTTGTCTGCCATGAGGTGGTGAGGGCAAAGGAAAGATGCCCTACCCTCTGGCCCCCGCCACCTGTTGTGAGGCAGGTGACCCTTCTTTCTACCAGCTGCAGCACTTCAGAAAGTGGACCATGATCTAGCCTGGGTAACACAGTAGAGCCGACCTTATTGACTGGGTACAGGTGAAAGGGCCCAGAGAACTTGAGTGTGGGAGATCAGGTCCCGCCCCTAATTTGACATATGGTAGTGTGGGCAGGGGACAGATGTCCACCTCCCTTCCATCCTCTCAATCTGAGGCATGTGAGAGAGCTGGCCCTGAAGTCATAAGACCTGGGGAGCTGACCCTTTTCTCACGAAAACTAGCCCTATCTCTTTCTCATTCCATGCAAGGGGTGAACTATCCAGGGCAATGCTGGAGAGCTCACCTTGGTGGTGAGGACAGGGCAGAGCTGGCTGGCTGGCCAACCTTGCAACTATTCAGGCCCCAAACCACGATTATGAGTTGGCCCACCTCTATATCCAAAGCTGCAGGATACCCACTGCACAGGGTAACAACAGGATATCCGGGCATCCCAGTGAGGGCCCAGAATTGATAGTTGAACAGAAACCAGAGGCCTAGGACCTGACCAACGACTCTTTGCAATAAACACTTGTATGTAAAAATACATGGATAAAAGGGGATACTGCATGACATACTATGTCGAACTACAGCTTCCATGATGAAAATTTTCCTTTTAAACTTTATTTTATTTCTGGGGAGGTTGCAAGGGCAGAGAGTGGTTACAAAAGGACAGGAAATGAATGGGGATCACATGTGTAATATGAAAGACTCAAGAATAAATAAAAATAAAGTTTAATTAAAAAGATGGATATTTATAAGGCAATCAAACCATAGCCATTAAACAAATTAATAGCAGTAGCTCTTCTAGTAGGGAGAGCCTCAGACCACTAAGTCATGGGTTTCTGTCGAGGTTTACAATATAAAGCATGGGCTCCATCTTCTAAACTAGGCTATATATATAATAAAAAAAAAAAAAACGGGCGGATTGTTACCTTCAAAACAGTCATCCTACTGTTGTACCAGTGAGTACTTGTAGTGTTGCAGGGTGTTGTTATATACAGATTGTCTGTAGATGAATAAGACTGTTGATAACAATACTCTCCCAGTACTCTGCAAACTTTCTTCTGACATATGAATACTATGTGCCATGGAGGAAGATTTTGTGTGTGTACACATACACACTCACGCTACTAACAACACTGTAACTTTCAATAGCATGAGTTCTAAGTATCTTGTGTACTTTGTTTAGTATTAATCTATTTATTTCCCATTCACCTCAATGCTAATCATTTTTTAAAATCACAGCATTTGTCCTACATTTCCAGAAGCAAATTGTTCTGAAAGGAGATGGTTGACCATTTCTGTCTATACAGTAGTATGTTAACAGAAATGGAATTTGCATACTTTAATTAGCTAAAATATACAAATATTCAGATACTTGTGAAGTTATCATCTCCTAACAATTATTAACTTCCTGTACATCAATAGGATGGGGATTCTAAGCACTCTGTAGCTTACACTAGCCCACTAGCCATTCCCTGGTAAGTTTAAAACACTGCTTAACTTTCCCAATATTCCCTCAATAAAAAAGACTTAAGAGCTCTATTTATATAACAGTTCATGTTACAAAAAAAAAAAAACTATGTCTACACCAAAGTGTGTGCTTTCTCCCAAATGTACAATGTGACCTCTTGGCATAAATTGTTAATTGCCCTATGTGGTACACTATTGACTAGAATAATTTAAATTATTCAGCTTTTCCCAACTACTAAATGCTCAGAAAGGCATTATATGACATAAATTTTGCTAATAGGACAAAAATAAGCAGATATTTTCTCTGCTTTAATGGTCCAAGTGCCTTGCATTGTTTCTCAGGAATTACAGACTTTTCATTATTTTCTTCCTGCACTTGAAAGCATTTAAAGGTGTGTGTTGCAGTGTGATCTTGTTTCCAAGCTAGCTGTGAAAATGGATGAGGTTGTACCTCCCTTGTGTCTCTCCTGACTAGCTCCAGTCTTTCTCTTGGAAGGTAGCTCTGCTCATCAGTATGTGACCAAAACTACAGCCATTTTTCTTTAAGTAATATTTGGAATTTAATTAATATTTGTTGGCTGCTTCTGAGCATGAGTGTCTGTCAAGTATGAATATAAACATCATTGTACGTTTAAAATCTTCCATCTCTTCATTTGTTCTGGACTGAATAACCTGTGATTTAATAGGAATTTAACTGCTTTCTTGCTCTTTTAGCTATAAACTCTCTCAAACATGTTTCAAGACATAGTTTGTGTTGGACAAAAGCTAATTCACATCTAATGGAGAGAAGATTTTTATTTTAGCAATCCTTCCACATTCCTGCAGAACTGGAAAATGTTTAAATTAAATAGTACTGAAAACAAATCTAAAGAATGATCTTGGTAAGAGCACATTTAATGTTAAAAATCTATACTAAAATAATTACACTAGTTTTGAAGGCTTTTCGTTATTTATCCATTATAGTCTAGGCATGTTGTGCAATGTAAAATGAAAACAAATCTTAAAAATTTGAAAAGGCGGTGCCATATCTTTATTTATTTAGTTTCTCCAGGTAAAGAACAGAGTTAAGAAAGATAAAGGATAGAAAGTGTTTACCCATTTAGCTAGAATTTTCTATATCCCAAACCTAAGTTAACCTCCTCAAGTTCATTTTAATATGCTATGTAAACCTATATTCAAGTTATTTGTAATGGTATTGAAATTTCTTCAAAATACTTTATGATTTGTTCATTGACAGGATATCTTGACCTTTTAAAAATTTGTTTTATCTTAAATTCCACATTTTTAATAGTACAGCCTTTCTATTGCAGCATAGAGAACATACATTCACTTATGTATTTTCTCTCCCTCTCTCTCTTTCTCTCTCTCGTTCTCTCTCTCTTTCTCTCTCTCTCTCTCTCTCACACACACACACAGAGGCACATTCACTTACTTCATCTTCTATTTCTTATTTGCCTGAATTTGACTATTATAGACACCTTATGTAAGTGAAATTTAATTTGCATCTTGTATAATGTCCTCTAGAGGAATAAATGCAGTGAAATTCTGTTCCATATGATAGACATTCAGCTCCATGTAACTTAGATTGTAAAACTTTTTATTCCATCCAAGAATATACACATACCATAAATGCTCAAAGTTATAAGTATGGACAGATTATTCTTGTCTACATCTGTCATATACTCTGTGGATAAAGTAGAAATAGACTATGCCTTTTCAATGAAGCATAATTGGACCTTTAAAAACCTGGGACCTTTCTGATTGTCGCAGTCTCTGACAGTCCTGTAGGAAATGTCTTACCCCAGTTTGCTTTTATCAAATACCTTAGCCCAATTTAGAATTTTCTGGTTACACAAAACATTACTCTTATGACTTATCTTGTTTGCTAATCCCACTATAATTTCTTTGATATGTAATGTTAAATATTCTTAGTTGATTTGTATTTATTTATATTTATCTGGTTTTAAATGCCCAACATTTTACGTAATGTTTACCGAAGTCATCTACATAGGTAAACAATTCTTTTATTTCCAAACCCTTTGACATTAGAAGTTTGATTGAGTTGCACTTACAAAAGTAGTTAGCAGTTCTCTAGGGAAGGTGGATCAATAAGAAAACCATTTGTGGTCCATGTGTGAGGGCATGGAGTTAGAAGCCACAGAACCCAGGTCAAATGTACAGGTATGGTGCTGTACATTTCTACTTCCAGATGTTGTGGGGAGGTGTGGTGCCATGTGTAGAAGTGAGGCTCCTCAGAATCTCTCAGGATAGCTAGCCTGGAGGATGCATTAGGAAACAATAGAGACAAGATCTCCGAGAAGCTGAAAGTCAAAGATAATCTCTAGTCTCAGCCTCAAATCCATAACATGTGCATATTGTCTTCACATACTTAAATACTTACACACATACATGTTCACAAATACCTCATATGCATATATTGCATACACACAAAATTATTGTAATCAGACTGTCACAATTCAAGATGTTATTCTTAGTACGAATATCCAAGTTAATATTTTTAAGTATTTTCCCAAAGTCTTACAATTATTTTTATTCTTTGCTGAGCAGTTGAGTTTTACAATTGTTAGGTTTTAAATTTCCCAGTATAAAATTAAAAGGAAAAGATGAAGTCTATTAATGTTCTGTTAATGTTATGATTTTAGACCCTGTTTTCTTCTTAGAAATGTGTCATTTGAAATTTTCTCTTTGTGAAATATACATACCTTTCTTTTTACTATCACTATTTATGTGCTCTTTATTTCAGAAAGTCTGTGGACAGCAAATATATTTCTTTTTTGACATAATGTCTTTATTGATTCTTTGGAAATTTCATATCATACACCCCAATTCTGCTCCTTTCCCAGTCCTCCCATATTTGCCCTTCACCCTTGCAGTATTTCTCCAAAATAAATTTTTAGAAAAGAAAAAATACATAAAACACAAAACAATCAAATATAAAAGTAAATTCTGTTTGTTCCTCAGTCTTTTCTTCCTCTCTAACACCTTTTCATTCTTCTTAGTGGCATAGGGAGCTGCAGTGTGTCACACAATATATCCTTTTGTCTAATCAGTTATATTTGTAAATGTGCATTGCAATGAGTCATCAGTCTGGTCCAAGGCCTTTGGTTTCTGGTACATCATCATCAATGAACCCTCACTGATATTCCTCTCAGATATGCTGTGGCCCACACAAGCCATAGAAGTTCTATTAGTATCTTCCCACAGATCCAGTCCCTTCACAGACTCCAGCAAGTCATAGATAGAAAAGATGTTAAGGTGGGCCAAATAAAGGCCCTGTTATAGGCCTGGTTGGTATCTGAGATGGTCAGTATAGCTACTGGGACTTCTCCCATCCCAGTGAGAGGCAGAGTCCGCTACTCTAGGCCCAAGCCATCTGGGCAAGTTCCTCTATGCCCATGGCAAGTGGTAGAGCCATTTCTCCTGCTACAGTGTCCAGCAGGGAGCAGGGCCAACTTTCCAAGGGCTAGCATAGGGCAGAGCTGGCTCAGCATAACCTTCTGATTTCATTACTCATGGTTGATTGACAGTGGTAACAAATGATAGCAACACAGACCCTTAGCTGCATCAGGACCACTAACCCATACATGGCCCTTGGCAGCATCTTAGCCTGATAATACTATGACTCTGAGTAGTAGCACAGACTACTCTGAACAGCATTGCCCCAGCAACATCATTGCCCTTGGATACCAATACAGCCACAGGTGACAGCCCAGATCACCTCACCAGCATCTCTATGGTCTTTGATAGTAACAGAAGCTAGGGACAGCAACACAGAACAGGCTGCAGTAAGACCTTAGATACAGACATGGCCCTCAGCTGCTGCTCTGGCCCAGATGTCACAATGGCACTGGGTAGCAGCACAGACCATTCATATCTCTATGGCTCTAGCTGCAGCTTGGCCCTTAGACACCAATATGGTCCAAGGTGGTTGAGCAAACCCAAGACATCTGCACAGGAAGTCCATATCTTTAGCAAGTGCATCGACAGCAATGTATCCCCACAGAACACACAGCATAAATGGCAGTAGGAACATCCAGAGGATCACATCAGTCTCTTTGTTTTTCTTCGACTTACTTTAAGCCAATTCTTGAATGATGGAGTCATCCTTTTTTCCACATATCTGATCCATATGTTAAGTTGTGGAGTATGTGATAGGTGGAAATAGGAATGTAACCTCACCTTTGCACCAGCTCTCAAGTGTCTGAGCTAGGAGTTCAAGGTTATCCTGTATTATAGAGGAAGACCATGTAAACATTTTATAGTCCTTTAAAAAAAGGTTTAGTGTGATGTTTTCCTGAGATGATTTTGAGGGTTCTGAAAAGTTCTGTCAGTGCTTGCAGTCTTGTACTTTCCTTTGAGGAAAAAATGAAAAGGCTGGAAAATGATGGTAATTTATACATTTAACATGCCTCTTGCTTTTTGAAATATATGACGATGAACAATGAATTTAATATGCATTTCTATACCATTTCTTTATCTTGACACCTCCTCATGGTAAAATTCTTACTAGCAAATAAAGTGATGAAATGTTCAAAAGGTAAAGCAGGCATAGCTATAGGATGGTTTTATTTAGCTTTACAAAGCTAAGAATAGCTGTAAAGACAGTTGCCCTACATACACTGTAGGACACTAATGTTTGGAATATAATGAATGACAAAGAAATGGAAAAATCTGCTGAACCAGAGTCTCTGAATGTCATTATAAAGACATGATGTGCCAAGGGTAGGAATTAAAGGCTGCAGATTCCTTGGAGGTTTGGAGCATTCTAATTGTCTATATAGCAGGACTAAAAAAAATTGTCTTTTAGACACAATTTTTTTTGTGAAAGGATTATTTTAAAAGACACATTTGATGTTTGAGTAAAGTGATTTTACATTTTGCTACTTGGTGGATGTATTTGAGAGTATATCTCTCCCTTGGCACTATTTCATCAGGTCATGTGTTAAAGGTTAAAACCCTACATACCCAGAGAAGCTTTTTGTTGTAAAACATATCAGATGAGCAATGTCAGAGGAAATAGGAGAAATGAAAATATTCATCAAGAAATTAGATAGGAAAAAGTTAAGTGGGGAGCAAAAACAGTAATAGAAAGGGTGGAATGTTTTCAAACAGTCCTTTCATGAGTGGAAGTTCATGAACTAGAGATAGAAGTTTGTCTTAATAGGTAGAGATCATTTCTGTTATCACTAGTAGTATTAAGGAGATAGCTGAGAGGCTTCAGTGGAGAGGAGAAAGTGCAGCTATTTGGGAGTTCAATTCATTAGAAGTGCTTCAACATGGAAAGGAAATAGCTTCATTTGCATTTGCTGTCTGCAATGCTGGGCTTGTGCCTTCCACTGCTCTTTACAGGTGCAGATAGATTCATGCAGTGTGTATGCATTTATTAGTACACTTAGTACATCTTAGAGCAAAGGTGTGAAGCAATGAGCAAAATCACAAGAATTTCTAATGAATCTGTCCATATTCTGGGACTTAAAGTCTTTTCACATTTTTCCTTTGCAGTCACAACCCCCACTTGTTGTGATAAGCATCATTGAGATCTGGAAAGAAATCTTTTTCTCCTTCTGTGAAACATCAGTGACTTTAATATAAACAACAAATGTCTCATTTTCCAACCTGGAAAATATTTGACAGCGAAGTTGTGCATCTTGCTAGTTATTGCTTAACGTTCACTTTATGTTTAGATAATCACTAATAGAAATGATTTTTACTATCTTAAGAAATATATCCAGTGCTCTTAGGATTTTCATTTCTTTTTTATGGCTGTACAAAGGTTCTAAGTGTATGAAAACATCATTCTGAAACTAGTGGGAAATAGGAAGTTTGAGGAAACCCAGGTTAGTCCAGACGTATTTGGAACATCATCCATAAAATTCATATTAGTTTCAAAACACAGGTATTTCTCAGTCTGTGCCCATTATTTTTCACATCAGTTACAGGTTATACTTCTTTGTGTATCTCCTAAGCAGATGGATAGAGTTCTGTAAGAGAGGGTTTCGTTACAACCAGCGCAGTATTTTGCCATCCATCAATGACAATATGTACAGTAAATCAAGTCATTCAGGGCAAATGACCATTTTCACCCTAAGAATATCCATGTGATAACATTTATTTCTATTTTTTGAGAAGTACTATATCCATCATAAGATTATTTTGTGGTTCTAATCTAGAGCATTGGAATTATCACTGTTTACACTTGAACATTTACAATTATTGATGATGTGCTTATAGGATCTGTGGTGTCGACGGGAACTAAATTCTCAACATTAATGTTTAAAGCTAAAATAATTTGCAAATGTTTCTGACTCCTAAACTGGAAAGCCTAAATGGAAAGAAATGCAGGCACTGGAATAGTTCATTTGTTTTCTCTCCATACTAAAAGTTATACTGAATTGAACAACAGTATCAGCTTGTAGAATAAAGGACTCAGTTCAGCACAACTTCAAACTAATTAGTTGCCCTCAAAGCCAGTCAATTTAACATTAGGTAGATATATTATATATGATGGTTAAGATCATCTGTATCATGTGTAGACAGGAAAACAAACATACCATGAGAAAACGTGGATTTACAATAGTGAATTAGAGTGTTGTGTTGTGGAGAAAGACACATGGACGGAGGCAAAATCGAGCTAACAAAAGAGACATTGAAAACTTTACTGAGGTAATTTTGTAGTAATCTACCCCATTTCCCTCTGAGGAGTCTAGCATTTAATAGGCTGCTCAAACCACCCTAAGGCAGCCCTTTCCCAAAAAGTTGTACTCTAAATATACTCTAAATATACTAAATATACTTTGGTGCTTCCCATTGGTTTTTCTCAAACACAGGCTCTGGTGGTCCTCCTGTACATTCAAATGGCTGATGGTGCTCCCGGAGAGAGGAAAATCAATGAACCAGAGTCCACTTAGTTGATGATTTCTCTCAGCTGTGGCTCTGAATGTGATAACTCCTCCTATCTCCAGAGGAAGAATCTCCAGCTTCAAGGAGTGCACATGTGACTGGAGCTGCCTCAACTTCAGTGTTTTATTCTCTGACTCTATCATGCTACTGTCAGTAGAGTTGATTCAGGGATTGCTCCAGCATGTTTAGAAATAAGAGTAAAAATAATGACATCCACAGAAAGGCAAACTAAAAAGTTAGAATTTAATGTATGACATATTAAAGAAAAGCCACAATTTCTTATGTATTGACCCCAATTTCCTCATTACTACACCAAAAGGAGAATCTCCTGGAACCAAATTGTATTTTCTGGAAATTTGAGCCACCATTTACTTCAAATACATTGTTCACAAGCTTGGTCTGTAAGCTGACAGCCTGGGGATTTCAGAACTACATTCTGACAAACTCACTCATTTAATTATGGTGACTTTGCACATGGAAAGATGTTTATGTTCCATTATGTCTTCACAGCATCTGTTTCTTTTCCTTTTCTTTTTTCCTTCTTTAAATTAAATTAATTGATTTATTTTATGTACCAAACACAGTTCCTTTCTCTCCTCTTCTCCCATTCTTCCCCTCCACCTCCCCTCTGCCCCTCCCTAATACAATCCTCTGTTTCTGTTCAAAAGGAACAGAACTCCCATGGGTATCAACAAAGCATGGCATGTCAAGGTGTAGTAAGGCTAAACAGCTCTTCTGTGTTAAGGCTGGGCAAGGTGACCCAGTATGAGGAATAGGTTCTCAAAAGCAAGCCAAAGAGTTAGGGATAACCCCTATTCCAAATGTTAGTATTCCTGCAAATAGATCAACCTACACAACTGTCACATAGATTTAGAGGGAATAAGTCAGTCCCATGCAGGCTCCCTGGTTTTGTGTTCAAACTCTGTGAGTGCCCATGAGCCAGGTTAGTTCTTAATGTGAGTTTTCATGACCCCTCTGCCTCCTACAATCATTCCATTCTCTCTTCAGCAGGAATCCCCTAGCTCTGCCTAATGTTTGGCTGGAGGGCTTTGCATCTTTATCTATCAGTTACTAGATGAAACCTCTCTGTTGACTATTAGGCTAGGTGCCAATCTATGAATATATTAGAATATCATTAAGCATTATCAATTGAAAATTTCCCCCTCCAATTGTGTTTGGTCTTATCTTATTCCTTTGGACCATCCAACATCTGGGTCATGGTACTCTAGGCACTGTCAGGGGTGGGCTCACTCTTGTGGCATGAATTTCTGGTTGGGCCAGTCATTGGTTGGCCTCTCCCTCAATCTTTATGCCACATTTACCAACAGAAAATCCAATAGTTAGGACAGACTGTATGTTGAAGATTATGTGGCTGGGTTAGGGTCCCAATTCTTCCAGTATAATTTTTGCCTGGTCACAGGAGATGTTCAGTTCAGGCTACACATCTTCTGTTAAGAGTATTAGCTGACGTCATCCCTATAGATTCCTGGGAGATTCCCTTGCACCAGGTTCATTTCTGAGTCTGAAATGTTCCCCTTTCCAGTCACCTCTGTCAGTACTCTAACCCTCCACCCATCCCCCAAACATATCTCTCTTGTTTCCATCCCTACTCACCCTAGTTCACCCACGAGATCTCTTCTTATTCCCAATCGCAAGAAGATCCATGCTTCTCTCTTGAGATGGGCCTCCATTTCTAAATGCCACTTTCTTTTGTTTTTTCTTTATTTCTTTTGTTTGATTTTTTTATAGCACATTATTACTAAACCTTTATTTAGATTATTTGTTGCTTCATGGAATCTAAAATTATTTCAGTGAGAAAGGCATTTAAACAAATGCATCTGAGTCCAAAGTAAAATATTTTGTTTGGAAATTTTTTCAGTGCTTATATTATTTTATTCGTGACCTCAGCCTTTTAGTGTGCATTCATATGTAAATGTACATACATGCACACACACATACATATATATATGTATATACATATATACATACTTATATATATGTATATATGTATATATATACATATATATACATATATACATATATATATATAACTATCCCTTGCCCTCTGGGAGATTTTAAAACAAAAAACAAAAAATGAAGGACAGTAACTATTTTCATTTATGTAATGTTAGTATCTGAGTGAGTGGACTGCTTTCCCCACTTATCTGTATGCCACTGTCTATTTTGACTACTCAGTGGTAGAGGTTTTAATATTGGACAGAGTGTCATCAATAGTACTTGAGCTCCAGGGATCTTGGAGCTCCAATAGCAAGAATGGAGGTCAGAGATCGTAGAGTTCCCTGATGTCTTGGTTTTTGGTTACCTGTATATCAAGTATAACAATAAAATTATGATGCATAAAGATTCATGAAGACATGATTTATATTCTCCAGGAGACTATGATACCCATGTTTTAGAGGCATGTGTTTCTTTGCCCAGTGGCATATAAAATAATTAAATAGATAAATGCAGTAACCTATGAAGGGATGCTCTTCTGATGTGCAAAAAATATGTCATATACCCCAGGTTCTTAGAGGTTTACATAACTTAAAATGTCTCTCTGCCAACTCCTGCATGGAGTTTTGAGTCCCTTCAGTGCACCCCAGTGAAAGATTACTTGGAAGAAAAATGAACTCAATGCTTTTCTAATAGCTGTATTAATTATTCTAATATGAAATAATTACACACATATTTATGTGTGGTATATAAGAAAATGTGTCTACCCTTCATGGGCAAACTGAAGAATATTAATGAACAATCTAGACCTAGTTCTTGGCCTTGTATCTATCACATATCTTAGTGTGGCCACCTCCATGTTGTAATGAGTCTCTAATTTTATGTATATAAATAACAAACTCTTCATCTTCCTCAGAAGCTACCCTTAAAAAGTTTGAATAGTCTTCTTTCTGCTCCCTAAATAAGAAAAATTTAGAAACTTTTCTTTTTAAAATCATGTGAAATCTGTCTCATGATATACCCCCCCACACACACATATTGAGTAGTCATAGCGCTCATGAATCCTCTAGTGTCAAGTATAAGAAAATGTTCAGCAACACAGCTTATATTTTTAAAGCAATTTTATTTTAAATTCAGACACATAAAAATTTTGAGGTTCTAGTGACAGTCTGCACACTTTTACATAACTGTTAATATATTTTTACTATTTTACCTAGATTCAATTCATATATTAAAATTTATGAAACAATTATAATTCTGGTTGATTCTCAATTTTAATGAGTCCCTTATTCTATCACCTAGCTCTTTTCATATAGAATATATATAATTTAGTAAGTTATAAATATAACCATTAGAATAATTCTAGTTTGTCTATAACTAAAATTGAACACACTAATATTAAATATTGCAAACTATCATAATGAAGCTCAGTAATTTTATCTCACCATATTTGAAGCAGTTTCTGAATATGGATGCAAGGAAAGGAGAGAAAGCAATATACCATGAGTAGTACGAAAGAAAGGAATCTCAATTTGCATTCAAAACAACTATCTTTGATTGACTAGGGTTAAAGTCTTTTTCAAGGTTAAATTACTACATTGAAGCTTTTTACTGTATTCATATCATTAAAATATTCTAAAACACCATCTGTGCAGATAAATGTGACAAATTAAATTGGAAAAAATATCCCTTCTTGGTTTCTTTCACTATATTCACAATTATGTCCTGATCTCAAACTCCCTTCAAAGTAGCCCTGATTGAAAATCAGAAGAATAAAAGATAACACTAAGGATATATAAAAAAAGCTAAAGCTAGTCAAGTCATAATTTTCATTCTTTGATTAGGGAGTATGTATTTGTTGTCATGATAAAGTGTTTAGATGACTGATTGAATAATAAAATGACAAGCATGTTTATTGGTGTTTTCCTTAATGTATTTATTTTTATTGGGCCACACATCTATATATTTTTCATCCTGTCCCATACAATGGTTCCCTGAAGAGATAAGCAGATGAATGGTTGTAAAGTTTGATTACGGAAAGCATATGCTTTGATCTTATCCCATAACCTAAGGCTGCCCTCTTGACTCTAGGCATCCATTTGTGAGGTAGCTTATAGACCTCACAAAAGTTTTTTTTTTTTATTTTTAAATTGAACCTATCTCTTGTATATAATTGTACAAATAATTCCTTTTGCCTTTACTCATTAAAGAAACAGAATGTGAAATCCTTTTGAAGCCATTGGCTTTTTAGGTAAATAGCTATATTCATGATGTTAATCTACTTTGACAACTGTCTTTGAATCTCATGAGAAAATGTGTGCAAATCATTTTGAAACTCTCAATAGTGTATTCGTTATTTTTCTGATGCTGTGATAAAACATCAAGGCAACATTTATAAAACAAGTTTGTTTGGGCTATGGTTCCATAGGGAAAATAGTCCATCATGCAGAAAAAGCACAGCAGTGTTTGGTAGACATAATAGCAAAAACAAGAATCTCAGAGCTCACATCTTCAAACACAACCTTGAAGCAGTGAGAAAACTAGAAATGGATTGTTTCTTTAAATTCTCAAAACCCTTGCTCTCACACTTCTTCGCTCCCCCAACTTTGTCTTGGTCTGGTCTTCTTGATCCCTCATGTTCCCATCACCCTTCCCCTCCTTTCTACACCCATTCCCAATTCTCCAGGGGATCTTACTAATTTTTTTTTTCTTGAGGCCCTCTTAGAGTCTCCTTTTATTCCTACGGTCTTGGGTTGTGGATTGTAGCTTTTGATCAACTTATGGGTAAATACATACCATGTCTTTCTGGGACTGTGTTACCCCACTCAGGATTGTTTTATTCTAGTTCCATCTATTTGCATGCACAAGAGTAATACTCCATTTTGTATATGTACCACCTTTCTTTATTCATTCTTTGGGTGGCAGGTTGCTATAAATATATACCTGGGTTATGAGGTAGAATGATTCCAAATTTTCTGAATTATCTCCATATTGATTTCCAAAGAGTCTGTACAAGTTTTCACTCCCACCAGAAATGTAGGCATGTTCCCCTTACTTCACATCCTCTCCAGCATATGCTGTCATCAATGTTTTTGATCTTAGGCATTCTGAAAGATGTAAGATGGTATTTCAGATTATTTTTAAGTTGCAATTCCCTGATGGCTAAGGGTATTGAGCAATTCCTTAAATATCTCTTGGGCATTTGTCCTTCTGTTAAGAATTCTCTGTTTAGATCTGTATCTAAAAATTTTTATTAGATTATTTGGTGTTTTTGTATCTAGTTTCTTGAGACCTTTATATAGTTTGGAGATCATCTCTCTGTTTGATCTTATTAAATAGAGCCGTTGTAGAGTATGGTGATATTTTGTTTGTGAACTAACAAAAATGGTCTGAAGATCAGAGTACAATGTTAGCAACATTACTTAGCTGCAAAAGACAGGTAGTGGTGGCACATTCCTTTAATCTCAGCTCTCGAGAAACAAGCAGGCAGATCTGTTAATTCAAGGCCACCCTGAGTTATATGAGATTGATCAAGTCTAAAGGAGATCAGCACTTGTGATCCCACATCTTTAGTACTAGCATTAGAGAGTAATATAAGGCAGTAGGAAATAGAAGCTCAGGGCAGTCTGTGATTTGGTGGAGACAGATACAGTCTGGAGATGCAATCTGAAGCAGGATCACCCATTTTGTCTAAGCATTGTAAGAGTGAGGACTCTGTAGTGGTTGGCTGCTTTGCCTCTCTGACCTTCATCTTTTACCACAATATCTGACTTCAGGATTTTATTATTAAGAACAATTAGAATTCATGCTACAGTGGTGTTAGGGAGAAACCTGGTGCTAGAGAAATTATCAGGAATCCACAAAAATGACCGCAGTTAAGACTTCCAGCAATAGTGGAGAGTGTATCTGATCTGGCCTTCCCCTTTATTGAGACTAGTCAACACCCTAATTGTCCTCATAGAACCTACATCAGTAACTGATGGAAGCAGATGCAGTGACCCACAGCCAAGCACTGAGCTAAGCTCCTACACTTCAGTTGAAGAGAGGAAGAGGAAATTGTATAAACAAGGGGAGTCATGAGCATGATGGGGAAAACTACAGAGACAACTGACCTGATCTAGTAGGAGTTCTTGGACTATGGTCTAAAACCTGGGAACCTTCATGGGACTGAACTAGACCCTCTGAATGTGGGTGACAGTTATGTGGCTTGACCTGATTAGAGGGGTGCTGGTAGATGTACCAAGACCTATCTCAGGTGCATGAAATGTCTTTTTTGAAGCCAGTTCCCTGTAGTGGGATAGCTTGCTCAGCCTTGATGAGGAGGAGGGAATTGGTCCTGCCTCACCTTGGTTTGCCAGACTTTCTTGACTTAGCAAAGAAGGGCTTTGCCCCTCTGAAGAGTGGATAGGTGGTAGTAAAGGGGATGGAGGGTGGGAGAAGAGGATGGAGGGGAACTGAGGTTGATAGGTAAAATGAAAAATATTTTTAAAATAAAATATAAAAATAAATAAATTCTCAAACCCTGTCTCTAGAGATATACTTCCTTCAGTAAGACTACAATGCTTAAATCTTTCTAAACAATAACATCAACCAAAAATCTGGTGTAAAAAATACAAAAGACTATAAATGACATTTTTCAATTATACTACATCAAGGAGTATGCAATAACATAATAACAAGCTCATTCTTCTTTAATGCTCCACTTTATGTGTACTTACAGTGCAGGCCTTTTTCTTTGCTGAGTTCTAAGTCAAGGTATGTATTTTTATATATGCCTTTGTGTATCTAATGGACAGCATGGGTCTTGACAGTCACATACTTTCGTTAAATTGGCATTAAATGTTTGGATGATGAAAAAATCCATGATAGATATTTAGTGATAAACACTTGGTCCAACTAATTTGGACCCTCACATTAGTTTTTCTTTGATCAGTTCTACAAAGTACACCGCTTTCCATGTTCCTATTGATCAGGACAAGCCCATAATGGAGAATTGATTTCCTTGTAGAAACTTACAAACGTCCAGTTTTAAAGTCTTAGAAACCAAAAAGATATTGAAAATTCCTAAGCAAAATTCATACCAACATGTCATAATCTCATGCCTGACCCCAAGTACAAAGGAGGGCTTAACAGGAATCCTTCAGGTTTCCCTTTATTCATTTTTTCACAGTATTAGACATATAAATGTAATTACAGTGAGGAGTTAATGAACTCAAAGCAGTGTTTTTTTTATTTTTATTTTTGGTCAAATGAATGAATTAATTTATATTGGATATTGAATGTCTGTAAAAGTCACTGTAACCAAAAGAGGATGAGAAGCACAGAACCAGATATACAGTAACTGAATGTCTTCAAAACAAATAGGGAATATTTACCTTCTGTGTTTTAATTATTTGAAAGCAAAGGAGTGAAAACTCTTAACCAGTGGGTTAACACAAGTTATTTTTATGCAAATGTCTTCTATCAATAATTTTTTTTTTTCACACAAATGCTGAAATTCCTGCATAATATTGTTTGAAAAATGGAGAATATTATGACATTCTGTAAATGTCTCTGGTGATAGTCATCTTCCTAAACATCACCTTCCCTCAGCCTTAGGTGAAAGAATACTCTCAAGAAAATAAAGTACTGTTCAATCAAGGTTTTCTTGAAGCATCTCATACATTACTACAAAAATGTGAATAGCATGTTACTGAATTACACTAAAATTATATATGTTTTTTTTGTAATAGTGTTTTCTTCATTTATGTACCTAAGATTGTAACTGTTGTGGACAGGTTGAATACAACAAGTTAAATCAACCATTATTTGAAGATAATTGTTAATAATGAAATTATGACCCATGCACACATCTAGCCATTAATTAGGAGATTATTTTTAGGCATAAACATAATCAGACTGGAAAACAAAGCCAGGATGAATTGTACATGCCAGACTCCTGTACTGGCATAGCAAAGGCAAGCAGAACATGTGTTCTACACTCCTGGGGTTATATAGTTACATTATTTCCTTAGAAATGTATGAAAGAAAAATAGGTAACAGGTGAAAATGTTGTTAAAAATGTATAATATATTTTTGTGTTGATTAAACTCATGTCATAGCTATACTACACCATCATTCATCATTAAAAATGGAAAATAATGTAATTCTTGATAGTTTAATATATATATATATATATATATATATATATATATATATATATATATGATCTTTTTCAAGGCCACAACTCCTAGACCTTCACAAATAGCATCACCATCTGGGAAACACCAGGTTCCTGTAGAGAATACTTGCATTCAAACCACCACAGACATTTACAACCAGAATAATCCATTTTTTGATGCTTGAAAGGTGCTTCTTTTTGCCTGAGATATTTTATTACCTCTCATAACAGAGAAGAAGAACACCTGCTTACTGGGAAATATTTATAAATTAGGTAGATAAAAAATTTGAGGTTCCAGCAGAGGGTCTGGACAGAGCCCTGGTGATGTATAGAATCACTAATATTTTCGAATATGGTTGACCTTAAGAAAGATATTTCCAGAAGCAGAATAAGAAATGATCAAATGTCAGTAGTGAATTAAGATTTCATTTATTGATTAACTTTAATAAAAAGTGCAAGATTTAATATACCATTATGTATAATCTCAAGCTTTGTTTATCCTGACTCTGACATAGTTCCCAATTCATATAAATGCATGCATAAATATAAAATATTAGAGGGATATTATGAAGTATGGTATGACATTAACTTTATTACTGAAACTTTGGAATAAGTGAACTATATAGTAGAAATATGCATAATATAGAACGTTCATCCTACAGTAAAATGATAATAAAAATCTTCATTGCATTCCACATCATTACATGCTATACTTTGCTTATGTTAGATATAAAGAAAAAAGGAATTTCAGGCTTTCTCTGGAGCTCTTAAAAACTTGCTTGATCATCTTTGCTTCTTGCCACTTAAAATGTCAACTTCCTTAGGCTTCAGATTAAGGAACAGAATATAAAAATGTAGTAGAAAATATATTCTAATTTTATTTGAATTTCATCTCCTGGGGTAGAGTAAATAAACTAATCCCTCCAGAATACACTGTAAATAGAAGCACCCAGATACACTAAGCCAGCAAATGAAGCAAAACAGTTTTCCTTCTTTGTCTCATAGTGGTCGCCTTTTTGCAGCGCTGCTGGTAGAACCCAGGGCCTGTTTTATTCTGAACATGTATATGCCTCTGAGCTGAATGTATTTGTTATAACAGAAAATGTTTGCACACCTTCCTTAGTGAGGATATGAACTCACTAAGGAAATTCAGTCTGGACTCAAACTCATGAGTCTCAATCTCTATCTCATGAATATTGTCATCTCATTTAAAACTGAATATTCCAAATTTCTCCATATTGACGGGCAGTGGCTGTTGGTTTTAATTGAATCTATATTAAGAAGAAGCTTCTCTGATAAAAATTGCACAATGTACTGATACATGCATTGGCAATAAGCCAGTAGGAGTCCTTTTATTGCTGTGTCAGTTTAGCATAACAATTGTACTAGATTTTTTTCCATTATCAACTGTGTCATATCTGTTCACAGATTCTTGGCTTCCCAGACAGTGTCACTTATGGTTTCCATCTTGATGAATGGGCCGTTAGTCCAATCAAGTAGTGGTTTGTTACTCCCATAACATCCATGCTACTGTTATACCAGGGGCCATATGGTGCTAGATAGGTCATTTTTGTAGTTCAAATAGTTCATTTCTAGGTGAGACTGATGACCAGTTCTCCTCTCCAGTAGATGCACAGTACTTTCAAGTACTATGAAATCTAGCCAGTAGGGATGAAGCTCCTGAGTAAGTACCAGTCTGATTTTTCCATGTTCTATGACTCAAGTATGTGAAATCTTCAGCAATAAGGACTTCCTATCAAGCTATTACCCCAACCAATTGCTTTTGCAATAGCCTATAATCTTTAAGGGATATATGGAATACCCAATGACGAGAAGCTCTAAAACAAGCCACTCATTCTTGGCATTTGGTTTGTTTCATAACATAGGGCATATAGTTTGGATAGTGCCCATCCTTTATGGGGTGACTTAATTAAAATTCCACATATGAAACTTCTACAGTGGCAGGTTTCTACATAACTTGAAACAAGTCCTTTGGTATTAGTTACGCCCCTCTCCATATTCTGGATCTACCCTGCCTTAACCACTTTAAGCATTCTTGTTCAATTTTCTCTTTCTATATGACACAACTTTAATTTTCCTTTCCTTGAGGGATCCCATCCTCCTTCATGTCTCCTGAATAGTTACATAACCTCTGATGATATTATACTGAAACATACAAATATAAACCATAAAAGTCAACATCCATATAGGAGGAACAATTTGTGACACCTGTCTTTCTGACTCTGAGTTACCTCATTCAGGATGATTATTTTAAATTCCATGTGGATACAGACCAACTTAATGATTGGATTTCTCTTAAACGCTCAACACTATCCCATTGTGAGGTACACTACATTGATCACTCAATGGATATCCAAGCTGTCTCCACTTCTATGGCTATTGGGACTAGAGCAACAATGAACATGGATGAGAAACTATCTCTAGAATAGGGTGTAGACTATTATCAGTATGTACTCAAAGTACTATACTAGGGTCTTGTGGTAATTCTATTTTCACATTGATTTTTGTAGAGGCTATACACATTTGAACTCTCAGTAGCAACAATTATACTCTGTATCCTCACAAGCAACAAGTAAGTTTTGTCATTTCTCATTTATTCTTCCTTTTATTTTTGGCCCTTCTGCATACAATTAAGACAACTATTTTAAGTGGAACAGAATTCCCTTAGGTACCTAAGTCACATACAAAATTGTTCTCCAAATGACTCATTCACTCTCAGTTGCCTCAAAAGGAAGACAACACTTAACCTCTGATGTACTCATGTGCCTGCCACATTGTTTCACAAATTCTTCAATGAATCTTTACAGCCAGTTTATATTTAATAGATATTTTTCTTTTAATCAATGTTTTTTGTTATGTATATTATCTTTTTAATACTTTCAGAAAAGTATTTTTATTTTTAACACATATTCTCCATTAAATATTATACTATTGGATGTTCAAATCTTTTCTTTACTCACATTTATACTTAACTCACAGACTCTCTCTCCCTTTTTAATAAATTACAAGTTACTAGTACAGAAATGAATTTAGAAATAAAGTGTAAATCTTATACATTTCCCACTGCTATATTATATAGGAAGTAAAACAATATTTTTTAAACTTCCATAATTTTTAATTACATAATGAGTCGGTAGCCAAGAACTCAAATATTTTTTTTTTGCTCAGAGACAAGGAAAATATATTTGGAATATAAGTGAATATTAGCTTTTTAAGAGAGGAAAGACAAAGGAGGATTTGTGAAAAGTGAAGAAAATTGAAAAGCTATGATTTCAATATTGGACTAAGCCATGAAATGTTTAAACAAAGACATTAAACTTTTCAGAAAGGATTTAGCGTATATGTTCAGAGGAATAAGAAACAGTCAGGTTATTATGCGGAGGTGAAATTGGTAATGCAGGAGGGTAATAAATGGGGCTGTTCACAGAGATAAGCTGCTTACATTGCCAAGATCACATCTTGCTTGACTTCCTGTCCTGAGGCATAAGTTGTCCTAGTTTGCTATATAAACTTTTAAATTAATTTGGAGCCTAGCTAAACCAACACATAGAGATAAAGTAAGCCCAGGCCCTTCTTTTTAAATGTTAATCTATTTGACAAAATGTTCCAGGCTTGTGGAAGTTGGCTCAGGTTCTTGTATGTGTAATTTCTATGTTAATAGATTTTACATAACAGGGAAGTTCATTTCAGGATATAATACCATGTATCATGGTATCTTACCCAACTGATTCAAAATAATAGTTCTGTGCTTCCACCCAATGAAAACTACAGTGTTTCTTATGTGTAATGGAGTGTTCTGTTAAAGACACTTAAAAATAAATCTTCTTCTCTTCCTCCCCTGACTAGTCTTCCTAGTCCCACTTACTTTCTTCCCCTCCTCTTTCTCCTAGTTCCCTCTCCCCTCACTGCCTCTCCACTCCCAATATGCTCAGGAGATCTTGTTCCTGTCCCCTTCTTTGAGGGACCTTGTAGGAATCTCTTAGGTTCCTCCTTGTATTCTAGTTTCTCTGGCGGTGTGAATTATTGCTCTATGTCTAAAATCCATATATGAGTGAGTACATACCATGTTCCTCTTTTTTTGTGACTGAGAAGAAAGAAAACAGAGAGAAAGAGAGACTATAAAAGAGGGAGCCATTATAGCCTTGAAGAGAAAACTGAATCTAGAGAAATGTCCAAAGACCTACAAGACTGATCCCAACTAACAATTTGAGCAACAGTGAAAAGGCTACCATAAAGCCCTTCCCTGATAATGAGATCAGGGACTAACATCCACCATCATAGAGCCCTCATCTAGTAGCTGATGGAAACAGAAGCAGATACTCACAGCTAAACACAGAACTTAACTGGAATCCAGATGCAGAGAGGGAGGACAAGACTAAGGTACAGAAACACATAGAGACAGGTGATATGAACAAGGAAGAACTAATAGGCTCTCAGACTAATAGCTGGGAATCCAGCATGGGACTAACTCAGACTCCATGAACATGGATCTCAGTTATAAGGCCTGGGCAGTCTAAGGGACCACAGACAGTGGAACCAGGATGTATCCATGGTGCACAAAAGAACTTTGGGAGCACATTCCCCATGGAGAGATACTCCCTTAACCTACAGACAGGAGAGAAGGCCTAGTCCCTACTCCAAATGTCTTGACAGATTTAGATGACAGATTTAGATAGGCAGTGGATTGGGGGGGGGATAGGTGGAGGGTGCTCATGGGACATGGGAGGTTGGGAGAGAGAGAAAAAGAGGGAGGGAGGAAGGGAGAGAGAGGAAACTGAGATATATATGTAAAATAAAAATATAAGAGTAAGTCTTCTTCATTCAAAATCTCCATGATTATTAACTGATATATATCATTTTCATAACTAACAACTTCAGGGTCATTCATAGTTTATTCATTTATTTATTTATTTATTTTCTTATTTTACATATCAATCCTAGTTCCCCCTCCTCCCTCCCCTCCATCTCTCCCTCCCTCACATGCCCCCTAACATATTTTTATTATATCACTGAGTTGCAACATCTACATTTTCTAGAGAGTCATAGTTGAAATAAATTTATCAAAATGGCAAGCAATGAAGTAGCAACTTCTATATTCTAGACACCAAGGACTTCTCTATTGTTCAGCAAAGCTCAGGAACCATTTTCTGATAATGACCCTTTTCAACTCCCTTAATTGTGTGTGATTATCCTTATTAAGGTTTTCACATTCAGCTATGCTTTCTATAAAAGCTCCTAACCAAATAGTATTTTATTTTTCAAAGAATGCATGTTTTCTTTAATTCCAACAATCTAAGTTGTACTGATTGCTTCAGCAGCAAAAGTCCTTTCCCTTTACCCCTTTCCCTAAAAGGCTAATTCACCATCAGTGTGCTAAAACGTAAATAGAATTTTATCTGGACTTAGGCTTAAATTCCCTATAATCCACTGATCCCTACCATCTAAGTGAGCCCAGGAAAGAATCAGTTGAATTGTTATATAAATTCCCTCTGGAAAAGTTGAATCAGACATAATGTCTACAGGATATATACTCTGCATGAGTGTTGCAGAAAACTCACAAGCCTAGTAAATTGGAAAAGCAATCCAGAGGCTTAGCAATTTAAGTACTAATGCAGAGATAAGATTGCTTTTAAAAAGCATCACACCCTCTTGCCAGTGCACTTTTGTTTATTCTTATTCAGGTCGCCTTGGGGAAAGGAGAATGAAGTCAATGTTGCTATGCCATAAGGGTGCTATAATGTTTGACACATTAAATATCTCCAAGTGGCTGGGATACTTAGGTAGCTAATTTACTACATTGTGTATGGCTTCAGATGGTGCAGTTTCTCGTTTTACTTTAGCATCTTTATGTCTTTATATTATTCATTTTTGTAAGTATTAGGAATTAAAAAATAAATTGTAGCAGCCACAGAAGATAAGCAAAAGAGTTTTGTGGTAGTAAAATCTGAACTTGAGTTAGAACTATGATATAGAATCAAGGTTCTGAATCCAGAGAAGTCATTCAAATTCTTTGGGTTCCTCTCTTCCTAAATGTTAACTTGGCCTAAACAATTTTGTTTATAGTGGTAACTTTCTCTATATTAAAGCACTAAATTTTTTACTATAGTAGTATTGTAAAACACTATATTGACTGATAGGAAAACTTATTTTTCAAATCAATGTATTGCAAAATTTGGAAAAGGTAATTTAAAATAATTATGTCTCAATTTTCAGTTATCTTTTATTCATCATAATTTTTAGGCTTTCACTGTTAGGATTGGTGGCCTAGGTGTTTTATCCAGTACATTGAAATGAAAAAAAACATCAGCAGTTCAAGGTTACACTCACTTACCTAGTTAAGTTCAAGCCTACCAGGCAATATGTAAGATGTTACATCACAAAAAGAAAAAACAATCAAAGTGCTAGATACTTTCTACTTACAGTCTTCCATGTATCATCATGGAAATAATAATATTATTACTTATATGAAACATTCAGTTTGGTTTAATTTGTGATATCAAGGCAACATATTTCTTAAAACTATAATAAATATCTAACACTCAGATTAGTACTGGATTCTGACCATAAACTAAGTCCTTTTAAATGGAGTCATGCACACAGTTATACAAGTCTCGTGGAGCCTGGTGACATGGTAGGCATTATACAAGTGGCTGTGAAATGGCACGTCATTTTCTCTGCATCTCTGTTCTTGACTTTGTCTACTAGCTTTCTAGCTTCTGGCCATTGTCTCTATACTTATGGTTACTAGTTTATGGTTACTATTCTTATTCATAGATGTAACCTGATGTGTAAAAATTCTCAAGTGTGATTATGGCAAATTTTGTCTCTGGGCATAGCCATTCAGAACTTTCTTGGAAAACATTTACTATCTATTATTAAAGTAAAAATAAATCTTTAAAATTGCAAAGTGGAAGTAGGGAAACAAACATGAGGTATGCCATATGCACATCACTTAAAGGTAGGTAGGAAAACTGTAATATGAGGACCCATGGTAATAGGCATCAAAACGTTTCAAATATTTTTACTTCAGAATGAGTACTGTCTTTTCCCTACCTAGTTTCCTATTATAAGTAATAGATATATTAGGATTTCTTAGCAAATTTAGTAGTAAAATCACTGGCAAGTATTATTCAGCTCTGTGTGCTTAGAGCAAACTGAGATATCTCTATCAGTTCTTAATGTTTACTCATCATGACCTTCTTTGAGTTGTGAAACTTATTTAAAAGATTGAAACCCTAGCATTATATTGACTTAGTATATATTAACTTTATATACTTCTGTTCTATGTTGATATTTATTGTTTCTTGGGCTGCTGAGCTACTTAGGTTATGAAGCTATTAAAGACTGCCAGAACTCATTAGTATATAAAGTTAGTCTAGCGTCAAGTGTGACCTCAGTTGACTTCTTATTTTCATTACTACTTTATCCATGCTTTAATTTTGCCAATGTAGCCAGGATATAATAGGACAAATTGTAAAAGTGCAAAGTTAACTTAAGTTACAAATTAATATACTTAAGAACAGTTACCTGAGATTTGTTTACAGTTTCACAGGAAAGTTTGTGGAAGAGAAGATATAGAGTGTGATTAAATGTTTACCTAGGGTTGAAAAAAATATCTGCTTTATTTTCTATTGAAGGCTATTTTATTGATAGTGTTGAAGAGACACTCTTAAGTAAGTGGGCTTTCCAAACACAATTTATCTCCAGTTATGCTTCTTCTTTGTTGTATTTAAAGGGGAACTCCAAAGTTAAACTATATAGAAGGGCACCCATGAGTGAAGTTTCATTTGGGTTCCAAACCTACTAAGACTTTTGCTGGATGTAGTGTTTCTATTTCTTCTTCCTTGATGCACCCTTCAACATCATAAAGTAGATGACTTCTGTAGCCTGAAAGAGAACTTGATCCACACCCATGGCATTAAGGAAGCAGAACAAAACCACAAGTTAGATCTCTTACAGCAATCCTTCCCTCCTATAAGGAGAGGGACTTTTATAAGGACTTCATCATGCCTGTGGTGGTAGACTGTGTAAGATAAGATTCACTGGGTGTTGGGTTTGTTTGGTGCTGCAAGTGCTCATGACTCAACCATACTGTCACTGAGATACTTCTGCACAGCAGCTGGTGGTGAGTCAGACATGCTGAAAATGGGACTTCTGTGTGGAATAGATACCCTTGCTCCTGAAATAACCTCAGTACACTGATTCTACTAGCTGTACTTGGGCACAATTATTTTGTCTTTGAGCACTGGTATTCTCCCTTCTTTGCTGTCTCCTCTATCTCATGTCTAGATCTTACGTTTTCCCAAAAAAAGTCACAAAGCAAATGGACAGTCATGACTTGCACCCAAGATTTGGATTATGTTTGTCAGATACAGTTTTTGAGAGCTCTGGTACCCAATGTTTCTTTTAAATGCATACTTTAATTCAAAATAAAGTACAAAGGTCTCCACTCTCACAGAGATGCCTAAAAAGAAATAGTAGCTACTTTCTTTCTCACATGTGAGAACTAAAGCCACTACCTTGTCACCTGTAGACCTAGTGCACACCAGTATCATTCAGCACTCTGAGAAAAAGAATCTTCTATAATTACTGGTATGCCTGTTTAAAGCATTTTGTTTTCCTCCTTGCATGCTCTATTATTTGGCAAGCTGAGGAAGATTTTAGTTAATGTGTGTCATTGACATGGGCACAGCCCTTTCTATGTCAAATATCGTAGACTTATGGGGTATTTGCAAAACTTACTACTCCCAGATCAAGCTCAGAGGAATGGCAATGCCATCCTACGATGAGAATACAAATGTAGCCAGTGTGTGAAAATACTAGTAACTGCAGCTTCCTCCCCAAGGATGTTCTTACCCCAGAGCAGAGTGTAGCTAATCCCTCCTCCTATCCTGTCACTAATAATCACAGGAGGTTCCTGGTTGTTGTGTCCTTGATGCCACTACATCAGAGTACCACAGCCCACCCAACCTCATCCTTTATGTATTATTTCTGTCATTTCTGCATTTCCTCACTCTTCCAAATAGTGTTTCAGGACCAAGCTCTGCTGGTTGCAGCACTATTGCTTCAAGGTGCCACTTCCCTGCTCCCTTGAATAAATGTGAATAAATACTGTGAAGCCTGAACTTCTAACAAGATGTTCATTTGTTAACTTATATGTTCATAATTTCTGCTCATTTGTGCTGTGTGTGTGTGTGTGTGTGTATGGGCATTTGTGTTTATGTGCGTGTGTGTATGGTATTTGTGTATAGTATTTATGTAGCTTTTGTTGCTTTTTAGTTTTCTTAAGGAAGGCATTCCAGATATTTCATTGGGATTACTATTATGGCCTTTCTACCACACAAAAATTGAAGAATATGAAACTCTACATATTGCTACATTTTTATTTATTTTTTTGTATACACTATGTATTTGTTAAGCAATATCATAAGGAAAGTGAGTGGATCACAAATAATTCTATTACTGAAATGGAATCCCTCATGAAATCTAATGGAAAAAAGCAGATATACAAGTGATGTCAAAAGAATAGATTGATGAGCACAAAGCAACAGGCTACTAAATCATAAAGTTATTTTGTATCAGTATAGAAGAGGTTTCCATGTTTGAAGGAACAGGGAAGAGTGAGGGAGAGAGAAGTGATTTCAGGTTGTTTTATTTTTAAAACTTCAAGGTAGTTTAAATAGATATTTTATGAGCATACAGCATGATCACCATATTAATAGTCCAAGGATAATAACTGAAAGACAAGAAGCCTCATTAATGGACCACTGGAGGAAGAAGACATGCATTATAAGTAGCTTTCTAAACCATGTCTTTATATCACCGAGGCACAAACCTTTCATATACAGTTAAATAAATGCAGAGCCAAAGGTACAAATTAATGTTTATTCCATTCTAAATCTTTTTGGTTTTGTTTATTGAACAGGATCTTCCTCTACTGTCTAAGCCAGACTAGAACTTGCCACATAGGCTTAGCAGCCACAATCCCATAGATGATCTTAATACTCCTACTTCAGTCTCCTGCTTGCTGAGAATGTCCATACATACCACCACACCAATGCTTACCTAGCTTAAAATTTCAGTCTAAATCCATTCAATCCTCTGCAGGTTTTTTTCTGAATTTGATGTGTACTTAATAAAAATATAAAGACATCTTTCTGTCTAATGAGATACTTTCTAGCCTACATTTTTAACATAGCTATTAATATAACCTCTTTGCAATGGTGTTTGGAAATCTGAAAGGCATAACCAAATTTCCATGAAAGAACATACTAGTTTATTAAGGAATTCTCATTTCTTTAAAACCCTGATCATTAGAGCACTGACAACAGTTAAATTACACAAACAGTAGATTTCCTGTTTCTAAATTCTGTCTAGAAAATGAGTAATGTCCCAAAGACTCTTGCCAAACTGGCATTACTGAGAATTTAGCTCATGCCCTGTCTTGGGGAGCTCCTGGCAAGTATTTTAATGTCAATGGTTTAATGCCTGCATATCCTCACATGCAAGCTTTGCTAATTGTCTCAATTTTCACCTAATGTAATCCTGGCAGTGAACACACAAGCCTATTTGTGATAATCCCAAGTAAACTAAAAGAATTAATATGAATGGATGGATAGCCTTAAAATAATGAAGCTATACATAGCCAATGACCATAATTTATAATAGTTATTATAAAAACATCAGTTTAGATGATGATGTGAATAAGTCTGGAAAGTGTGTAGTGGTCCCAAACTAGCTGAAGGAAGAACAACTTCACATAACAAAACAAACCTAGAGAATAAAGACAACTGGCCTCACTTGCCTTCCCAAGATGTTTGCTTCATGCATAAATATATGATAGTCATTAGCCAGGAGTCTTGTGCCTGCTACTTAATATAACACTGCACAAAAGTTTTAATGTGGAACTTTAATACTTATTTAAATAATACTAAATGTAAAGGCAGTTTTCCAAAGTGCATAATCCAGATGGGACAAGTTTATTCCTTTATACTATAGAGGTCCTGGACAAAAAAAAAAAAAAAGCAAAAAAAAACAAAACAAAACAAAAAACATTGTAAACATTGTCTCAGGAAGAATTTAACCACAAGAAAATCCATGTTTATTCATTCACTTAGGGCTTATTGAATGGATATCAGGTGCCTGCTACTATTTCTTTGGCCTTCACTAGTTATCTTGAATCTTTATCCCTGGAGGTAATACCTCATACGTTGTACTTAGTACAAAGTAAGTGCTCAGTAAACGCTGCTTCGATTGTTTTATTTGTTATCTCTGTGTAATTGTGGCCAAATAATTTGAAGAACTGTTTAAAAGGCCTTTTAATTGTGAAATATTACAAACTTTCTCTGATCATTCTGATTTCTTTAGACTTCATCTTTCAATATCTCTTTGCATAAGCTGTAGAAATAGTAATATTGTTTGTTTCTTTTTTGTCATTCTCTTGTAAAAAACTGTTTTTGTTTTGTTTTGTTTTCATGAGAATGCTGTGTTTATTCATGAGAATGTGTGTGTTTGTTGAGATCAAGGTTGGTATTCCTTTCTCAACACCATAACTGTGATCAGAAGTTGAATCTCTGGTTCTAGTCTCTTTAGGGACTTTGGGTCCTGCCTCTGGGAGACTCACTGCCAATAGATGGTGCTATTAGGTTACAAACTTCTCAAGAATAAAACTTAAAACCAATGCAGCTCAGACTTAAGTGAGCTTTACAGCAATCCAGGATATTTACAGGACACAGATTACAGAAATCTTTCTACTGCAGAGTGTGCCTAAAGAATTATGAGTGGAACACAAAAAATGGCACACAAGTGGAGGATATTGCTATTGCCTGGACAATTTTTATCAGTGACTTTGAACACTAAAGTTTAGAAATGCAAGCAGACTTAATCATTACAGTTGTTCTGTGAGAGTTAAAATACGATAAGCATTTATGACAATATTTATATATGACTCTTCTCAAAAGATTATAGGGAAATTTACATTACAAAATGAATACATTTTAAATTTTTTCCAACTTAAAATGTTCTTAATGAATCCCACATGATCTTTACATGCATGTTTCTCTCTAATATTTATCTAATATATGGTTAATGGGGAGATAGTGCATTCCTTAGTGCTTCATTCCTTTCCTCAAGGAAGTACCGTTACAGGTTTCTTGTTCCTTCTACAAGGATTCATTATGAACCCATGTGCATATGTCTGTTTCTGTTTCTATTATGTGTGTGTGTGTGTGTGTGTGTGTGAGAGAGAGAGAGAGAGAGAGAGAGAGAGAGAGAGAGAGAGAGAGAGAGAGAGAGAGAGAGAAGTGAGACTGAATATGAGATTGAATGAAAGTAAGTATAATATAGTATTATACTCTACCTCTATTTTATTCAGTTAAACATAATGAAGTCTCCATCTCAAACACAGGAATAGCATATTCATTTTAATTTTCAGTCAAGAGTTATTTTTGTTGTATATCAGATAACATGTAAAAGAAACATGCACAAAAGATTCAAATTGGTTTTGGAGTGCTTACAGTGACAAATCAAGAGATGCTGAGAACGCATACAAGAATACAAACTTGACAAAGCAGAGGGGCATATCTTAGCTTCCATTAAATGGTTTATAACTAATATATTTCTTATCAAGAAATATCAGTAAAAAAACAGAATTGAAGACTTCAGATTGAATTCTGAGAATCCATGATGCATGGCTTAGTAGCAGAAATAGTTCTGAATGAGAAAAGTCTGAGTTTGAATTGCCTTCCTTTCTTTGCTGTGGTAAATTTTATTAGTCATGAAGTTAAAACAGCATTTAGTTGAGATAACCTCTTGCCTTTTGCAAGCCTGGGGCTTCAATTTCCTGTTTGTTTTGGCTAGTTTTTCTATGGTAGGATTCAAAGACCTTGACATGATTTCTTGTAGCACAAGTCAACATGACCATCAGTCACTAATAGATTGTCTTTTTTTTTTTTTTTTTTTTTTTTTGGCCAAGGAGACATAGTTCCTATTTGTTTTGGATCTAAACCTCTTTGTGGACCAGTTCCTTGTCCCATCACCTTCTTTCACATCCTGGTTATTTATAGATAAATGAGAAGCCCATATTTTTCAGAAAGCTGACATTTGAGACCTAACCTGATCCAGCTTTTGAAAAAAAAAAACTGTTTTTTTTGTTGTTGTTGTTGTTGTTGTTGTTGTTGTTTTTCAGTGTAGCCCTTTAAAGGTAAATATACAACCTCTAAACTGTGGTGGAATTCTAGAGCATGGTGAAACCACAGCAGCCACATGGTTAACTATGTTCATTCCCATGTTGGTGTCATGGAAATGAAAGCCATTTTATCACTTCAAAATAGGACCCCATGACAGTATCCAGTAAATTTTAACCTATTAATTCTTTTGAGAATACTAAACTATATTTTCCTAAAATACCTTGAATGTTATTCAGCATGCTAATTTATTACCTAGAATATATATTAAAAATGTCTTTGTATAACTGAAAGAGGAACTATAACAATCTATAGAAACTTTTCATATGCCAACACTATAATCTTTGCTATGATAAAAGTGTGTTGGTCTCCAGAGATGTGTCACTGCTCTACAGCCTGGTTTAAAAAACATTTAAGAGAAATCTTGGGTAGCTGGTAGTTAGTCTAAGAACATACATAGATAGCCTTCAGTTGTTCTTGTGGTGATATTTTTTTTACAATGTCTACATTAATTCTTAGCACTAAATTTGATGTTTAGAGAACATTTGAAACTAATTTCACAGACTAGAGTGAGTTGATAGAAAAATACTTCTCTTTAGTAGTCATGTTATGAAAAATGAGTGATTGGGTCCCTCAGAGACACTGCTGTGATTGCCCTTTGGGATCCAGCAATAAGTTCTTGGGAATTAAGAAACTGTTATGCTCCTCTAGCAATAGTTTACAGCACCAGTACAGGATATAAGTACTTTAGAGAAATAATAAAGAAAATTATTTTCTCCTTTAATCAAATTAGTTTACTTGAAAGGAAATGATACTGTATTTTTCAGAAAAGAAACAATGATGGGAACAGAGTTATCTTGACATAAGTTTTGAGTGAATTACTGATTATTATATTTAAAAAGAATTAGAATTTTATACTAAATATTACATTATAAGTAGACTTAAAATCTTACAAAATATGTTGGGAACCTAGTTAGTAAAATCAGATAATAATGATCAATTTCAGGGGCAGAAGTATCTATTCTTCAAACAATCTTGTGAATTTATTGATTATTTATAAATGTACAGATCTAAGCTCCATAAAAATGCCTAATAGATCTGAACTAATTTGCCTATAGAATATAATGTCATTTTTTTCATTTTATGAAATTATTATAGTAAGCTCTATCAATCCTTAGATGAAATATCTGATATTATTCATGATATTGTTATTTTCATGCATATACTTTCAATAGAGGAAAACTTAATAGTCCATTAGGGTACTGGGTTAACATAAAATAAAGGCTCCTTCCCAAATATTTGTGTTCAGGCATCTATAAGTCTGGAGAAGTTTAGAATGAATTTACTCTTGTGAGAGAATATGCAATTTTTCTTTCCTTCAATTTGGCAAAAATATTTCACCAGTAAATATTTTATTTAGTGCACTATTAAAATTTTACAATTAAAATTACTTAATTTAACAGACTAGGACAGTTTATTCACATTCACTTTCATGTTAACATATTATTCAATAGAATGGATAATAATAATAAACTGACTTAATTTATAAAAAAAAAACCTTTTGGGTTTTATTTGTATTGTTTTGAGAACTGAACTTAGAGTCTCAAGCACACAGAGGAACCACTCTACCACTGCATTGTTCTCAAAACTTTAAAATTTTTAATTTGTGCACTATAGTAAAGCTGTGTTTTCTACATTGGCTTTGAACTTACTCTGTAACGTCAGCAAGCTTTGTGTCTGTTACTCTCCCACTTAAGTCTTCAGAGAATCCACAAGGCACAGTTAAGAAGCTCTTGCCACCATTTCTGTAATGGTTAGAATGGCAGTTAATAACTGGAAACCATGCCTGACATGAACAGTAATTCTTGGCTCATTCTATGCTTAACAATATGGCCGATTTGGGGAAGTGGTTCACTTAAGGAATGAAAGAGAAAATCCAAAGGAATTTCCTTGTCCTTGACCATTTGTTAGAAGGAAATAAAAAAAAATATTGTTTCTTTAAGTGTTTTTCTAATTATGTACCAAAGTAACATATGAGTGTTGTAAAATATTTCAAGCAACCAAACCATCAAAACTTCTAAATTAAAATGGCTTATATGTTCATGACTCAAAGGTAAGCTAGTAAGAGATAAACTGTCAGGACAGAAGTTTCAGAGACAGCTGGGGTATAACATATGACAACATTGTTAGTAATAGAATGCACATATTTAGCTGGTATTCTTTAAATTCTAACTCAGATTTAAATATTTGAAAAATTTTGTATATGACAGATCAATATTTCAAGTAAAGGAATGCTGGTATTCTCATTCTGAAATATTTACACACTGGATGTTATAGCTAGCTCTAAGATTTAAAGATATCCAGGAATCTGGGTTAGGGAAATGTCCAAAAACACTGGGTTTGCTAATGATGCAGTCATTAAAGAAAGGTAAAGTAAGGTAAAGGAAAGACACATACCCAAATGTAGTAGAGAAAATGCACATATGTTAAGTATAGAAAAGCAAGCTTGTGAGGTAAGACATAAAGTAATCAAATGCTCAAAAACAAATAAACAAACAAAACAGGTCATACACAGTAACACACTACTTTACATTATTTGGATGAATAAAGCTGCAACTTTTTAATTGAGAAACCACCTGTGTGAATAATTAATGTAATTATTCACTCCCCTCCCAGAAAAGTCTTAATTTAAATAGCATCTTGAATGATTGTGCTTTCTATAGTAGGTATTCTTGATGATCCATGAGGATTTTTAAAATGAAAAAATAGTTAAGGTAAAAGAAAATGACAGAAGGAGGAGATGGGCTGCTACCACATGGAATTTTGTCATTTTCACTGGAGGTAGAGGTATGGGTTTGTTGTAAGCAGCACACATTTAAATGTATTGAAAAAGGCCTCATCTAAAAACCAGTGCAAATATCTGCTCGGACACCTCAGCACTGGATGTGAGGATGCCAAACATGAAGGAAATTAATTTCTTGGGATCTTCTCCAGCATAGCTTTAATAATTATAACTAGGAAAATATGATGATAAGTAATGTTGTTTTGTTAAGTTGCTTCATTGAAGGCTTAGCCTGTGGCAGAATGTGTTTTAAATGCTTAGTAAACAATGTTTATGTAGAATGCCACAATTCCATGATGCTGACATTGTGATTATGTCCATTTTGGTGAAGTGTATGCTAGGAGTGATGATCTAAGGCTACCTGTGGAGCAACAGAACAGTGATGTGACTCTTCATTCTGTAACTCCAAAAGCATATACGTGTAAGCACCCTGCTGTTGTCTCCTTCTAAATGAAACAACTGATTTTCTATAACACTTTCTTCTGTTGAATATGTGCTATTACATCTCTTTCAAGTACGTGATTTGAAATGCACTGTAGCAATAAACCATGGCCTACTGCTTCAGTTGATGACTTCAACTGCATGCTGTCACTTTTTTTTAAAGTCATCACTGCTTAAAAATACATGAAATATTTTACCTCACAGATTATATATTGCATTGTTTTAAAGTTTGATAGCATTTTCTATGATCTCAAGAAAAGCAATGAGAAATGTTAGTTCTATGTAGCCATAAGCAACTGCATCAATGCAGAATACCTCCTTAAACATCCAAGTCTTATGCACTATCACCAAATAGCAAATAGTATTGCACAGCTTTCTCACTAAGGCACCCTGCTGGTACTAAACAAAATGATTTGCTATCTCAACACAGTAATATGAATAAACAATCAGGGAGAGCATATCCAGAATCATGTAACAGAGACAACCAAGGTCAAAGATCACTACTGGAAATGCAATACAAAAAGATCTCCCTGAATGTTGTTGTCTCAGCAGAACATTGAACAATGAACAAGACTGAAAATCACAATGATCAGCAAGTCTTTTGGGTAGTGAGTAAACAAGTAAGCATTTCAGAAATAAGATAAATGCTTCCAAAGCATGACCCTATCTAGTCCCCATCTAATTCTCCATCATGTCTAAGTACCTTAGCAAATATAGCTCATATAAAGCCCTACCTCCTGTTAGTTGCCTGTTCACATTGCAGTCATTTTAGGTTACAATAAAAGTAACTTAAGGGTGGCTAAACTTATGAAAGCAATGATAAAAGAAATATATTTGTACAATCCGATTTCAACTGACCTATATATTGAACATCATGGAGAACACAGAATGTTAATTTAGTTTATCTATATCCACTTCCTTCTAAAGCTGCCATCCCAACCTCCCAACCTGCAAGTTTATTCTTTATGGATTCTAATAAAACTAAACCAAAATCTGCCAAACCTGGTTAGAGCCTGCCACTGGGATTGTTGTCACATACAGCTGGTACCTGAGCAAAGCCTTCTGCTGCAACTGTTGGTCACATATGGCTGCAGCTATTCTTTACAAAATTACTACCAATCTCACCTCCAAAAAGGGTGAATACTTTTTTGTGCTTTAATAGTAAAGAGGTGATACAAGAGATGTCTGATCACTTGCCTGAGGTTATGTAAGTTCTAAATTCCACAAAGGCTCTCTAGTCTAGTCACTCTCTGGTTAACTGAAACTTCAGCTCCTTCAAGAAGAAACAGGACACAAAACAAGTATATTCTATATTAAGTTTTCCTTTTTTTCTTTATGGTCTCAGATGCCTTTCCATTGAAAAAATAATATGAGACACCTCTTTCTAACTTTCTCTTCAATGATCCCAATATATACTAAGCTTAAAAATTATATTTATGTTAAATATATTATATTTTCTTTATTTTTATTAGATAGTGAGTTCCTAAAAATATACATCTTTCATCCTTAAGTGTCCAGTTACTATAACAAAATAAGTAAATATTGATGAATTAATTAGATCAAATAACCAAAGGAAGCCTTCAAAGAGAGGGAGAAAATAACTACAGGGCAAGTGAGGTTGAAAATGAGAGTAAACACACCAAATAGATGGGATACAGGTAACAAACCACAAGAGCTGTCCGATTCATTGTTTGAGAGACAAAGAGGAGAATAGTGGAAAAGTATAGTATATGATAGTAAGAGAAATTCAATAAAGTGTGGCTAAGAAGATATTGGGAATTTTGATATAATGATTCTATATGAGAACCATTAAAAATAAGAGATGTAAGACCACTGGCCACCAATAGGCACCAGTAGGCAAAACAAGGAAGACCAACAAACCAAGTATGAAGAGATACTACATTTAATACAGGGAATTAATGCTAGAGAAAGGGATTGAGGACAGTCAGGAAGTAACAGGAATAAACGGTATTTATTGACTCTGTTTTGTTAATAATCATCAGAGGATTCATAAGGCATGAGGATAGGTATTAAATTTCATGCTCTATAAAATATTAAAATTCCATGAAGGATATTTTCTACTCAGGAAAAGGTTCAATCTCCCTGTTTTCTGTCTAGCAAACAGTATACAGATTCTAACATAGACTAAGTGCGCAGTCCATGATTGCATTGACAAAAGAAATTTGATTCCATGATACTAGTATAGCAAACAGAAATTCTTAGAAATGAAAGGTAGAATTATGAAGTAGAGAATAAAAAAGAAATGGGACCCATAGTCATCAAGAGTAGGTTAAGTAGAAAACAGGCAAAAATCAGTTCTGAAAGGAGGCTCTGTGCCTAGGATCCGGAGTATAACAGCTGGGACTTGAATTCTGCTTCTCCATTTACCTGATTTATGACTAGAGGCAAATGATTCTGACTAGCTATACTGTGGTCTGCGTTATGTGTGAGGAGATTTCTACAGCTGAGCTTTTGGCCAGATTAATGCAGTAGATGATTAAAGAGAGTGTTGATTCAGCTACAGTGATAATAACAATGTGGCTAGAAGATGAGAAATCTAGTATTTGGTAGATTCTGTCTTTGCTTTGTCAAGGTCACTATGAAGTAGGAGTTTATTGGATTTGAGGTTGTGATGGTTTTAGTAGGAGGTGGCAGGAAGTATTAGTAGGATGAATACAGGTGGACAAACTGTACAATGATTAGTAGTTTACATGTTGTTTATTGGCAGTTTAGCTATTGGCTAATCAAGAGCTTCACCACATATCTCATGATGCTAAAGTTGAGATGCCCTTACACTTTGGGAGAATTGTGAGGTGCACTCGGGGGAGTTGATTTGGGGATGGAAGGATGGGTGGGAGGGTGAACTGTGACTGGAATGTAAAATGAAATAAAAATAAAATATAAATAAACTCCAGAAAAAAATGATTCCAACTTAGTTGAGGACTTTTCTAAAAGAAACAGAGGAGATCTTTATTTCAGGGTTTGTCTAGTTGAGAGACCAGCTGTACATTTCCTCTATCTTCAAGGTTTTCAGGTGTTTAGCTCTCCTCTATGATCTTCTTTGCTTATCTCTGCTCTAAGTAGTCAAGTAGACTGTGTACTTGGCTAACATAGAGTAGGCATTTGTATCTCACAATCCTTCATCTTTCTTCAATAGAGTTTCTTTTGTTGTATAAACTCACAAATTCATAGGTTCCTTGTAACAAACATGGGCAATTTAGAGAGCTGTTTTTTTTTTTTTTTTTTTTTTTTTTTTATCACAGAAACCATACAGAAAAGCCATAGAGAAAGAGAAGCCCTGGATTCTCCTGGAATGTGGATATAGCTCAGTGGAGGAAAACCTGTGTAGCATGTACAAAGATCTGGGTTTCATTCACAACCATGAAAAGTCCCACTGAAACACAGCGCAAAAGTGTTTAGAAACAAAATACCCTGAATGGAAAAAAGAGAAGTTTTGTTTGTTTATGAGTACATATAAGAGATAGATTACAGGAACATTGTTGCTAGAAGGTCTTCCAATGTAATGTATTAAGTCAAAACAAGAGCAGCCCATATTTCAGGTTGTGACTTCTATTTTTAGTGCAAATATGCTTTTAAGTAGCTGTGTGCATTTTGGCAAATGGTGTGATTCCTCAATCTGTGTGTTCTCTCTTGTAAAAGGATATTGTTAGTACTTATTGAAATGACTGTTATGCAAATTTGATGAGAGAATGAAATTCACCATTTATTATAGAACTAAGAAAGAACTGTTGGCCATTATTTGTTGTCAGCAAGTAAATTGTTGAGAATATGCATAGGAAATGGGGCTATAAGAAATTACTAGTTTTAAATGAATAGAAATACTTCCTTTCGCATGAGTTGTAAAATTCCAGAAGGAGGCCTATAATCTCTAAATCTAGTTACCTCAAAAGAGTTGTGCGGTAAAGAAACACATATGGTATAATTGTCATGACTTCAATTTAATATGATATATACATAAATATTTAGAGACTGGCAATTGATAAGTTCATTGCACTGTCCATGATTATTTTTAATAATATGCTTCAAAGCATTTCACAGAAGCTTCCACCCCAGAAAATATTAAAATCATTAGCTTTCTGTGCATATTATCTCTGTTCTACAGGAAAAATGTATCCTTGAAAAGTAACTGAAATTTACTGTAGGCAACATTGAAGATTTCAGATACCTCTGGTTTGGGGAAATTAAGTTAATGGAATTCTCTCATTTTCATATACCTGGAGAACTGGATTCATGGAGCTCTTTGTTCCATGAAGACTAAGCTAAATTACTCTGTGAGTGCTTACGAAGCTTTCACCAGTCTTTCATTGTTGTTTATTGTTTTGGTTTGAAGACATTTTATGTGGAATAGGCCTTGAGAGATTAAGTCTGAAAGCAGACTAGAAATCAGAAATTCAGCTCTTCTATGTACATAATAGCTTCATATACAAAGATGACTCTCAAGGAAGAAGCCAGTACTACCAATGTCTTATCAAGAAAATATATGGAAAATAATTATAGTTATTACTAACATGGCAGCAAAGTGATACATATTTCTACATCTTGCTATATTCTCTAATGTGTCAAGTGGCAATTACTTTCTTGTATGCAACTGCTCCTCTGTCTCCTGAAAGAAAAGCCATCAAAGTGATTTAATATTCTTTTTTTCTTTTTGTCTTTATTAGTTTATTATTTTACATATCACTCCCAGTTCCCTCTCCCTTCCTTCCTCCCTCTTTCCCTCTCATGCCGACCCTCTCCCTGACCACCCTACCCCCATCCCCCCACCACTCCACATGTAGGGTTATACCTTCGAAGAGGAGTCATCTAAATCTGTCAAGTCATTTAAAGTAAGCACTAGGCCTTCTCTCCTGTCTCTAGATTAAGGGAGTATCTCTTCATGGGGGATGTGTTCCAAGCTCCATTTGTGCAGCAGGGATACATTCTTGTTCCACTTTCCATAGTCTCTTAGACTGCCCAGGCATTCTAGATAAGACCTCAGGGTGTCTGAGTCAGTCACACTCTGGATTCCTAGCAATCAGTCTGGGGGAATACCAGCTCCTCCTGTCTCTATGAGTTTCTGTACCCGGGTCTTTTCCTCCCTCTCTGTATCTGGATTCCAGTATGGCTGAGTGTTTAGTTGTGGTTCACTGCTTCTAAAGCTACTAGATGAAGGCTCTATGATGGTGGATAAGTTAGTTATCAATCTCATTATCAGGGAAGGGAATTTATGCTAGCCTTTCTACTGTTACTCAAATTGTTTGTTGGTGTCAGTCTTGTAGGTCTCTGGATATTTCTCTAGATTCAGTTTTCTCTTCAAACCTATAATGCCTCCCTCTTTTATGGCCTCTCTCTCTCTCTGTGTCTCTCTCTCTCTGTGTCTCTCTCTGTGTCTCTCTCTGTGTCTCTCTCTGTCTCTCTCTCTCTCTCTCTCTCTCTCTCTCTCTCTTTCTCTCTCTCTCTCTCTCCTCTATTCCTCCCCAGACTCAACCTTCCTAGTACCACATGCTTTCCACTACTTCCCATCTCTCCTAATTCCCCTCACACACACTCCCCATATGCTCAGGAGATCTTGTCTGTTTCCCCTTCTGTGAGGAACCTTATATCTATCTCTTAGAATCCTCCTTCTATCCTAGTTTCTCTGGCAATATGAATTATACACTGGTGATCCTTTGTTCTATGCCTAAAATCCATATATAAATGAGTACACACCATGTTCCTCTTTTTATGACTAGGTTTCCTCATTAAGGATGGTTTCTACAAGTTCCATCCACTTGCCTGCGAATTTCAAGATTCCACTATTTTTTCTGCAGAGTAGTATTCCATTGTGTAAATGTGCCACATCTTCTTTATCCATTCTTCAGTTGAGGGGCATCCAGGCTGCTTCCAGATTTCTACTATTACAAATAATGCTGCTATGAACATAGTTGAACAAATTACTTTGTTGTATGGATGTGTCAAAAATCAGGTGTTTGTATGTATGTGGGTTAATATTAGGATTTATGATTCAATTCCATTGGACTAATTATCTATTATTGTGCCAAAACCAGGCTGTTTTCAGGAATATAGCTATATAGTAGAGCTTAAAGTCAGGGATGGTGATGCCTCCTGAAGTTCCTTTATTGTACAGGGTTGTTTTGGCTATCCTGAGTCTTTTCTTTTTCCATTTAAATCTGGTTATTATCCTTTCAAGGTCAGTGAAGAATTGTGCTGGGATTTTAATGGGGATTGCATTGAATCTGTAGATTGCTTTTGGCAAGATTGGCATTTTTATTATGTTTATCCTACCTTTCCAAGAGCATGATTTAATATTCTCAATATTTCTCTAGTAGGTGCTTATTTTGTTCTGCTTCATGAAGAAAGCCTAGTAAAGCTAGATCAACATAGTTGTGTTTAAAGGAAGGAAAAGAAAAAAAAACCCATTCTTATCTTAAAAATAAAGAGCAGAGACTGAAATTTCTGCCTCCACCAGAAGCATTGCTATTTCTATTTTAATATTAAACCCTAAAATGAGTACTTTAGCCTTAGAGTTGAAATTATACTTCAGTAATATGAGTCTGTTTTTATAATGTCTTTTTATTTAGGAAAAGTTAAGATAAAAAGTATCTCTGTATTACAAGAATGGTATAAATCTATTTCTAAATTTCAGGCAGCACAGAAGAAATCTGTTTAGATATTTTGCATAGAGAACAGAAATCCTATATATTTTAGGCATAAAATCTATATCCTCTCCAGCATTAACTGTCTTTGGTGTTTTTTATTTTAGCCATTCTGACAGGACTAAGATGGTATCTCAGAGTTGTTTTGATTTGCATTTCCCTGATAGGTAAGGTATTGAGTACTTTCTTAAATGTCTTTCAGGAATTTTAGATTCCTCTATTGAGAATTCTCTATTTAGTTCTGTACCCCACTTTTTAATTGGATTATTTGGTGCTTTGGTAACTAGCTTCTTGAGTTCTTTGTATATTTTGGAAATCAGCCCTCTGTCAGATATAGTGTTAGTGAATATCTTTTTCCATTCTCTGAGTTGTCGTTTTGTCTTGTTGACTGTGTCCATAGCCTTACAGAAGCTGGTCAAATTCAGAAGATCCCAGTTATTAATTGTTGATCTCAGTGTCTGTGCTGCTGTTAGGTTCAGGAAGCATTCTCCTGTACCAATTCTTTCAAGCATACCTCCAAATGTCTCATCTATGAGATTCAATATGTCTGGATTTATTTTGAGCTCTTTGATCCATTAAGTGTTGTGCATCATGACAGATATGGATCTATCTGCAGTCTTCTACAAGTCAGCATTCAGTTATGCCAGCACCACTAATTGAATCTGCTTTTTTTTTTCCATTGTATAATTTTAGCTTCTTTGTCAAATATCAGGTGTTCGTATGGATTAATATCAGGGCTTTCAATTCAATGCAGTTGGTCTTCCTGTATAGTTTGTACCAGTATTAAGCTGTTTTCTGGACTATACCTGTATAATAAAGCTTGAAGTCATGGATAGTAATGATTCCAGAAGTTTCTTTATTGTACAGGGTTGTTTTTTTACTATCCTGGGTGTTTTGTTCTTCCATATAAAGTTGAGTATTGTCCTTACAAGGTCTGTGAAAACACATGCTGGGATATTGATGGGGATTGCATTGAAATCTGTAGATTGTTCTTAGCAAGATTGTCATTTTCACTATGTTGATCCTACCAATCCAAGAACATGGGAGATATTTCCATTTTCTGTTATCTTCTTTAATTTCTTTCTTTACAGACTCAAAGTTCTTATTATATAGTTAGTGTTACCCCAAAATATTTCATTATCTTTGTGACTATTTTAAAGATTGATATCTCTAATTTCTTTCTCAGCCCTTTTATTTTCTGTATATAGGAGGGCTACTAACTTTATTTTTCTTTGTTAATATTGTATCTGCCACAGTGTTGAAGGTTTTTATCAGCTGTAGAGGTCTTTGGTGGAGTTTTTCAGGTCACTAATGTAAACTATCATATCATCTGTCAATAGTGAAAGTTCGATTTCTTGCTTTTCAATTCCATTTCCTTGATCTCCTATTGTTTACTTATTGCTCTATGTAGAATTTTGAGTAGAGTATTGAAGAGATATGGAAAAAGTGGACAGCCTTGTCTTGTTCCTGATTTTAGAGGAATACCATTGAGTTTCTCTCCATTTAGTTTGATGTTGGCTGTTGGTTTGCTGTATATTGCTTTTATTTTGTTTAGATATATTATTCCTGATCTCTCCAAGTCCTTTATCATAAAGAAGTTAGATTTTGTCAAAGGATTTTTCAGCATCTAGTGAAATGATCATGTGGTTTTTCTTTTTCAGTTTGTTTATACTTTGGATTGATTACATTGATGGATTTTTGTATGTTGAACCATCCCTGCATCCCTGGGATGAAGCTTATTTGATCATGGTGGATGAGTTTTCTGATGTGCTCTTAGATTCAATATGCCAGTATTTTATTGAGTATTCTTTTTCATCAATGTTTATGAGAGATATTGGTCTGTAGTTCTCTTACTTAGTTGTGTCTTTCTGTGGCTTAGGTACTAAGGTAATTATATCATCGTAAAAACAGTTTGGCAATGACCCTCCTAATTTTATTGTGTGGGACACTTCAAGAAGTATTTGTATTAGCTGTTCTTAGAATTTCTGGTAGAATTCTGCACTGAAACAATATGGCTGGCCTTTTTTTGTTGAGATTTTGATGACTACTTTTATTTCATTAGTGGTTATAAGTCTATTTAAGTTGCTTAACTGTTGTTGATTTAATTTTTGTAATTAATATCAATCCAGAAAATTGTCCATTTCTGTTAAATTTTCAAATTTTGAAGAATTCAGATTTTCTTTCCTTTTTTATTTATTTATTTTTGTTATTTTACATATTGATCCCAGTTTCCTCTCCCTCACTCCCTTCCTCCCTTTCTCCTTCTCTCCCATGCTCCCCACTACCTTCCTACCCCTTCCCCCACTCCACTGGGAGGGTGATGCCATCTAGGAGAGATCAGCAAAATCTGTCAATTCCATTTGGAGTAAGGACTGGGCCCTCCCTCCTTGCCTCTAGGTTCAGGGAATATCCTTCCATGGAGAAAGTGCTCCCAAAATCCTTTTGTGCACCAGGGACACATCCTGGTTTTACTGTCAGAGGTCCCTTAGACTGTCCAGGCCTTCTAACAGAGACCCATGTTCTGGTGGTCTAAGTTGGGTCAATGTTGGATTTCCAGCTATCAATCTGGGAGTCCATTGGCTCCTCCCTGTTCAGGTCAGCTGTCTCTGTTCATTTCTGTAGCCTAGTCTTGTCCTCCCTCTCTGCATCTGGATTCCAGTTCAGTTCAGTGGTTATCTGTGGGTGTCTGCTTCTGTTTCCATCAGCTACTAGATGAGGGCTCTATGATGGTGGATAAGTTAGTCATTGATCTCATTATCAGGGAAGGACATTTATGGTAGCCTTTCCACTGTTGCTCAAATTGTTAGTTGGGGTCAGTCTTGTAGGTCTCTGGACATTTCTTTAGAGTTAGTTTTCTCTTCAAACCTATAATGGCTTCCTCTTTTATGGTCTCTCTCTCTCTCTCTCTCTCTCTCTCTCTCTCTCTCTCTCTCTCTCTCTCTCTCTCTCTCTCTCTCTCTCTCATCTATTCCTATTCCTCTCCTGACTCAATCTTTCTAGTCCCTCATTCATTACTCTCCTCCTCTTCTCTTTTTCCTAGCTCTCTCACCTGTCACTGTCCCCCTCCCAATGTGTTCAGGAGATATTGTTCCTTTCCCCTTCTGCGAGGGACCTTGTATGAATCTCTTAGATTTCTCCTTGCATTTCTCTGGTGGTGTGAATTATAGGCTGGTACAGGTTTTCAAATATAATCTGAAGATTCTCTGGATTTCTTCAGTGTCCCTTGTTATGTTCCCCTTTTCATTTCTGATTTTCTTGATTTGTATGTTCTCTTTTGGTTAGTATTGATAAGGGTTTGTCTATCTTGTTGATTGTCTCAAAGAACCAACTCTTTGCTACATTAATACTTGTATTGTTTTCCTAGTTTCTATTTTGTTGATTTCAGCCCTCAGCTTGATTATTCCTGGAGTCTACCCCTCCCAGTTGAGTTTGCTTCTCTTTGTTCTAGAGCTTTCAGTTGTACTTTTAATTCTAATGTGACTATTCTCCCATTTCTTTACTAGGACACCTGGTGCTATGAACTTTCCTCTTAGTACTGCTCTCAAGTGTCCCATAAGTTTGGGTACTTTGTGTATTCAATCTTATTGGATTCTAGGAAGTCTTTAATTTCTTTATTTCTTCTTTCACCCAGGAATGGTGCAATTGTGCGTTGTTCAGTTTCCATGAGTTTGTAGAATTACTGCAAATTGTGTTGTTGAATTTTAACTCTATAACATGATGGTCTGATAACATTCAAGGAGCCATTATAGGTTTGAAGAGAAATCTGGCACTAGAAGAATGTCTAGAGACCTACAAGTATGACTCCAGCTAGCAATCTAAGCAATAGTGGAAAGGCCAATTTAAATTCCCTTCCCTGATAATGAGATGGATGACTACCTTATATGCCATCCTAGAGCCTTCATCTAGTAGCTGATGGAAGCAGAAGTATATACCCACAGATAAATACCTAGCTGAATTCCAGGAATCCAGTTGCAGAGAGGGAGGAGTGATGAGTAAAGGGGTCAAGACCAGGCTGGAGATACTACTGATCTGAACAAGGAGGAGCTCATAGACTCCAGTCTGACAGCTAGGAAACCAGCATAGGAATAATCCACACTCCCTGTACTTGGGTGTTAGTCTATAGGGCCTCTTGGTAATGGATCAGTATTTATCCTAGTATATGAATGAGTTTGGGAGCCCATTCCATATAGAGGGATACTCCCTCAGCCTAGACACATGGGTGAGGGCCTGGGTCCTGCTCCAAATGGTATAAGAGACTTTGAAGATTCCCCATGGAAGTCTGTTCCATGGAGAGCAGAAAGGGTATGGGATGGAGTTTGGTGGGGCAAACAGAGGATGCAGGAACTGGGATTGACATGTAAAACAAGCTTGTTTCAAATTTAAATAAACACAAATTCAAAAAAAGATTCTTGTTTGATAGAAATCCTGATATCTCTACAAGGCCTGTATTGTACTAGTATATATCTTAGACCTCTGAGTAACATTATATACTTAATTTGGCATTGTAAAATTTTAGTATTTATATTTATTTTACATGTAAAGACATTTTTTTCAAAACTGCATCTGTAAACTAAAATTTTATTTTATAATAAATTCTGGATTCATAGATACATATATCTGTTATAACTTTCTGTTTTTTACAAAAAAGGTTAAAATGCAAATTTTGAAATAGAATATTGTATGTTTAAATTTTTTGTGTTGACTGAATTTCCCCAAACCACAACTATAGGGATCTTCCCATGCTTCCTCATATTAATTCTAGAAAATTTCTGGGAGATATTTTCACATATAACAAGGATGATTTGTACAATGAGTTACAGATTTTTAACATCTCCTGAGGTAGAAATTTCTTTGAAATGCTTTGAAACTTATTGTTAAAAATAATCATGGAGAGTGCTATGAACTTACTGTCAATTTCTAAATATTTATGTGTATTGCTTATTATATATATCACTTTTTTTTTTTTTGGTTCATACCATTCTACTGACACAACTCCAAGCTAGAGATTTCATAGAGGAATGTCTTGATTTTATTTGAATTATAACACTCACAGCGTGTATATGATTGACAAGTCAAAGCTGAGAATTACAATTGAACTTTGAGGATTCTTCTTTTTTCAATCTGGGTGTATGAATGTTTATAATCAAAAGGGACAATTGAAATGAAGTTTGATCCATCCATTTTCATCAACAACAAACACTGTAAGAACATGCCAGACCCAGGCTATGCTAGTAGCTCATGTGAATGAGAACAGTTGACCTTGAATGGAATTTCCAAATTACTGTTCCTAAGGCTGAACTCAAAAGCCATCTTAGTTTCAGCAGAATCACTCTCTATCTTACCTTTCCATAGTATATTTAAACCTGTAACAAACTATTTACATGACTATCTAGACAAACAATACTACCTGGATGGCATGGTACAATGTTCGCTATATTTCTTTTCCAATATAGTAACATTCTTGGAAACGATATATTAATAGCATGTAAGGAAATTGATATTTTATCAATTATAGTAATTATTCTATAACATGCTAATTCTTGTCAAACTTTAAAGATTAATTACATGTGTTGTTTGATATGTAACCCTAAATCTGTTTTAGATATGGACTCTAATAATTTTTGTTCAGAATATGAATATATTACATTGGGTATTTTAAATTTTTTTTCAGTAACTAACTAATGATTTGTATGCCTGTCTGTTGACAAACTCAGTTTCTCCTGTTACATTCTTGAAAATTAAAAAAAAAATTAAAGTTAGTCAGATATTAAGCAATTTTTAATTATCTTTAGAAATAAAATGAAGTACAACCTGTTCCCCTTATAATGTTTATGTGATTCACCTCATATGTGAAAGCTACCAGTTGTGTCAGTAAATTTAAGTCATTATTTTCTTATAGAAAATTTGTCTGAAGATTCCCCAACATGGGTAAAATTTCCACAGCATTTTAAAATCTTTTTGTCTATGTGGGCTTTATTATTTATTGTGTGAATTTGAGAATATTGTTTAATAATTTGAGACTATACTTGTTTAATTTACAAAAGAAGAAAATTAATTTGAGTGATAAATGCAACTGTATATTAAGCACAAACAGTTAGCTGGTATCATCTTAAAGTGTGTAGGCTAACAGGCTATGCTCTTGGCAACATGACATTTTAGGATTTTTGCCCTAGTAAGAACACCTCATTAACCCAGTTCTCATTTCATTTACATAATGTGCTTGCCAGACTTGGTCTTGGAAACCCATGGCCAATGGCTCAAACCTTAGTTTTTGGCCTGCTTTTGTAAGAGTTTTGGGTTTAAATGATGGAAGAAAGTAAAAATATTTTTGTCACAAATGAAATTATATAAAATTTAGATTTAATTATTCATGAATAAAGTTGTATTCAAACACTTCTATCTTCATTTGCTTCCCAATTGTGTGTTGTCACTTGTTTCCTATAGTGGTAACCATGAGCATGGGAATTACAAAGCTTAAAACATGTGTTGATAAGGACATTTTAGAAACTCCTGTGTTAATACAACATCCATCAATACTAAATATCTTTGAATTAAAATTACTATTCTTTGTATAAATATACATCAAAGTAGTTAAAAATATCCAGATTCTTGAAAATTGACGAAAATGTTGTCAGTTAAGAAAATTAAAATTTCATGTCAAAATGATACAAAAGCAACAGTGAGTTCATACACATTCTTTTTTTTACTTAATTTAAATTAGAAAAAGCTGGTTTTACATATCAATCCCAGTTTCCACACCCTCATGTCTTCCCCCGTTCACCCCACCAACCCGTATTCTCTTTCTGCTCCCCAATGAGGGTAAGGCCTTCCATGTGGAGTCTTCAAAGTCTATCTTATCTTTTGAAGTAGGGCTCATGCCCTCCCACCATGTGTCTAGGCTGATGGAGTATCCCTGTATGTGGAATGGGCTTCCAAAGTCCATTCATATACGAGAGAGTAATACTAATGCCTTCTAGATGCCCCATCCACCCAACTAACACCACATTCAGGAAATTTGGGTTGGTCCTATGGTGTTTTCCAGCTATCAGACTGGAGTCCATGATCTCTGGCTTGTACAGGTCAGCAGTTTCTATGGGTTTCTCCAGCCTAGTCTTCACCCCTTTGCTCCTCAGTCTTCCTTGTCTGCAACTGGATTCTAAGAGTTTGGCTCAATGTTTAGTTGTGAGTGTCTGCTTCTGCTTCCATCAGCTACTGCATGAAGGCTCTAGGATGACATATAAGGTAGTCATCAAACAAAGAAACATTCCTAGGTATTAAACTATATGATTTGGAACTTTTTGTTCTAATTGACATTAAACATCCATGAGATATTTTGACATAACATGAAACTAGAGATATCTTACTTTGACTAGCAAGTTATCCTGGCTGCATGAACTGCACAATACATCTCAATCCTATATCTGTGAGTATATGTAAACATATGCTCATCCAGCATATGCAGAAATATATTTAAATATCAACATGATCCATGAAAAGTTGATGCAAGAACGAATAAGAAAAGAGATTCTGCACATAGTTTCCAGAAATCAGAACATAGATTTCAAAATGGAGTTTTACCATTGAAGATTCATAGGAGGAAATGAATACTAGATTCTGATGAGATAAGGTTACATATAAGTACCAGGATTTCGGTTAGGAGCACTAGGAGTATTCAGGTTTGATTTATCTTTTCATACTACTCTGGAGAAATGCAGTCCCACAGACTGACCCAGTTGGTGATCTCCTCCATGGGAGAATGAGGGCTCCAGTAATCATGTCAATAAGGATTCAGTGAGTGACAGACAGACACAATGCAAAGAGATGAGGTTGGAATCTGCTGTAAGTTTACTTCAATGAAGCATCAGTGATATACACGTGATTTAGGAACTAAGATTTGACCCCATGCCAGGTTATACATAGTCATGTCTGATGAGTGGTCCATGTTGACAATTTATCTTGAAACTAAAAGAACAGAGCAGTACCCTCTGAGTACCATTTGGCCTCCAGACAGTGGTTAAGTGTCTCAGACCTGAAGTCAATTTTATTTTTAGAATTTTGCTGAGTTGACTCCTATGTAAAAATGTAGAAATTTGTGAAGCTTAATATATTTGTGGTCAGTCAGGCCAATTTGGCTGTTTTAGAAGCTCTCTCTATCCAACTTTTGGGGGAGGTGAGCATATAATTTTTGTAATTATCTTGTTAAACTAATTTGGTCCCTTTTTGTTAATAAGCATCAAGCAGGCCTTGCTCTAGCTAATCTCTTCATAAAGTTAAGTGTGTACTATACTTTCTCTCCTTCTATATTTACCCATCTATTTCCTGATCATCATGTACTTCTGTATATGGCATAGGAGGGGTTGTAGTCCTGAGTATCTGTGGAGTTTCCCTGTTTATTGGAGGTACCCATCATTGTTCTTTGGGTAGGTAATGACTTCTGTCACAAATCACAGTAGTAGGAATTACTAGACTGTTCTTACTAGCTCCAGGTAAACTACCTGGATCTTTTCCCTACTAGTCTCTGAACTTTTATACTTTAACTATCCAATATCTACCAAGACTTGGTCAGGGCCTGTTGTATTAATTATAGCCATAAAAATCAAGAAAGGTAAGCTACAGAACCCAAATACACAGAATTTGATCAGTGTATTGAAAAAAGCATAGAGGCAGGATGCCATTGACCTCAGGGAGAATAAGTTCCATGGAACACATGCCTTTGGTCAGAAACATGGTTTTCACCATGTCACACAGACTCCACTGTAGTTGGTGTGGCAATGTAGTACTAAAAAGCTTATCAAACCCCAATATTTCCTATGTTTATGTTTGTGTATTTTTGTTTTTCTTACTTGATTTTCCATTCTAAAGAGAGTAATTCAATATGCATTCACATTTCAAACTCCCTGAATGCTGGCAAGATACATTGAACACTAATAAATATTTATAATTTAAAATGAGAAGAAAATTAAATATATCAAGTTCTTAACCTAAAGTTGCTGTTTTATGTAAGAATTGGATTTAAACTAATGTTCTTTTATTCATTTTTTTACATTGTAAAACAGGTTCATTATTTTTCCTCTTCAAAACTCTCACTAATATCTGTCTATAAGAAAATAAGGAAGAACGAATGAAATCTAGTTACCCATCCCATTTCTTTAAGTATTAAATAGTACTATGTTGAAGAAAAATGGCTGTACTTTTTTTGAGAATATAATACATGTACACAATTATGTTTGCCCATATTTCTCCCTCTCTAAATTCCCCCATTATACTGTACTGCCAACTTAATTTCTCTTATATTTGATAACCGTCCTTTGGCTTCTGTTTCTGTAATAAATACCATGACAAAAACAATTTGAGAAGGATAGAGTATATTTGGCGTATACATCTCTATCACAGTTGTATATTGAGGGAAGTCAGAGCAGGAACTGAAGCTGGTACCTTGAAACAAGCACAGAACAGGAGATAATAGCATAATGTTGCTTACAACCTTAAGTCCCATGGATTGCTCGTCTAGATTTCCTTTACTATCTGGGATCATCTACTCAGTAGACATCTGGGGCCTCCAACATCAATCACTTATCAAGAAAAACAAAATAAAAAAAATGAAAAACAAACAAACAAACAAAAGATCCTAATATACGCCAGCAGACCTATTTGATGAATGCAGCCCCTCAATTAATGTGCCCTATTGACAAATGGCTCTAGCTTATATTAAGTTTATAAAACAACAACAAAAAACCAATATAACAAAAATTAAAAAGCACAATATATACTAAATCCACTTAGTGTTCCACGATAGTACATCGGTATAAGGCCCACTACTGTAGCATAGAAAACCTATCATTTGCCTTATCTCAATCAATGACCTCTTTCTCTCAGCAACAACAACCTACCAAAAGCTTTTCTGTAAAACTTGGAGCTTGGAGAACTATCCCATCAGTTGCTCTGAGATCTTGATTATGGCAGACCTGATATATTGTGACGACATTTCACAGCTTTCATCTCTATCTACCAGCAATGAGCACATAAATTTTATATCGGATTACTAAAATGAGATCTTTGCTTCCTAGAAAATCTTGTAAGGAGCTTACATGGCAGTCTGTTTTGAAAAGCTCTGCTAAGACAAAGCAGAATATAAAACTGACCTTCCATGTATTTCTTGAAAATAATGTTTTGTTTTCTCTGTACTCTTCATGCTCCATCTCTGATACATTGTCATTTAACATTTGTTAATATTTCTGTTTCCTAATGATTAACTTAACACTACTCTGGGTAAAGAATAAACAAAATAAATTTATAATGTTTTGTTTTTGAAAAATTCCAGTTTTTTAATATAACAATCAGTATAAATTCACAAAAAAAAATGAGTTGTTGATTAGGATGAGAATGGAAGTGAGAGTATCTTGGACGAGTTGGGGGGAAACCATAATCAAAATATATATGAAAAAAATTGATTTTCTATTAAAATAGGAAAAACAAAAGAGAAAACCTAAGTAGCTTGTAGTCAAACAATTTGCCACTATAGATACTGCATAACTGCAGTACAATACAAAACAGCATAATCAGCACTGGCAGGATTTGTAATGCTTACTCATATTTCAATCAAGTTGCATCACCACAAGATTCCTGATGAATGCCCTAAAATTTCCAGAAGCTTCTGTAACTTTTCCTTCATCTCTAATATTTGACAACAATAACGTTATTCTCCATCTCTATGATTTTGTTTCTTTGTGGTATATTAGTGGTATTGTGGGAAAATAAGGATCAGGAAAAATAGATAGGTTGAATAGATATTTTTTTCAAGGGAGAAATAACTTACATCAGAGACAGATGATCGCCATTAGGTTTCCATCCCAAGGCTGCCTCTGGATACTATCTGTCTCCCACCAGGAAGCAATAGAGCTCATGGGTCCCCAACCCCAGACTTTGTTCTCTTAGGGCATGTCTATACCTGTCCCAATCCCTATTGGGCATGGTCAGCACACCAGGTATAGTGGAATTATGTAGAAATATCTTTTGTTTAATGTTTTTCTTAATGTGTGATTGTTTTAGTTCCATCCACTTGCCAGCATGTTTTATTTCATTTTCCCTTACAGTTCAACAGAATTTCATTTTGTCTATGTAGCATATTTTATTTTTATGACCTCTTCTTTTTTAATAACTATTCTAACACATATACATACTTATATAAATACAACCTGATGAGTCCATTTATAGTTATTCACATGTGTATGTTTTTTCTATAAAGTAAGAAGGGCTCATTTAGTAAAAAATGAAAGTGCCATTAATGGAGGAAGAGCAGGATTCATGACTGTGGAAATAATTGCATTAAGGATATGCATAAGGTAGATAAAGGAAAAGCTCTGTGTTTTCTTTGCCTTGATATTTGAAACAAGTCATCAACACTAAGTCCAGGATTACCTAAACATGTGCCCGAGGCATCCTAATGCCATGATTGCAGGCATATCAAGATGTTTGGAAAGCACAAATACTTTCTAATTTTTCTTTCACAAGTAGTCATTTGAGTTACACTTGAGATTTTTCAGAATATTAAGTCAATTTTGTGGTATTTTATATCTTTGAACTCTAATTAGTAGATAAAATATGAGAAAATGCAAGTACATATTGGGTTTTGGCAATATTCTCAACTCACCAAAAAACATTTTAAATAAAATTTTAAAGAATTTGTTGGTATCAAATATGGAACAAAATCTCATATTTTATCCTTAACATTTTCTCTTTATGAAGAGTTATGTTTATAATTATTTCTGAAACACCTTGAATTTTATATTGAGTGCTCCCTTTGCACAGCTGCTTTATTGTAGACTATGACTTGATGTCATAGTGAAAAGGTATTCAGCAAGGGGGCAGCTGTGAAGGTTTCCGTGTTGCCACAGTCATGTGTCTTGAGGCTCCAATAAAGTTCAGAACTGCTCAGAAGAACACTTAAAAAGGACATAGATTAGCTGAAAAGTTATCCAAATTTGTTTTGTAGAAGTTGTAGATCCATTAACCATGGTATATCATTAATAATAATTTCATGTTGTAATTTATGAAATAACTTCTATTTGTTAAAACAAATAGTGGGCAGCTCTTTTCTGGAGAAAGACCAATTAATCTGAAACTCACATGTCTTCCATTTTAATTTTATTTTATTTTGCTCTTCTATTCTTTACAAGATTATACAAAGCCTTAATTGTAACTGGGGAGTTTGCGCAACAGTTGAGAGCTATGGCTGTTCTTTTGGAGGGCTTACGTTCAATTCAAATCATGCATATGGTTGTTCAAAGTGAAATCCAACACCCTCTTCTAGCTTTCCTGGGCACCAGGCAAGTGGAGACATATGTGTATACAAATATATATATATATATATATATATATATATATATATATATATATATATGAAACAAGTCTTAATCATGCATGTTATATTCAGTCCAATTTACTTGTGCTTCCTTTAATCAGATTTCAATTTCAATATTGGAATTAACATTTTCTTGTGAAGAAAACTCTCTCAGGAGAAATCCAGATCTTATCTCTCTGAGCTGTACTAACATATTCACAGAACAGTCATGGTTTCTGTATTACCCTGTTATTTTCCTCCACGGCAGCTTTTCTTTTAACCATAAAGTAATACCATGCTGCAGTGTCCATAGACACTAAGCAATGTTAGATTCTATGCACATAATAACTTGAAAGTGAAGCATTTGGCAACTACTGTGAAAATAGATTGCTTCCAGAAAAAGATCAGTTAGAAAACACTTGGTGAAGGAAGGACTGTGGTTCACAGAGAGGTCTGCTCAGTCAAGCCTGTGCATAAAGTGTGTTACCAGCAGACACTACAGAGAGTGATGCATGAGAAAATAGAGCAGTCAGATAATTATTAGAAGACAGACTGGCAAAAATGATTGGGACGTACACAGCTGTGGTGAAGAGCCTCCCAAGGGATTGAGTGCCATATAAAAGTTAAAAACAACCCAGAGTTTAAAAACGACAAGTCGTAATGCTAGAAACCAATTTTAGAAACTAAAGGAAAAGTGTTGGTGTTCAAACAGATATACCAAGCTACTAGGAGACAAAAGAGGTAGAAGGCACATTTGTAAGTTTGGTCTCTCTGTGAAGAGGTCATAGATTTTTCTTTCTCAGCCCTATGCCCTACAGTGCACTGGATTTAGGAGAAAAAGAAAAGGCTCTATTTGAAATCCAAAAAGAATTTAATTGAAGTGCAAAGCTCCACTTTCTGTTTTTACTTTGCAGCCTTTGAGTAGCAGCCAACTACAATATAACATTGCTTATCTGAGTGTATACAATTCTGGTAGGACTATACACCAAGTCCAGATGAGACCTTTTCCAGAACTTTCTATCTACAGAACTCAATTTGCTATATTCTGTTAGGATAGTGGAGTGGCTTATTTAGACATCTTAGTCACTTGGGTTGCCTAAGAGTTTGGAATTAGCATGCTCATAAAAAGAAAGATTGCCAGACAACAGAAACACTACAAAGTGCTTTTCATGGCTAGTTTACAATTTCCAATGATTTAACAAAGTTTTGGTATTTGAATACACAAAAAGTATTGAGACAAGAATTCTCAAAAATGCATTATTTTGATACAAACATATTGTAATTAGCACCCCCACAAATGAGCAGTTTTATGCTAAATTTCATTATATGGTTATTGCACAGACATTTTCTGTACTCTCACTATCTATAGACATTCCTTACTAATATGTCAGTACATAACAAGCAGGAGTAAGATGAAGAACAATCACTTACAGCATCACTTCTTTGAAATGTATCTCTGAAATGATTTAAGATTCACATTCTAGCATTCTCTCTTAACCCCCCTCTCTTTTGCCCACTCTCATATAAGAGAGCAATTCAGATGAAGACAAATAGACAAATAGAATAAGCACTAGATAAGATATTGCTAGTTCTTTTAACCTTTATATATAAAATTTAGCTACAGTGACATTTAGTTTTATCTAAAGAAGTTAGAACATAAAGCACACGAGAAGACTGATATACGAACTGTGCATTTGGCAAAATAAATATTAGAACTCAACACTGGAATTTTAAGCTGGCATTACCTATCTTGAGGTAAATTGATGATGTAGGTGGTCTGATAATTATGTGCTGAAGTTCTTTGAGCTGAGAACTATAAATGACAGGATGAAGGCAGAATTGGAAAGTGTGATGAACAAGAGAGAATTCAAGTGCGTAAGATGAACATGTAGCCATAGACATTTGATAGAAAATCAGTTAACTTCCACACGTTTGAGTAGGATATTGCAATAATTAAAAATTTAAAGTCCATAATGTCAATCAAACATAATCTTATTTATATGGCTGAGTTGAAAATATTTTAGAATCCATAAATAATAAATAGTATTCACCCATACTTGGCTTACCAGATAAATATATAACTTTATATTTACAAAAATACATCTGTTTGCCAAAGCAGAGCAATAACTCTTTGGGTGTTCTGATCTCTTGTAAGGAAGCAGACATTTAGAATACTACTGAGTATGTTTACGGGGAAAGGACTATGAAGAAATTTGTCACTTGCTTTCTGTTCCACCATAGAAATTTGCTGTATTTCACATACAGTAGTGAATTGTTGGACTAATCACCACATATCATATATGAGTAATCAGCACTTTCCATGAAAGCAATAGAGAAAAGGTTATGAAGAAATTTTTCACTTGGTTTCTATTCCACCATAGAAATTAGCTGTGCTTCACATACAGTGGTGAATCATTGGACTAATCACCACATATCTTTCCTGAGTCACCATCACTTTCCACGAAAGCAGCCTTAGTATTGAACATTTTGTTTTCCACAGAACTTTTGGCTATTTATAAAGCTTGTTAGTCAGTGCATGCTTTTCAGTAAGGAGTCTTCTTTATATGCATTCCCTTGGAAGGAGAAGGCTCAACTATGTCAGGCACTAGGGAAATAAAATTAATTTCCAATGTCCATTTTATCATTTTGTGGTCACATGGGATTTGTTTTCTAATCACCTGAAAACCAGAAAATATATGTTATTCCTGTCTGGGGTGGAGATGTGTCAAAAAAGGAAAAGTTTGCTCCACAGAGGTCCTACAAACATAAAGATGTGTCCATGCCATATGGATAGTAAGGACATGTGTTGATCTTTTCAAATAAACAACCCTTTTGGATGCAGAAGGTAAATATTTTTATATCTATTTCTAATATTACTCTTAATGTCTTAATTCTGCCCAAGAGAAGAAAATAAAAGAAAGATATATTAAAATGAACTATTATAATTGCTATTAAATCTCTAATATGAATTCAATTATTTGTCATGTATAGAAATGTTGCATTTTCTAATTTAAAGAAGTTATCAAATATAGTTTTATGCCATTGATAAGCATGAACTGATTAACAGGAACAGAATAAAGTTGATTATTTATCAACTTCATACATTATAAATTAAGCTAGCCTGGATAGAATTAAATATCCACTTATTGATAAGCACTCCTCACAAACTTTTAGTTCTCCAAGCTGAATAGCTGCAGAGATTCTTATTTAAATTTTAAAATATGAAATTGCTTTAGATGAACATCCGCTTAAAATTATAAACATTCACATGTAGATGATATGACTAGTTAATATCAGAACAATTTGTAATGCATTACCCCAGTCTTTATTTTTTTAAGTTCATTTATATGTTGGTCAGTCAGTGTACTGTTTTATTAAATGACTGAGAATAAACACAAGCAGCATAAGCAGTAATTTTTCTAGTTTGTGATATTCCATTGTTGAGCTAAACCAGTAATTCCAGTTTTAAAGAGAGGGAATATGATAGACTTCCCCTGCACAGTAAATAGTATCTGTTCATCCAGCATACATCTCTACAAAGTTTGACATCTTTCTCTCTTCAGTAATTTTTATTCTCCTTGGCTTTAATTTTAATTATAAACCTGGATCTGTCAGACTAGAAATAGTACATGATGATTGACCAAGCTGAATGATTCATGTTCTCTAATCCATCCTCACATATTTCCAGCTGGCTTTGCAAAACAGATCAAAATTTAATTTCTTTGCATTGTCTTTGAGTATTGACTTTTGTGTCCTCTTGGTTAAGCAGAATCTTTTGTGAGAAATGCTTTATTGTTGCAACATTTTAAACAAATCAATTACCTTCCTGCAATGCAATAATATTACAATATGCAGGCAACCATAGCTTTCATTGTACATGGCACAATCAATTTTATAAAGCTATAAACATTCATATCAGTGATATTTAGTCTGTAGTAATATAATATGAAAATGAGATATTGGCCAAGCTGTGTTAATACATTATCTGAATAAGTTCAGTATGTCAAGAATTCCTTGGAAAACAGTGTTTGAGATTTAGGGGTTAAATAACAATCAGACGTATTCAAGAGCATACAAAGATGCAAATAAATAAAAACTTGGTCTTTATTTGTATGAGGATATAAGAGATAAACTAATTTAAATAGGTAGCTTTCCTATTTCTTTCTACATATGTGTCAATTGTTTGAACTAATTCCTCTAAGTTATAGGTGTTTTCCACTCATGTACTTCCAATGAGAATAAAATCACCTACTGATCTCCAGTATTTATATTATTTCTTCTGGACGTGGAGAAATATTTGACTAAAGTTTTCTCACTTGCAGTAATACTATAAGACTATGTTGTTTCTCTGCTTTAAAACTACTAATGCTTCCTGATATCTTTGCATAAAATTCTAGCATGTTAGTACATATAAAGACCTTTAAGATGTGATTGGTATCTATATGTGTCTCCTAACCTGTCTCTCATTGCCAATTCTTGTTTCCTGTGGACAGTGAGCTTGTTCTGTTCATCAAACACAGGTCACTATTTTCCATATCACTGTTTTGGCAATTGCAAACTATAGCTATGTAGTTATACACAGATTAGTTAAATATAGGCTACATCGAGATATTTTTGCAGAAAATCAGTAATACATGATCATTATTTAAAAGACAAGCTTCTACAGTTTCAATTATAATTCAAGTAATGAGATTATTATTAGTAGCATGATAGTGCTTCAAGAAAATTCACCTGGAAAGTTTGCAGTGGTGGTTTAAGTAATGTGTTTTTTCAATATATCATTAGTTTTTACAGTAAATTGCCTAAGACTGTATGTAGTAGCTTTGAAATTACTGCTTGTTGTCACCACTATTTACAAGCACATAAACACTGTGTAGTTTATACAGTAGATCTTTTTTCTTGTTTATATTCACTAAGCTCTTGGTGCTACACTAACAAAAGCTGTTAAAAAATGACAGTGGTGTTTTATCTTTCACTACCAAGATCGATCTAACCAGTATGTATTGCTTAATAATGATAAATACATGTGTATCTTTCAGAATTTGCAATTTAAAGTAGAATGCAAATAGAAAAATTAGGAAAAACTCAAGTATGAATGGTCTGATTCCATACTCAGAGCTATGTGAATTCCATTATCTAGAAAAATTTTTCATTTTTTCCCTATTTAATGATGCTCAAATTGAATATATATGTATGTATATATATGTATATAGTTAAATTAAAAATATGATACATTGTTTCAAATTCAAAAATGTTTATTGATTTACCCCTCATTAACATCTCACTACTTTTTCTGTTCGTTTGTCTTCTTTTTTTCTCCTTCCTTTTCCTCTTTATTAGATAAATGAGGAAGTGAATTCCTCAAGGCAAAGGCTACAACTCTCATGTCAAATCAACCTATGAACTACTGAAGATACACATAGTCTTCAGCTTTCTGAAGTATGATAACTTTTGAAGAACTGTTTTCAACTCTTAGACTACACAAATACCTTATTTATATCAGTGACATGAATGGAGTCAGGAATTGTTAAGCCTCTTTTCTGGATAGCATCAACCACAATTTTTAGACATACATTTTCCAGTGTACACAAGGCCGAGCCCTGTGAGCCTCTTTTGGGCTAATGGTAGCACATATACTTCAAGTAAAACATGAACAGTTTAACAGGATTCTACTGACATTCTGAGGACATTTCAGATCCTTTAAAATATTCTATCATGTCCAGATCTGAGACATTTTAAAATTTTATTTAGAAAAACAACCAAGAATAATAATTTTTCATCCTTTAAATTAAGAATGTGGTTAGAGTTTTTGCTTGTTATTAATATGGTTGTAAATAAAAGGCACCATGAATTTCTTGAATTCAGAATCATATGATATGCATTTTCTCAGAGATGACGACATTTTCTCATACTATTTACAGTCCTAAGGCTTCTTCATTCTTTTCTTGTCCATTCAGTCCTAAACACTCAGATTTGATGACAGGTGGCTTAATATTTCATGAGAAAGTCCTGTCAGACTTTTACTAGAGTTCTAATTTACTCTTGGTAACACTGTTTAAGATTAGAAAGTTTCCAAAGTATCTGTCTCTATGTCATAGCATACTATCTCTGTGTTGAAGTATAGAGGACTCTCTTTCCGGATATGCATCTGCATATGAATTTAAGTATTTGTGTTTATATAAAAAACCTGTCAAGATCAATGAACAACACATGTAAGAAGTGCAGGGATGGCTTTTTACAGAAACTCTGGCATCCTTATGTCTCTTTTAAATATATGCTTTAAAATATGTCCTGTGATGGTTAGTCTTTCATTGTCAAATTTACACAGGACAGATTCACCCCCCAGAGAAGTGACTTTATGTAAAGTGTGAAGTCCTGCTGTCTGTGAGCAATACAATTTCTTGAGCTTGGATTATGGACTATGTATACGTACTGTTAGAGAATTTGAGTGCTAGCATGGATGTATTTGGTCATTGCTACCATCTTCTGACTAAAACCTCAATGTGAGATATTCTCTGACATACATACATACACACACACACACACACACACACACACACACACACACACACACACACACCAGGTTCCTGATATTGTGATTCTTATGCCATTATAGATGTTAACTTGGATCTGTTAAACTTTATACTTCAGGTTGTTTTGTCAGAACGCTTTATCACAGCAACAGGAAGAGGCACTAAGATGTTCATGTTAACTTATGTGAGATGTTAAGATTCCATTAATGTTCTCTGAACAATGACATACTTTTGGAGGGAAATTCAGTCAGAGGTTACTTAATCCTGTTTTCTGACAGTCCACTACAGGTATTATAAAGTCCATATAACATATTGAGGTGACATCCTCAAAGGATACTCTCAAGACCTTTACTCTCAGTTTATTCTTATAAGAGCACACTGGGATGTTTTCTCTTTGACTTGGAAAAGGCCAGAATGAAACTACTGGCTTGAACAGAGGGAGTTGAGACCTAGAGGGGAGTTAAAAATATTCAGTAATGACACAGTAAAGAGAGAGGGAAATATCAAGTTCCAGTAGCACAACTTTACAAATATGTGACTACTAGTAGAATAGGTAAATATTAGAGTAGACTTAATTGATCATATTGAGTTCTTCTCCAAGGCACAGAAATAAAGGTAAAAGACATGTTACATGTTACCTTTAAATATGATGCTGTAAAAACCCACAGACAACAAAATTGTATAGATATTGAACATACACTTTTTACGAGGGTTGGAAACATTGTATGACAGTAAAATAGTCACAAAATAGCTTATTCGAACACAGTAGAAAACTCATTCCTTATAAAGAGATTTATTCTAGTTTCCTAGTAAAAAAGACTTCCATTTTCTAGAACAAAGAATTTGTAAAATATCCATTACATTTTTCAGACCTTTTATGATTGCAATTAGAAACACATCCTTATTTTATTTGTTATGCACTAATAAGTATCTGACATACAAGCTTCCAGCAATGCCTGTTGACTTAGTTACCAAATTGAATCTTAACCAATGTCCCCTTTTAGTGGAATTTTCCCTTTATAATTTACAGTTTTAATGTTATAAGACTTATATTAATCTAATAAACTTACAATGAAGGCAAATATATAAGCAGATACAAACTTTGCTCCTGATTAGTTCTTTAGTTTGTGACATAGTTAACACGTTTTTCTACTTTCTCATTGAAAGATTACAATCAATGTCTTAGGCTCCTCCACATAAGGGCCAAAGACTAACAAAAAACAGTGTCAGATGTGGGAATATTACATTCAATTTCTTGGTCAGGGGAGTCTAAAAGACTTGTAGAACCAAATAAGTTGTACAGTTATCACTGGTATTTTTCACAAAAGTTGAAGTTAAGATAGTGTTGGCAAAGATACCATACTTTGGACACATCACTTGGGAGAATTGTACAGTCACTGAGTTGGAAGACTCCTCCCTGAAGACTAGTTATCATAATATCCAAAGTGTCATGTAAGTTTCTAAAGAAGGGAAATCAATTGTCATAAACATTTATGATGTCTGCCAACCTCAGTAATGGCCAACATGACAAGACTCATTCAAGGCTTCAATAGTGATACTGATATATTAGTGGAAATCAATAGCTGTCTAACAGGGTGTCAGATCCACTCAGTAGGAGCAACTGCAAACCTGGTGGTGTACAACTAGTTAAGCTAGAGAGGTCATGGGTACTAGAGGATATCAAAGTACTGTCACTTTTCTAAATAAGTATGATTTATAAATGCATTATAAGTAGCTATTTTTATACCTAGAGTAATTTTAACTGTCAGACTTCATCGTGTTTGTATATATATATATATATATATATATATATATATATACACACACACACAAGCACACATACACACACACACACACACACACACACACACATATATATATGTATATATGCATGGGGCTATGAATTTAAGAGGGAGATGGAACACAGGCAGGATTGGAAAGGGAAGAGGGATCAATAGAAAGCATATAAATAACCATGTAGAAAATGCTCAAAACAAATTTAAAACATCATTTCCTTATTAGTAAAGTAACAAGAATGTTTTCATTTCTGGCATTTTTAATATTTATATAGAAAAATTTAGAAAAGAAAGCTAAACATACATACATACATACACACACACACACACACACATACACACACAAACTACTGCATTGTATGCAAGACCACTAGGAGATAAATACCTCGGTATTTTTTAGACTAAGATGCATCCATCTTTACCGGCAGTGTAGAGACAATTGATTATTTCTGTCCTAGAGAAAAGCAACTGGGTTCTCTCTAAAATTAATGACTGAGAAAACAAAACTAATCAACAGCAATAATAAAAACCCTTCCAGTTTTGTTGCTGTTCTTATGAGCCAATGCAGTCACTTATCGACATGACATTTAAAACATCTTCATATGAATGTACTAGCAATTAAGTACAGATTCCCAGCAGCTGCAGTTACATTTCATGTTGTTTTGTGAGGCTGCTTCCAAGAGCCGTGTCAGGGCCTTGAGAACTGGCTCAGGGGTTAAGAGAACTGACTACTCTTCTAGAGCTTCTGAGTTTAATCCCCAGCAACCATATGGTAACTCACAACCATCTGTAATAAGATCAGGTTCCCTCTTCTGGCCTGCATGTTTACATGCAGGCAGAATACTGTATATGTAATAAATAAATAAATAAATAAATAAATAAATAAATAAATAAATAAATCTTTTTTCTTTAGCATTTTCATTTGAGGGGCATCTAGGTTGCTTCCAGGCTCTTGTTATTACAAATAATGCTTCAATGAACATAGTTGAACAACTGTCTTTGTTGCATGGATGTGGATCGTTTGGGTATATTGCCAGGTCTTGTGGTAGACTGATTTCCATTTTTCTGAGGAACTGCCATAGTGATCTCCAAAATGGCTGTACAAGTTTTCACTCCCACCAGCTGTGAAGGAGTGTTCCCTTTTCTCCACATCCTCTCCAGCATTAGCTGTCATCGGTTTCTAATTTTAGCCATTCTAACAGGAGTAAGATTTGCATTTCCCTAATGGATAAGGATATTGAGCACTTTCTTAAGTGTCTTTCACCCATTTTGGATTCCTCTATTGAGAATTCTCTCTTCAATTCTGTGTCCCACTTTTTAATAGGGGTGTTTTGCTTACTTGTTGCTTGTTGTTTTTTTGCCAGCCAGCTGGCTGCCAGTCTAGGGTACCGGCCCCAAATAACACTCAGAGATTCTGTATTTGATACAATCCTGTTCGTCAATTACCATTATTGTTTATGTGCTAGCTTTGTCTTGATTATTAACCCATTTATACTTATCTAAGTATTTCCACGTGGCTCATCTTACCGGAGAGCAACGGGACTCATCTTACCTCTTTCAGGTCTCCGTGCTGACTCCTCCTTACTACTTCCTCTTTTCTCCTTGTCTCCTAGCCTCGCCTATCTTGCTTTCTCATTGTCCCAACAGTGCTTTATTAATTATCCAATATGAGAAACATATTTACAGAATTACATCTCCCATCAGTTACTAGTTTTTTTGCTTCTTTGTATATTTTGGAGATCAGCTCTCTGTCAGATGTAGGGTTGGTGAAGATCTTTTTCCAGTCACTGGGCTGCCATTTGGTCTTGTCAACTATGTCTTTTGCCTTACAGAAGCTTCTCAGTTTCAGGAGGTCCCATATATTAATTGTTGATCTCAGTGTCTGTGCTACTGTCATTATGTTCAGGAAGCAGTCTGCTGTACCAATTTGTTTAAGGGTACCTTCCACTTTCTCTTCTAAGAGTTTCAGTGTGACTAAATTTATGTTGAGGTCTTTGATCCACTTGATTTATGTTTTGTACATGGCAATAGACATGGGTCTACCTGCTGTCTTCTACACACCATCATCCAGTTGTGCCAGCACCATTTGTAAAAGATGCTTTCCTCCTTCCATTGTATATTTTTACCTGTTTTGTCAAAAATCAGGGGTGTGGGTTAATATCAGGAATTTTTAATCGATTCCATTGTTTTACCTGTCTATTTTTGTTCCTGTTTTCAGGATTATATCTCTATAGCAGAGCTTGAAGTCAGGTATGGTGAAGCCTCTTGAATATTTGGGAAACCAGGATTGAACTGATTCAGAACCCCTGAACATGGGCCTCAGTTAGGAGGCCTGGGCAGTTTATGGGACCTCTGACAGTGGAATCAGGACGAATCCCTGGTACACAAAAGGACTTTGGGAGCACATTCCCCATGGAGGGATACTCCCTTAACCTAGAGGCAGGAGGGAGGGCCTAGTTCCTACTCCAAATGAACTTACAAATTTTGATGATCCCTCCTGGAAGGGATCACTACTCCTGTGGAGTTGGGGGGTGGGATGGGAGGGGTTTTGGGGGACATGGGAGAGAGGAAGGAAAAGGGAACTGGGATCAAGATGTAAAATAAGAAAAATTAGTACATATTTATACATATATATATATATGTAAAATCAACTTGAAAAAAATCTTTTTAAAGTGCTGTTTCAGCACACACTGAGAACATGTAACCTTGCAAAACTGTTCACCAGCCCCTCCTCCCATTTTTAATGTATTAAAAGAAAGGAGACATAGAGACTATTGAGAAGTAAGGATTGTGATGATTTATTCTTACAATAACCATTTGCAACACACTGACTCTTTTTCGGGTATTTTGAAAAAGTACTTCTTCTAAGTTTGTGTTGGTGTGGTGCACATGAAAATAAGAGCATCTAAGTGGAGAGCAAGTGGAAAGAAGATTACAATCAGCTTTCAAGTCTTTTTGCTCTATGCTACAAGAGCAATGTGGTTTGGGAAACTGAGCAAAATAGAATTGTTCTACTCTTCTCTTTTCAAGGTGTGATCTCAGAACAGTGCACAAAATCAACGTGGGAGTTATAGCAGTGAATATCAGGGCTGAATATTGGAAAGCAAATTAATTATGAATAGAATTGAACTAGTAGCAGGTGGATTAAAATGAAACGTTTTATATGTCTCAAGATGACAGAAAAGTAATGGCAAAAGTACAGTAATAAAGGAACCATGATTTAGAACAGAGCAGCATTGTGAATGAAAGGAAATTTTGAGATGTTAGGATGGAACAAGAACAAGGAATTCATACTGTGTTAGAGTGACCAAGGGCTTATAGACTGTAATGAAGATAGTTCAGGACATGGCTAGAAAAAAATCATGGAAATACAATAGTCAAGCTGAGCTGGTATCACCACCCTAATAATAATACTGAGTGTTGTTTAAGTGATAATTAGCATTTGTTGGCCTGTAGTTTAGAAATTGCTCTATGGAGGTCTCTGAAAACAGCAAAGTGGAATAATCTGCATGAGGCAAGAAGGAATTCCAATTCAATATGACTCAGCAGCCCATGATAGTTCAGACTACTAGAGTTTGATCCCAGGCATTTTTTAGGTATATTTTAATACAGTATTATTTGAAAAAATATTTGTTATAACCCAATCTTATGTACATAATAAGTCATATTTGCATAGAAACCCTTTTCAAAGTACATGTCACTCATTTCATGAAGATGTGTTCTATAGATAGACTACACTATAATCTTAAGGGCCTAGAGAAGGATGTTGTGTGGTCTCCACCATACAGATAGTGTATAGCCCCCCTTTCCTATTATCACATCTGTTCCAGCTTGTGGAAGTTTAGGTGAAACACTGGTTATACATTGCTTCCTTTGAATAAGAAAGCCAGCATGTCTAACATTCCCTTTTCCCCTAGTGCTTTATCTGTACACATATGAATACTGTGTTCCAAAAACTGCTCTAAGTATATGCTATAGATTCAACACAACCCAACAAGAGCTAGAAAACTGAAAGCCTTGCTTTCTAATGATTTTTTCATAATTGTTCATCTTAACCACTCTGAAGTAACAAAAATATTTCATATAATACTAAAGAAGTCAAACATTGTCTAAATATGGTTTCCTGGAATTCATAACAGCTAAAAACCTTTTGAAATCAAATTGTCTCTTTCTGACATACAAAATACTAGTATCATGCTGTTTCAATTAATCTACAAAGGTATGGGAATTATATAATTCACTTTATTATGATGTATAATTTTAAATGTCCATGAAGAGTAGCAAAAACAGTTAAAAAAAAAAATGTGAACTTCAATTTCAGATAAAATTTATAAGTAATGTTTTGTATTTGATATGAAATATATTCATACTGAAAACTATATGTTGTTAATTAAAAATTCAAAAATAGTTGGAGTCTTTCAATCTTAGCTGTGAAATCTACTTGTATATGGGAAAATGTGTTAAACCACTTTAACATTTTCTCAACAAACAGGAAAGCAACTTCATGTGGATAGACAGGTTTCTTGCCTTTGAACTATGTAGTCTAGGCTAGTGGAGTTGAATTTTAAACATACACAATCACATGCTCTGAGAAATGCTATAAGTGAAAGCATAAGCTCTTAAAAGCTCCTTCCTCCTCTGAGAGTCTTAAAACAATAATTTTGTTGTTAAAACAATTAGCATTATCAGAAAAATAATAACTGCTGCCTGTTAAGAATGGTGATCACAGAATAGAATATTCTGTTGCCATTAAAACTCTTTCACACAATTGACTGAACAGTTAAAGAAACAAAGACGCTGTCTCCTTAAATTTTCAAGACACAATCTATTCCATTAGCTGTTAAAGTGTTGTGTTAGATATGTTAGAGCCCTTTTCAGTTTTCCATTAGTCAAAGCAGAAATAACTAACTTTCTGTTCTATTGTGGTTCAGTTCTTTCTTTTGCATACCTATGCGATTGGGGCACCAATGTCTCCTGTCTATGCTGAATAAACACCTTGCATAGATTAACATGTCAGGTGTTGGCAGACTTCTCTAGCCTTAAGTGATTCTAGTTCAGGCTTTATAATTTCATAAGAGATCTTTATGTATGATAATATTTTTGTGCCATGCAGGAAGCCAACCTGGATGCAACTTCTCAGGCTAATAATCTGCTGGTACATTTTTATATCAGACAACATAAGAGGTAGTATAAAATTACATTTCACCATGAAACTCTCATCTCAAGAAACAAGAAAATGATGCCTTTCCCCCTTAAAATGCCCTTCAAAGTCAGTGTCTTATTTACAATCACACACATTATCCCTCTCTCTAAGAAGTGTTCAAGATACCACTGAAAGTTTATGTTCATAGAAAAGTATATTGGAGCATTAGTTTCTCTTGAGGAGGATCTTGGTTCAATTCTCAATATACACATGGTATGTTACAACAGTCTATAATTCCAAGCTGGGTGAACCAGTGACATCAGGCTATTGGGCACATATACAGTGCTTGTATAGACATGTATGTGCACTCATAAACATAAATAGCATGTTAAAAGTGTGTTGATAATGTTTACTCAGAGAAAGCTAACACCTAAGTTGAGCTCTAGTGGACTCTAATGTACTCCTGACCATTGTCAAAGTCATCACATGTATGACAAATATAGACAAAGAATAGTTGATAAATTGGCAACCCAGTTGCTAAGTATAAACAGCAATTTGATCTGTCTACAGGCACTGATGACTTCTTGACTATATGTATTATTTATTATATTATGTATTCATGCATATATTCATATATATATCATGTATATTCAGATATATATGTTTATATATATTACATATTCTTGCAGGAAGATAATAGGATTCATAGCATTTATTTACTATGTACAGCTTTAAATTAAAAGGTGAGAATATATATTGACATATTTGAGTACACAATATTGTAGAGCATATTAGGTTCATGAAATCTATGAAAATAGAATAATATAAGTGCTTCTAACTTGTTCTTTGGAAGTCCCAGATTGCACACAAAAGACCTGACATTACACTGAAGATTTCATGTTCCATGTAACTGATAGTCTCTGACCAGATGAGTGATCAATCTTCTTGTGGTTTCCTTTGAAAACAGTTACAAGTCCTTGGTTTAAATATACAGTCTCTTCAGAGACAACACAATAGGTATTCAAACAGCATGTGCTAGTTTTTGAATGAGTGGGTGAATCATGAGAACCTAATGGACCTTGGGTAGCTGTTTGATAGTCTTTATTTGGTAAAACAAATAACTCTTTTTCCTGATTATAGCAAAAGTCCTTTGTTTTTCTGAGTAGCAACAAAAAGACATAAAACTACATGACTAATTAGAGTTCCTGCCTTGTTCATGTCTATATTCAAAGTCATATGCTCAAAATGGAAGGATAATTTTTAAAATATTTGTAATTGACTACTAGTTCATTTTTATTTTTGTATAGTGTGCTTAAATGGCATCATTTATTTTTTAATTTTTCTTAATTTTTGATTGGATGATAAGACATATTCATCAGTTATACTGTTATTATTTATTGTTTTCTTATTGGAGAGAAAGAAAGCCTTATTGAAGTGGTTTTTGCATTAACTAATCAACTCATTGCAACCTTTGGTAATAACTTCCCCTAGCAGTATATGTGGATGAAATTTAAGGCAGAATTAGACAGGAAAAATAGTAACAAAGACTCAAGATTTCATTTCAAGCTGCCTAATTTATGCTGGCAATCCAAATTCACAATGACTTCATTTTGTGTTTATAAACAGAAACAGTAACCAATGCTAAATATTCATGTTTTAGATCCCCAGACAGTGTTGAAATGTGCTAATTTCATTTGGAATTATACTTATATCATAATCATTTATCTTTCATGCCCCAAATACTTGTAGATTCTGAGAAAATTTGCAGCACTAACATATATTTTTAATAACAACCTTAGCTTTGATTTCTTCATGACCTTTTGTGTGAGCTATTGAGTTTGTGTTAAGAGATGGAAATAGGAGTGGTTGGGGAAGATATCAGAGACTCATGACATACAGGACAGAGGAGATTGCTGAAGCCTGAACAAAATCCTGATCCCTGGCATATCTGCCAGTCATTTGGATCTCTGTCTATGTCATTAGTTCACTAGTGACAAGAGGTTCTCTGGCAGAATGGAAACAGATGTCAACTGCTCAAGTGGTGTTGCTCACAGATAAGGGGAAAGCAGTTTCAGACTGCAAAAAGGCACTTAGCAGAAAATAAAAGGTTCTGCCAAACTGGAATTTTGAGACAATTATTCATGGGTCCAATCCTGGTCCTTGCCTTTGTAAATTCCTACCTTACCATTCAATACCATGTTGACATGATTTATAATTTCTTACATACATACTTGAACCCCTGGCTTCTTTGGATTACATTCACCTGCCAATATTTCTATCAGGACCTTCTGTAAATGCTGTGTTTTTACTGCAACAGGCATGATGAAAAGGAAAAATAATCTAGAATGGTCTTATTATTTCTCTGTGGATATAAACAAGTTAGAGAGGTGGTTTTCATCCCTGTGTATACAATAGGAGTCTTTTCAAAAAGCAGGTGACAGTATCCCTCCTTGAATTTTGCTTCCCTTCTGAAGGTCTAGGGCAGGGATTGAAGAGCTGTGCTCTAATTACGTTCTGTTAAGACGCTTGGTGCCCTTAGAATCATATTTTGGGAATGGATTTATAGTATATGGGACATGGCTGCTATATTTTCCTACTTACTCAGTGAAAATACTGCAGTGGGTAGCATGCATGACTCTTGCCTTGAGCCTCTTGTGCATTAAAACCCACCTGTGTCTGTGCCCATTGCCTTGCATCTGAGTTGGCTTCTTCTGAGGATTACTCTTTGAAGGGAGTCTGGCCACAGTAGATGAAGGCTTCTATTTTTAAAGATTATTTTTATTACCGTTTACTTTGTGTGAAGTAAAATGTTTCTGTATCAATATGTGTTCTTTCATAGGAAACACTAAGGTTGATTTTATCATACAAACTGAATTATATGTTGTCTGTTAACCAAATCCTGAAGTTGAAGTGATAAACAGTAAAGGCAGCCAATTTAAAAGAACCAGAGTTCTCAAGAAAGAAATCATAACCAATGTTAGAAGGAACACATGATGCTGAGGTTCCAAGAAGGACAAACTCTATTTTTGCCTCATCTCAGCAAAACTTCTAATGACAAATTTCCTTGAGTAAAAGAAATAAAGACAATGAAATGCCCGTGCAAGTCACCATATACTTCTGTTTCATCCAGTTAAAGGCAGGGAGTTACACTTATTCATTGTATAGTTTATTAAAAGTAGACTGTCTCTACTGAAATAGGATAATCTGAGTTATAACTGTCTACAACTAAAATATATTTCTAAATCTAGAATAGCTTATCTTTTATGGAATCAGCTTCAAAACATGGGTTAAAATTAAATGTCATTGGACTATAGAACTTGCCATGTTTCTTCCATTTACATCTCGAAATGGTTAATATTTATTTTTGGATATAATAATTTAATTGATGCTAAATAAATAGACAGATGATAAAAGGAAGAAATGCACAAGCACAGACTGAAGAAGGTGTCAATCCAAAAAGAATTCAAAAGTCATTCAGCAGGTAGGATGCACACTTTAGTCATGGGTAACCAGAAATCAAGGTTACAAATAAGGATTAAAATCCTCCATTTTCCTTCTCATTTATACTCTAGCTACTTCAGTTTTAAAAGTTTGGAAAAGTAAAAGGGAGCAACAATCAAAACTTGTGCAATGTACATAATACATATAGTTATTATACTTAAAAATAAGAACAAAAGAGAAGAATGCCTGGCTGTTGGTTATTGTTAGTGTGAGATTTTGAAGATCTACTGTGTATTATAAACTGGGATGCCAAAGGGCTTTGTGAAGAGTCATGCCTAAGAATATGAAAGTACCTCTCCCGGTACATTCCATCACACTTTAGGTTCAGGGTGGAATTTATTTTTTTTAATTTAGTTCATTTATTTATCTGCTCAACGCTGATCATGTGCCTATAACAGGAGTAGTCACAGGAGGGAGAAGAGTAGTTAAGCATGAATTGTGTCCTGAAAGATTAGCACAGTAAGTGCCCCTCTTTTCCTACTACATAGGCAAAAAACAGAAAATTGCCATCCCTTAGGAGTTCAGATAAAAGGACAAAGAAATCCTGTCAAGAACACGGTGACCTGACTCTTCTTTATGAAGTGTGTAGGTATTGGAGAAAGAGAGAAAGGATGAAAGGGAGGAGAGAAGAAAGGTTTACAAATCCTGCACGATAATTACAAACAGTACCCTTTAAGGCAGGACTATCATACAAATCTGAAGATTTTTGCAATCATTTGGCTGCTTGAGAACAATCTGTGCCCTTTATGCTAAGGGACAGCATGGTTTCTACAAACACAAATTACACTCTAATTCACCCTCTGGTTCTCTCCCTCCCAGAGTGCTATTGCCATGGATTCAGGATTAGGAGAGATATCCAGTATGTATTCAAATCCAATACTTCAGCTTTAGTAAGACCAGCTGAAAATAAAGGCAAAATAAATAGCCATTTCAACACTGCATTAAATAAAGTCAAACTCCTTTTCTTTATTAAATTTATTGCAATGACTTTAGTGTGGGATCTTCAGTTTGATGAGAAAGCTATTTTCACTCTACATTCCTATGGCAGGCAGATGCAGCCGCCTGCCTTCTGATGCTCCTCAACTCACTGGAATTTGGCCCCGCAGATCTATTTGCTGTATTCGTGTTTAGTAATTATGGTGTTGCTAAGGTCTCTTATTCTTCTAAACCAAAACAGTTATGAATGAAACACTTGTCCTCATACTAATGCATTGGTTTCTTGTCTGGCTTCTACACTGACCTCATTGTTGCCTCCTGAAATAGCAGCTGCATGGTGTGCAAGTGACCTAAATGAATGAATGAATGAATAAATAGATAAAGAAATAAATGAATAAATAATAAGTAACATTTTCCTGCAAAATTGAGGTAAGGAATGCTCTTAGGTTTCAGAATGAGATTTGTGCTTGTTGCATACTTTTGTCTGATTGTTTGCTTTTGTCCTTGAAAAGGACTTCTTAGTAAGGAAATCATCTGAAGTAGAAAGACTAAAGAAACCAAGTTACCGAAACCCACAGGGACAGCTGACCTGAACAAGGGGGAGCTAATAAACCCCCACACTGATAGCTAGGAATCCAGCCTTAGACCAACTCAGACCTGCTGAACATGGCTTTCAGTTAGAAGGCCTGGGCAGTCTAAGGGACCTCTAACAGTGGAACCAGGATGTATCCCTGGTACACAAAAGGGAGAACATTTCTCATGGAGGAATACTCCCTTAACTTAGAGGCAGGAGGGAGGGCATAGTCCCTACTTGAAATGACTTGACAGATTTAGATGACCCCTCCGGAAAGGCATCACCATTCTGTGGAGTTAGAAGAGGTGGGATGGGACGATGGTAGGGGGGAGGGCATGGGAGAGAGGGAGGGAGAAGGAACTGGGATCGATATGTAAAATAAGAAAAAATAAAATAATAAATAAAAGAGAGTCCACTGCCACTGCCCTCATTTCCTATTGTTAATCTTGCTACTTTTTTTTCTTTTTAAAAGTTAATTAAACAATTACACCATCACTTCCTCCTCACTCCTGTTCCCTCCCAACTCCTTCCCAGATTCATGGCCTCCTTATCTTTAATAATTGTTTTTGCATTTACATGTAAATGAGTACTTAAATACAACCTGCTTAGAAAAATCATTGTTGGTCAAATGTATGTGTTTCTAGGGAATACTACTTGTTATTGGGTAACCAGTTTTGCATCTTATTTCTGGGAAAAATTGATTCTTACTCTCTCAGCAGTTGATAATTACCTATAACTCTTTAAATAGGGGTGGAACACTGAGATTTTCCCATCTACATGGAGATATCTATTGTTGTTAAGTTGTTCAAGTATTATACACTCATTGTTGAGATTCCATGGGTGAAATTTCTTATTATACCTAAAACACATTATCTCATAGTTAATTTCCTGGTCCCACGGCTCTTAGAATAATAGGACCTTAGGTGCAGGAGTTGTGTTATAGACAGACCCGTGGGAGCTGGACTCCGCAGAGTTAGTTGTTTCACCATTTTGAGTACCTTTGGATTCCTATAATAACATCCTGTGGCTGGAAAGAGGAACTTCTTTGCTGATGGGTAAAAGCTACACTTACCTGTTATTTTTGTAGGTAAAATTTCAGGCCAAAGAGAAAGTACAAAATCAAGGGATCATTTTCTTAAGGCTCAGACTCTCCTTAATCGCTATAGCACAAACGCCCCATGCAGGTCTAGTATATACACATAAATATGCTGAACTTTCACTTGACTTTTATTTTATATTTGCAAATGCCTTCCAAGATTTTTCATCATGGTGGAAATGTGTATGTATTTACATGGTAGTAAATTTCTCATGATTTCACATCTTCAGTAAGTAGAAATAGAATGATTACAATCTTCCATCTTCCAGAATTGCCAATCTTATCTGCAGCAGTTGGTCTTACAACTGAAGACATTTGCATTGAGATCTCAATAATCACCATAAAAAAGTGCTTTAGGTCAGAAGTAGAGGAGCCTTACCTAGGAACTAGATACAGCAAAGTGTTACTGTATTGACTGGTGCCACACAAATGACTGGCAGTTTCCTGTTTGTTTGTTATCATGTCAAACCTTGAAAAAGGGAAGATCAGCAAACATGAAATACATATTGTAAACAATAGCCATCATCAGTTAAGCTTATGTGAGTCATCAGCTCACTTGCACATTGAAAATGCTTCATTGTAGCTAATATAAATGAAGTATTCTTGACAGTGCTGTTGTCTCTTTAATTTTTCTCACTGTTAAGGGTCTTTTAAAATATAAACCCATTTAAAGCTCATTGCTCCACACAGAAAGAATTAAGAGAGCTCTTTTCCTTTATTCTCACACTCTGGTTTTCAGTAGAATTTCTTATTAGCACATGCATGAAAGGGTGGTTCTGATTCAGTATTTAATCAATGTCTAGGTTTTGATCTCTGTCTGTCTACTTTATTATGTTAGTGTGTTGCTATTATGTTGGAAAGATTAGCTTTTAGGACAGTAAAATATTAAAATGGTATGGAAGAAAAAACTCTCTTATTTAAAAAACAAAGCACAAATTTATTCATTGATTCTAATTTATGCACTGTGAATATCTAGCTATCTATATCTATATCTATATATCTAAATCTATATCTATATCTATATATAAATATAGATATAGATAAATGAGATAGAGATAGAGATAGAGATGTGTGTATGTGAAAATATGTGTTTGTATGTGCACTAGTGCAATTGTATGTGTGTATGAACTCATACAAGTAGAAGCCAATGTGAGGAGATGAATGCAAGAAAGTTAAACCTGGGAGGTGTTGTTCAGGTACAGTCAACGTTTTTATTTAATCTTTTAGTTGTTGTTTGAGACAGTGCTTTTCCATGCCTGATTTTACTGCTTTGGATAGGTTGGCTTCCCTGTGAGCCAAGAGGGATCCACCTGATTCCATCTCCCTAGAGCTTAGATTGTAAGAACAGGCTGGCCTATCCATATTCTCCCTCATGGGTTCTGAACATTGAACTCTGGTCCCTGTGACAGCACAACAATTAACTTTCCAGCACAAGATTCCCTCACTTTAATTATATGTAGCAACACACTGAAACTTAGATAACACTCCAAATGAGATTATTATAGGTGAAAACTTCTTTTGAAATTTCTGAGAAATAAAGTGGGCTAATTTTAGAGAAATTTGAATCACTGAGAGTTAATTAAGAATAGCTATGTTTATAATTTTTTAGCCACTTCTCTCACCACCTCTCTGACATCACATGAAGATTTATGAGAGAAAAACCCTAACTTACCAATGTGGTTCATTAACACAAGTACCCACTGCTCTGCTTTGAGGCCCACTGCCTACAGTCTCTTCCAGCCAAGGCTTTATTATAGGCTCTTAATTTCAGTACTGGTTATTCAAAGATCACAGTGTTTTTAAGATGAATTTGGAGGAGTCATAGCCATACACACCTTTTCTTGGACCTTATTTGGCACACTCTGCATATCATAGAACATGTGATCTTTTTCATTTGCCTTCTAGTTTCTTGAAATGATACATCAAATGAGCTTAGTATGAATATGTTGATCTTCAAATACAATTTCCACAATATTATAGTTATTTTCCAAAATAAAGTATTGATTCTTGTTTTGTTACATTATGTGATTCCACATTCTTTTAAATAATTTTTTTATTACTGAAACAGTCAGTGCCAAACAAATATTAGCATTTCCCATGGTTCTTTGAATCATTCCATACACTGAATCATGCTACAGGAGCAAAAGTTAGAGAAGATAGTCTTGAAATTGTTTTGAAACAAATGTACTACTAGGAAGGTACTCTCTTTTCATTTTGACATTTTTTATAATTTATATTTTCAAGTTTTATTTTACATTCAAGCCACTGTTCTCCCTCTCAGCCATCATCCTGACCCTCCTTTACATTTTTCAGTGCCTCATCCTGTCCATTTTTAAAGGTTAAGGGTACCCATGAGAAGTTGACATAGTCAGGCACATTAAGTTGGGGCAGGGCCAAGCCCATGTCCCATGCATTAAGGCTGAGCATATCTCACCATAGGGAATGTGCTCCAACAAGGTAGTTCATATACCAGGGTCAGAAATCAGTAAGATAGAGAAGAAAACATGAGGAAATGTGATGGTTGAGGGAGGTAGGACAGAGCAGAAGAGAAATAAAGAGATATTTTAATAGAGAGAGAGCCACTATGGGGTTAGGGAGAAACCTGGTACTATAGTAATTACCAAGAATCCACAAGGATGATCCCAACGAAGACTCCTAGCAATAGTAGAGAGGATGCTCAAACTGGCCAACCCCTATTATAAGATTGGTGAAAACTCTACCCCTATAATAACCTACCCTTATAATAAGATTGGTGAAAACCCCACTATCATCATAGAGGCTTCATCCGGTAATTGATCGAACCAAATGCAGAGATCCACAACTGAGCACTAGGCAAAACTCCAGGAATCATTTTAACATCTTAATGAAAAACTCTAACAGATTAATCTCAATTTATAATTTCAGATGATGCATTTACTGTTAATCTGCATCCTTAATCTGATAAAGTATTTTATAGAGATTCTCATATACAAACAGTGATTACCTCACTCCAGGCACTTGCTCTTTGAGGATTCACAAGACATGGTGCAGGAAAGAGTGATAGCTCAACTGTAGTTTTACCTTGTAAGAACACCATTAAAACTGGAACCAATAAGGAGGACATCAAGATCTTGAGATATTTTCTCAACATCCTTTTGGATGCCCACACATGTGTTATAAGTATGTATGCTACATGTGTTAATGAATTTATACTCAAATGTGTATGTGTGATGGTGGGAAATACAGCCAAGTAGGCATAATTATTTCTAAAAAGTTCTTAAGAGAAAGATCAAGGAAAAATAAAGACAAATCATTTACCTACCGACTTTTTGCAACCTAAAATATTAATGAATACAATATTATAAACAAAACACAAAGAGGTTGGTATGTTTATGTTATATCTATATAAAGGTAGGGTGAGCAGAAAACTTGACTGATGCTTAGAAAATTGTACTCAGTTTAATTAATTCACTAATTTCATTCTGCTGTGACTTTTTATACATATTAACAAAAATTGACCACATATGATTCACCCTTTTTGTCTTCCATTTTAATTAATTTTATTGTAGCTTATTGTTTTCCACCAGCCCACCCACCACTGGTCTGGACCCACAGCCGCACCAGCCCCAAATAACACTCTGAGACTGTGTATTTGATACAATCCTGTTGGCCAGTTACTATTATTGTTTATGGGTTAGGTCTGTATTAATTATTAACCAATTTCTACTTATCTAAGTATTACCACATGGTCATCTTATCGGAGAGTCGCCAGAGGCATCTTCTTTCTCTATGCTCTATATTCTGACCCTCCTAACAATTTCCTCTTTCCTCCTTGTCTCATAGCCCCACATATCTTGCTTTCTCATGGGCTACAGTGCTTTATTAATTAACCAGTATGAGAAACATATTTACAGAATAACATCTCCCATCATCTCCTCTTTTCTGTCTAAAATAAAAAGAAGGGTTTTAACCTTAACATAGCAAAATATATCATACAACAGTTATCAAGTAAGAATCACAGTTAACAATATTTAGACCATTAGCATTTTGTAAGACTTAAAGAAAATATAATCTCTCCTATCTTTGTGAGTCTAAAGTCATATGTGTAACTTATCTTTAATCCTAACTAAAGAAAATTATAACCATAACTATCTGTCTTCAACTCCATCAAACCACAAAAGAATAATATATAAACTCTAGAAATGACAGAGACAGAGACAGAGACAACTGGTCAGTCACCTGCAGTTCTTCTGTAATGTTCCATCTTAAGCCCATAGGCCATAGTGTGTCTCCAGACTCCTCAACAAAGCAGGAAACTTTAAACTGTCCACCTTTATTGGCAGTTTGTCAATCACTTTTCTCTGTGTCCTGTAGACTGTCTGGCTGTCTGGCAGCCTGTTCCACAAAGCAGGAACCCTGTAGCAATGTCCATCTTGCATCAACAGTCACCTCTTTGTAGGTCCTGCATGTCCAGTTTCTACAACATAAAGTCAAACAATCCAGAAGCGCAGTACCTTGCCCAAATGGCTAGTCTTGCCATATTAGAAGCAAACTCCTTTATGTGTTTCTTCGATGTCCATCTTCCTTTCTGATGCAGAAAGGTGTTACCAGGAGCACTTGTGCCTCATTGTCAAGAAAAACCCTAAACCATTTTAAATGCCATATTCTGTTGGTCTTTGAAAGGTTTGAAGAATGCCTATACATCTCAAATACATCTCTGCATATCTAGAAATCCTATCTAACTTAACTACAAGTTTTGACTATCATAAGTAACTCTCTAATCTGTACTAAATTATACATTACATTTTTCAATGAGCTATATAAACACAATACCTAAACAAGAGGAGAAATATACATATCACAAAATTAACCTTAAATTGTATCAATAAAAGAAAACCCATTCCAAAGCAAAGTATTCATATCTATACCATAATACCCTTTTTACCTTTAAAACGATTGCTTGTAGTTATAGTCATTTATAACCAAGCCGATTTAAATGAAAACAAACATTTATAAACAATATTTGAGAATTTGGGCTTTGCTCTTTCCAAACTACTTCCTGCTGGTAGAGGGTGCTGTCATGAGGGTCCAAAGAAGATGCAGAAATCTTGGCTGTAGTCTGCAAGCCTGGCTTGTCTGAACTGTTTTGAATGTTGGATCACCTGGGGTGTTTTTTCAGGGGGTGTGGCTTGATCAAACCACATTAGTCTGGAAGGAATCCACAGCTTTTCATTTTCTGTGGGAAAAATATAGAAATCCTTTTCCCCAGTAACTTGTCCTTAGGCTTAAATTTTGGAGTCAAAGCATTTTTAAAATATATAAATTTAATTAATTCAGCAGCATTTCTTTTATCAGTAGTTTTTATTTTCTCAGCAATCAAATAATTTAAAGACAACAGAATCGTGTATAGTATCCAAAATTTCTCTGTGCTTTCCATCTTTATGTGACATTTTTATTACTCTATTTCTTCTATTTGTATTTTTACATATTTTGAGACAGGTTTCTCTGTGTACTTTTATCTGTCCTGGAATTCCCTCTGTATACCAGGTTTACTTTGAAATCACAGAGATCTGTTTGCCTCTGCCTCCTGAGTTTTGGGATTAATGGCATGGGCCACCACACCCATTCATTTTACTTCCTTTTTTCTTTTATAAAACATTGTATCCTGATCTTTTTCTCTCCCAAGCCAGCGTATTTTTTAAAACACAGTGTAAACCTTCATTACAGCTCTCATACACACCAGTTAATTGTTAGCAAAGCTCTTTAAATCCATGGTGGTTGTTTGTTGCTTATGCTAATTTTGGAAACCTCCCTTAAAGGAGCTGGCAAATCTCTGTTTACACCAAAACAAATCCAACTGAGAAAATGCTGCTACCAAGAAGTCTTTCTAGTCTCTGTTCCTTTGTTTCTAAAAGCTTTTATTAGTTTTAAGTGAAAATTCTTATAGCCATGTTGGGCACCATGTAGCTTGTTGTTTCCCACCAGCCTGCTGGCCACTAGTCTGGTCCCACAGCCACACCAGCCACAAATAACACTCTGAGACTCTGTATTTGATACAATCCTGTTGGCTAGTTACTATTATTGTTTATAGGCTAGCTATGTCTTAAATATTAAATCATTTCTACTTATCTAAGTATTTCTACATGGTCATCTTATCGGAGAGCCACTGCTGGCATCTTTTTTCTCCATGTTCTACATCCTGAACCTGTTAACTACTTCCTCTTCCTCCTTGTCTCCTAGCCCTGGCTATCTTGCTTTCTTGTTGGCCACAGTGCTTTATTAATTAACTAGTATGAGAAACATATTTACAGAATAACATCTCCCATCATTTTATGCTGTTTTGTTTTGTTTTCTAATGTTCCTTGAGTACTTGTCTGTTTGTATAGTGCTTTCCTCATTTGAAAGGCTTGGGTTGTATAGTATGAACCACATTAATATCGATACAAATCTGTAACAGTAGCATTGAGGAGCTAGATATAGGAGAGTTGGAAGTTCAAGATCATCCTAAGATACATGAGAAGTTTGAGGCTACATGAAACACTGTCTCAAAATAAAATAAAATAAACTGATGACTCTTGACGACTTCTTCAAAATCTATCAGTAAGTTTAAGAATACCATATCAGTTTAAAAATGATACACCTTCAGGCATACCAACAAGAATAGAAGTGTAAAAGTGTTTTAATTTTAGATCACTCTATTGGTTGCAGATGTAGAAATGAAAAAGAAAAATGTATGTAGCTAGTTACCACAAAGACCAGTATCAGGAAATTCTTTAGCAAAATAATTTCTAAAACAACAATTAAAGTGGCCTGCTTGAGAAAGTCAACAGTGAGGAGAGATTTCAGAGGAAATTTCTCTAATGGTAATTGAATTATCACATAATTTCAAGACTGCAAACTCAGAGACCCTGATAATTTGTGCTTGGCATTAGCAAGCACAATTCAAACATAAGTGACTTAGGACATTTTCTTGAATGTGGTATCTCTCTCAGATGGGAGCATTTCTACAGAGTGAGGAAGTGTACATACTGGCTTTCACATCCTGGCGGTGTTGACCCACAGTGCCATGCATGAGTAGAGCTCTAAGTGCAGGTCACTAGGGCATCCATGTCAGTGTGACTTCTCACTCATTAGCACCTTGTTCAGTTGCTCATGGAGAACTCCCAGAATTCTTCCTACCAGAGTCATGCTAATTATGTAGCACTTCATCTCTTGTACACTGGCTTTTACAAGTTTCTAGGAAAAGTACAAAACATGTTTTTCTTTTTTATAAAAATAAAAATCATAATATAAAGAACTTGCAAATGGAAAAAAAAGATCTCACAGCTACACTAACACAACAGTGGCTCAGATCCATGGTCTGCACAACTAAACAAACTTTATGCCTAAATGGCCCATTCTTAAGCCATAAAACTGCTATGGATTTTATACTTTCACTATCAACTGCTTTATTATTCACTTATACACTAAAAATATATTTTAAAAGAAATGATAAATAAAATAAAAGCAAGAACATAAAGGAGAAATCCACAACAGATAAAACTAGAAAAAATATAATCCTTACAAACTTTCATGACTCACATGCTCTTTACCTTTGTTTTGTCTTTCTTTAACATCTAAAATACCTAGTATCCAGTACTAATTTTTCATGATCTCATTTCTGCATGCAGTAAGAGACCCACACAGGTACTTGCTTACATGGATATACATATGTTTCATGCTAGAATCTGAATTTGAGAGAGAACTTACTTTTGTCTGTTTTCTGAAATTGAGTCACCTCATTAGACATCACACATTCTAAGTCCACCTACTTTTTCTGCAATGTTTGTGATTTCATTTGTCGCTCAAGAGCTGAATAGTCTTCCAGTTTATATATGTTCTAGATTTTTATCATCTATTCATCTCTTCAGATATAATATTTTTAGGAATGATATTACCATTTCAAATTTAAGGACACATTACAAATTCATTCATGGGCAGAACTTCTCAAGTTCAAATGATTTCTACAGCAAGCAGTCATAGTTTATAAGTAAATGTTTAATGATTGGGGTTTGCAGAAAAGCAGAGCCATTAGCAAATGATTTTATAATGAATATATACTCAAGCATTTTAATTATAAGGAGTTGACTCATGCCATCATAAGCCATTTAGAGTGTTTAAGCACAGAAAAACAACGGAATCATCTCATTAAAAGTTTCCAAGAAGTATGAAGACTGTCATTGCATTTTCTACGCTCTGGCTAAGTTAGAAGGTAGAAGAGTACTGTCTCAGGTCAGAGACAATAAACAGTCAAAGGGAGAACATATTCTGTTTCAACATTCTCTAAAACTGAATCCTTCAGCAGACTGGATAAGCATCTCTTACTCTGGAGAAAGCAATCCTCATCACTTTACAGATCCAGCTTTACAGATCTTCCTCATAGACTCACCACATATCATACCAGAAGGAAAGTTATTCAGACATCTCAGACCCTTACTGTCTTGTGAAAAAAAATTACCTGTCATCAGAACACAAACGTGCTAAACACATAGCAAACACACACACACACACACACACACACACACACACACACACACACACACAACAAGGATGGGAAATAAAAGAAAAATAAAACTTTTTTTAACCCTTACCTTTGTGCACTAAGTTAAAAATGCATTTGAAAAGAATAGGGTAACAAAAATAATCTCAAGATGTGTACTTAGGTAAGGATGGGCACTGTCATAGTGTGACATTCAGTGCGGCCATGTGAGAGACACTTGCAATGCAGCCTCTGAGGCAGGGAATCTACAGCTCCAAATTAACCCATGAGAAACAATGTTACGAGTACGTTTTTCCCTGTCACCTTGAGCACCATATGTTGCTAGTTGTTTTCCCATCAGCCCGCCTGGTCCTGCCGCTGTGCCAGCCCCAAATAATAATAAACAGAGACGCTGTATTTGATATAAGGCTGTTGGCCAGTTAATAGTTTCTTACTGGCTAGCTCTGTCTTAATGATTAACCCATTTCTACTCATCTAAGTATTCCCACATGGCTCATCTTACCAGAGAGCGGCTGGCGTTCTACCTCTCCAGGCTCTCCATGTTGACTCCTCCTTTCTACTTCCTCTTTCCTCCTTGTCTCCTAGCCACACCTATCTTGCTTTTCCATTGACCAATAGTGCTTTATTCATCAACCAGTATGAGAAAAATATTTACAGAATAACATCTCCCATCAAAACTTGCCCATAATACCACACTTTAGTAATGTAACATTCTTTGGTATTTCTTTATTAAATGTCTAAAATATTTTTTAATGTGTAGTTTCTTTAATTTGGGGGCATGAGAATAAAATCCAGAACCTCTCATGTGCAAGGTGAATGTATGCCACTGAGCCACATCCCAACTTTGTTTTCTTTCTAGCTGGTCTTGAAACCAATCCGCAAAGAGTGAAAGAGAAGCAGAAGCTTCAAGTGAACTGAATCTTGGTATGGAATATGCCACCCTCAGAACAATAAATATCAGATTGTGAAGAGCTAACTTTCATTTAGTTTCTCATTGGTAAGAGTTTTTCAGTCTTACTTCTCTAGGCATTCAGGTGGAAAAACAAGTTCTCCTCGCTCAAGGACACTAGGTATTTTTGGAAAAGCCGAGAAGATATTATCATAACTTTAAAAATTCTGGATATAGTTAATTAGATGAGGTGAAAGCTAGTGCAATCCTACCTCTCCTCTTCTTATTGACACTTAAATGGCTTTGTAACTTATATACTATGTTACTGATGCCCAATGCTACCACTGAGTTATTACTCTTGCCTTCAAATTTTCTTATCAGAGCTGTCATTTTTACCAGATCCTGTGCTACTTGCCAAGCTATGCATCTGATGCAACTGTGTGAGAGGGGTACAATGCAGGCAGATCTAGGAAATGAGATTATGTCATCCCTGATCTGTTTGAAGAAAAAATCCAAGCTCCTTTTAGTTTATCAGTCAGAATAACCTAATTTAATTGTCTGTTCTTTCTGCTAGACTATATAAAGGGACAGCATCTGAGACTGAGAAAAGGTCTGAGTGTGAAATAAACCTGGTTGAGGCTCATGTTGGTTTTCCCTTTATCAGCTGCTCAATAAAAGTTCTTTTGTTCTTTTTTGACGTGAGAATTCACTGTGCATATTTATGCTGTTTGATCTTAGGCTTGTCATTAAGAATATTTAATATGTTAAAAGCTAAGTTGCTGTAAAAAATCATGAAATATAGGAGATCAAAAGAAATGTGTTTCCTCTTCAGGCAGACTTAAGACAGAGATGGGCATGTTCAGATCTTTCATTAATGTCATCCAAGAAGCCTGGTTAGGGTTGTCAATGAAGGTCTTCTAGACTCAATCATGATTCCACTATTTTATTGTACCCAGAAAGAAGAAAGAAATAATGAAATGAATAGTATACCTGAGGCAAATTTCTCTCTCTCTCTCTCTCTCTCTCTCTCTCTCTCTCTCTCTCTCTCTCTATATATATATATATATATATATATATATATATATATGTCATAAGCTTTCTGCTTTAAGTATTTGTCATCATCATTCTTAAGTCAAGTGGAGAGATTCATTAATGAGAGCCTTCCTTACATGTTGAATAAATAAATGCATTCTTCATAGTGAAAAGAAGAAACCTGATTTTCTGTGCTAGCAGTTTCTATTTGTGAATACCACAATTTTAGTATCCTTGAGTGACTCATTAATTTGCTATTATTAAGAAAAAGTGGCTTTTTAGAACATTTTGTAGTATTCAGAAAGAAATAACTCATTAGCTCAAAGTCAACTGGAAAGAGAAAAATCAGTTCTTACTGTGTTGTAGACTAACCATATCTCCAGCACTGTTAGGCCACAGTGGAACCTCTTCAAGATATGTGCACTGGATAGGCACACAGTACTTCACCTAGCAAGTAAGCTCACAAAAAGCCATTAACCTTCAAACTGAGTTCTCTAACAAATAAAATTTTTTACTTTCTCAAAAAGAAATTTCAGGAATACAAGTACATGAAGTAATAAAATTATACATACGTATATTCACATTAGCAAATGATGAGCATTTGCATGTATCCTGAGACATTATCTTGCATTTTTTTGTGTGTGAAATGTTGAATTATTTTTATGTGATCAAGTGTGACTTTTTCATGTAGAATTATCTTTGCTCTATGACTAAGATTTCAGACTTAGAATTGATTCACGGGATTGGCATTTGTTGTTCTTGAATAGCTTACTTTTCCTTGAATCTTCTGAACTATGGAAGACAATAGGTCAAAATAGTTTGTAAACAGATGCCAGTTAAACACCCACATTCCACGAAGTCCTAAACAGTCAAAACACTTTAGTTTCACCTCTCCAGCTGCACTGTATTCCCTGACACCTTTATTACTGTGCCTAATTTTCTAATGTATAGAATGGACATATGGTCCAGAATAATTGATTATATGAATTATACCACATATTTACTTTTCATTTGTGAATTATCAGTCCCATTACCCATTCCTTTCATGTTATTTGCTCTTGAATGAACTGGTTGTTCATGTGAATGATTTACTAGGTTTTGTCACTTTCTAAAACCTTCTCCAGAGACTGATTTGCAGGAACATTTTGAAGCTATAAAATAAACTGGCAGCTCTGTCTGACCATTTGTTATTTCAGCTCTTTTATAAACAGAGTTCAAATTGTAATAATCATAGATACTAAACTAACATATCATTACCAATGTCATACACAGTGAGTCTGGTGCCATTAACCAGTCTACTATTTAGCAAAACATGCCAATTACTGTATCATTGAGTGAACAAACCACTGAAGAAAGAAATTAAAGAAAGAAGGGTGTATTCAGGCTCACAGTTTGTAGAGGTACAGTCTATGCTAGGGGCAAAGGCTCAGTGGTAGGAACAGGATTAACATTAAAGAGCATGAATGCAGGTGTTCAGTTCAACTTCTTCTCTTTACCTAATGCAGGTATTCAGCTTATTAAAGGGTGCAGTCTATATTTAGGATGGTTATTGCCACCTCAATAAAAAAGATGCAGTTTAGTAACTTACTCAAGGACAAGCCCTCAATCCTAGATCTTGGCAAGCTGACAATCAATATTAAGCCTCACACCATAGCTAGAAAATATTACAAATTCTTCCTCATTAGGTAGATTCAGTAGCAAAGTCATAGTTTTAGCATAGTGAATTTTTGTGAAGTTCTTACTTTTGATTTATGATTATATTTTTTCATGATATTCCAATATCTCATCTCTCAAGTTTTCTGTTAAATTTGAATACATCTTAAAAACATGAGGCTTTTGCTTCCACTCTTTACTTTTAAATAATTGTTTCATATGAAATATTATTCCATTTGAAATACAAAACAACCCCACTAAATAGACAACCTTACCTATGCCCTATTTAATATCTGTTCTCGATACATAGTCTCAAGAAAGGACTGAAAATATTACTTGTAATTAAATATACCCTGTGTTTCACTAATATTTTGTAAACTAGATTCTTAGGGAAGAAGTTGATTCCATTTTATGTTTTCCCATTGGTTAAAGAGCAATGATTATATCAGGACAAACTGGCTTCCAATAAGCCTCATTTAAAATGATATGCCCAATTTAAAGGACGAAATGACTATTCATTGTAATGGTTACTAAGTATTTCCTCTTCAGTAAAGTATAAGGTCTATTTGAACTTTAAAATAATGAATATGCTGTTGTTATTGCTTAAACTTTGAAAGGAAAATGTGTACTTCTTCATAATAATTAATGTTTTATATTAATTTTATTCATCTTTTCATCCTTTACTTATCTTAAGAATAATTATCCATTCATATCTACCAGACAGAGGGAATGATTATAGAATGTGTGAGGCTCAGAGTAAATCTGGACAATAAAAACTGTCTGATTGCAAAGCTTCTTTGTAAATTGCCTTGAGTACTGTGATTCCCTTAGATGTTAGAAAAGATTGAAGATATCTCTGATGATGACATAACCAAGTTCTGGCAAAGCACTGAGCACATAGTGGGCTACATAGTAGGTGCTCAAACTGTAGGCAGTTTGTTTTATAGCAAGTTGCAATTAGTATTTTTTAAAGTATGCACAGGGTGCCACATTTCCAGCGCAATTTAGAATATATCCAAAGAAGTGGGGCATATAATGTTGGGATGGTAATTTATCATCTCCCGAGAAACACACTGAAAGTTTTACTGCATAGATGCACAGGCAGAAACAAATCTCATCCTCTATTTTAATGGAAAGGAGTTTACTTTAGATATCATTTCCTTCAATGATTTAAATAATTTGTTTATTGGGTAATTTTGTAATTGGAAATACCTACTTCATTTTTAAAACTGTTAGCTATAAAGCCATTACTTGAAATTTGTGGAAATTTTGAACATAAATTTATCTCTGACTTTAATAATACCAGTTTTATATCAAAGAAACAGCAACATAAACAAATATCTGGGTTAAACATCATTCTATGCCTGGATAATAAGAAATATTTCTATAAACATATATTTTAAAGTGGAAAGATCCTCTAAATACCTGTCTTCTATAAGGTCTCTCACTCAGTATTTTCCAGAAAGTTGTGAACTTTCTGTATGAAGAATGAGCTATGTCCTCAAGAACAAGATTACCTCACTAGTTGCTAATGGTGTGGTAAATGTCCAAATACTGCAGACAAGGTAGGCATTGTATGTGAAAGAAACATTTATGTGCTGCTGTTTAAGTGCTATTGACACACTATCCAGGTCATCAGAATTTAGGGCTGAAAAAGATAAAACACTGAGTTTCAAGGAACATGAAATTTTTCTAGAGATAACAAGCATCAAAACTCAATTAAGCTTATATATTTTCATCTTATAAGGATATTAGGTTAAAAACAGGGATGTTTTACTTCCTGATTCCTTTCTTTTGCATTTCTATTGTTTATATATATTCAATATACCTCATTATGGGTTTCATAATATATAGTTTTTAAAATTGTAGTTATTATTTGTGTGGAAATGAGTGCACATGTGTGTATGCATGTGTGTATGTGTGTGTGTGTGTGTGTATGTGTACATGGAATTATCATGGTGCAGGTACAGTCTATATATGCTATTATACAAAACATAATAGGGTTCCAGAGAAGGAACTCAGGTTTGTAGGCTATTGCAGCAAGTACTTTCCGTGATGAGTCATCTCACTGGCCTCAGGAAAATGCTCTCAGTTAAGTGTGTTATGTACTTTGACCATATTCACTCACCTATTTGCCCGTCTCTTTTCTTCATATCATTATTTCCACTTATTGTCTCATAAGCCTGAATTCTATTTTCATGCCATATATATATATATATATATGTATATATATATATATATATAATCTTATGCATTTCTACAAAAATCTGCCATCAAAAAAATGAGAACCCATGATATTGACCTTTCTGAATCTGATATTTTTCATTAATAGTAAGATCTCCAGTGGTAGCCATTTTATTGTAAAACAGTGTGGAATCATTATTCTTCATTGATAAATAAAACTCCGTTTTGTTCACCTACTCAATGTTCTTTAAATAATTATCTGTTGAGTATATATGTTATGCAATATATGAATATACAATAAACAAAGGTTTCATAGAATATTTTATAAGGTTTTTAACCAGTTTTACAAAGCAAAACAGAATTCAGTGCATGATATATCCCATCTAAAAATTATGATTTTCTGATGCAGCCAACTCAAATGAATATGCTGTTTAATAAAACTCTGCCTGACCAATTGAAGATATCTAAACACTGGCATTATTTTTGCACATTATCTCTCACCATAATTTATCTGTGCAGTTGTAAATAATGGCAATAGACTTTATCTGAAGGCTAATAGCCACTACAGATGTTTCTTTCATGTTCACATAAGATACTTTAATTTCATAGGCTATTAACACTTCCATTGTTATTTTCATTGTTTTGTTCCACTTGAGATAGTTATTAGCAACATACTCTAGAAGGAACAGATAGCATGCTACTACTATGGTTGACAGAAGGCAGCTTTAAGTATGTGACACTAATTAAATTGAAACTTCAAATTATAAATGGATTTTTATAACTAATGATGAATGACCATTCTCACAAAACAGTATTCAATTATTTGCTCAAGAGTCACAAGTCCTGCTTTTAATATGCTGTATTAAATCACAAAGAAACTCATTAACAAAGCTCTAATGTCTGCCATGCCAAATGGAAATGATATTAAGTCTTAGGATTTTTCTGCAGACTTGGACAGTTTTCATCTCCCTGACCTAATGACAAATGACTCATGATTTCTGTCTTAAGCACAGCTTGCAATGGCATGATAGTTCCGGTATGATGAGATTTTATAAGCAAATATATCCTTAGAAATCTGAGATTCACTGTTACATTCCAATGCTTCCACAGAGAGATTGTTTTGTGTACGATCTGAGCATTGTTTGATAAATTAAAGCTGATAGGATGGCCAGGAATAACTTGATGTCAGTAAGCTACTCAGTATGGTAAGAACGTTTAGACATGCAACATGACATCTATGTAGTTTAATTAACTAAGTAAACTTCAAAGACACTGGTCTGCAAAACAGAATGATAATTAATTTCTAACATCTCAAGTTTTATGTCAGGTTTGGGAGGATTGAGAGCATTGAATGGGGAGAGGTCGAGAGATTGAAATCCTCAAAGAATCCTCAAAGAATCAATTAAAACTATTTTTTTTTTGTACAAGACAGGGTTTCTCTGTGGCTTTGGAGGATACCCTGGAACTAGATATTGTAGACCAGGTTGGTCTGGAATTCACAGAGATCTGTCTGCATCTGCCCCCTGAGTGCTGGGATTAAAGGCTTGTGCCGCCACCACCACCCGGCTAATGAAAACAATTTTTAAAATATCTTTTTCTCTTGCATGCAAATAACATCTGACAAACAACTTCATTTAAACAGAAAGATTTTTTACATCATCTGATTAATACACTAACCCATTGGTTAGGCTTCTTTGTAGCTCTAAATGGTAAAAAGCAGTGTAATTTTTGGTTCTGCAGGACATAATTATAGTAAGTAGTGTGCACTAATTAACATTCATAGATTACTTTATATAAAGAGGAGGTCTACTGAAATAATTCTTAAATAGTAGAGTTCAGGCCACACTTCATTGTAGTGTTTCACAAGAAACTCACCTCATTTCAAAAGTTTCAAATATGGTTCACAAATACTGTAATGAGCAGATATTTATACCATCACAGTAGTAGATGTCAAATATCAAAGTTTAATAGGGATCAGGATAAACAAATAGGCCAAATAGGTGTTTAATCAGGGAGAAATAACTTACAACCTAGACAGATGAACACCAGCAAGTTCCACTGGAGGCTCTCCTCTCTGCAACCAGCCAGCAAGAGAGAATTCTGGGGCTCCTCCTCAGACCTACTTCCACAGGTCACTTCCACTCCTGGCTCCACCCACAATGGGCGTGGTCAGTGCCACAGAAGCCGACAAAGTGAATATCTCACTGTAATCAAATGTATGTTTACTTTGCTGTCTAGGCTACTGTGAGTGTTTTCATACTAGATGCATAGATATGCTTATGGTATGTTTATCTCAAACTTTCAAGGTACTGGTATTGTTTGATCTTCTGTTGGTTCAAATTTTAGAGTTTAGTCTATTTGTCTACCAACAGATAAATGGATAAAGAAAATGTAGTATGTATACACAATAGAAGTTCATTCAGTCTTACACACACACACACACACACACACACACACACACACACAGTAACTTGGGGAAAATTGGATGGAAGTAAGACAGGCTCATAAAGACAAACATATTTAACGTGATGAATAGATTTAAAACATCTATTTAGATATATCTATATATAATAAACTTATATAACATGGCAGTCGAAGGAGAAACTACTTGAGGAGGTATAAAGAGATTAATGGAGATCTTGAAAACCCAAGAGGAAGATAAAGATAGTAAAGCACATCCTCTGTGTGTCTGAATTTACATTAGTTGTGGTAAGATACTTGTAGGTACTTCTATTAGTATAAGAACATGCCTTAGTTTAATATTCTCATGATAGAACACTGAACAAAAACCAACTTGGGGAGGAAAGTGTTTATTTCAGATTATATATTCTGATCATAGTCCACCATGAAGGGAAGTCAGAGCAAGTCAAGAATGCAGGAGACTGGAGGCAGAAACTTGTGCATAAGCCACAGATGACTGCTGTATCTATTTTGTGAGGCCCTTGAAAGCATCTCCATAACTGGCACCATAGTATATTTGCAGATAAATTGTAACTAGCTTAGTTACTGACTTAATAGCTTTGGCCTTTGATTGGAATCCCTACTTTCAAACTGTTGTAAAGTGTAATTTATTTATAAAGACAAGTGGCCTCAGTAGAATATGTGTGACCTGTTTCATGGAGTCTTTTCTCCTATTTTCTAATTTTAGTGACATTAGCTAGAAGCCAGAGTGATGAATCACAGAATATAATAAATAATGACATGCTGAAGTAATTTGATAATATTTAGTGCTGCTTTATTCTTCACCAATGCACTACTAGCCACTTGTGAGCCAAATGTCTAAGATGTCACCCTTGCCACTGAGGAACTTACAGTCTTTAAATGCCACAGTTCTTTAAATAATCCAATGTATTTCCCTGAGCAGGCTGAGTAAAAGGGTCCTGGAAAATCCATCTACCAAAAATATGTATTTGCATCAAGCAAAGAGTATTCATCACACAATAGCCATCTGTTGAACATCCTAGTGACCATGACTGTTATTAATTTGTCAGATACTGTTTTCAGTTGGCAAAAATCCAATAGTTTAAATTGTTCTAAGGTGGTTTTGGGAGCTAATGGCCATCTGACAAAATTTAAATTTTAATTTATCCTGTAAACACATGGAATGAAATACTTAACATTAACATCTGCTACAATGCCTAAATATATGCAAGAATATTTTGTTTATCTTTTCCCTTCACATTTTCCAGAAAAGCAAAGTTTCCCCACTAACCCTGTGTCTATGCACTTTACCACCTCTAGCATTTCTAATACTACTAGTATTTGTGTTATTAGGTCGTCTCCTAGGACTATACAGTTCAGGTTATGTTGCTCATTTAGGACAGTATATTTCAGAAGAGATTTAATATTGTTAAGATTTTGCTGGATAGAGCCGTGAGGGCATTTGCTTTAGCATGCTATTAATAATGCACATACAGAAAGGGCTTTGTTACTTATGAAGCCAGTATTCTACTGTGGGTTGTCACTACATTAAACGTTGAAACATAATTTTCCTACATGATTGCTATAAGATTATATTGGCAATCAATAATATATATGCATTTAAATGTAAACTTAGCACACAGTATTTAAGTCTCAGTGATCATATGAATTAAATGTTGAGGTAATGCAGAGTATCTGAATTATTATGTCAACTCTTTACACAACCTATAAAGCCAACATGTGTGTGTGTGTTTGTGTGTGTGTGTATATATATATATATACACACACACACATAGACATATATAATACATACAGATGAATGTTTCTTTCTTTATATAATGAGAAGATTTTATTGTTGCTGAGGTAAAATGCACAATTCTTTGTAAATTCAAACAAGGCATTAGTGAGAATCATGCATTTTCACAGCATTCCAAAAGTTCAGTGAGCTCTAAAGATTTAAATGTTGATTTTCATATTAAGTTGAATGTAATTAGAATAGATGCCATTAGGTCTGGTATGGTCTATGTATTCTAGTTTTCTAGTTGCAAGCAATGCACCTACATTTTTTTCACAGACTAAAGATTTTTTTAAATGCTGTTAGCTGCAGCTACTGATAACCTATACATCTTACTATTCCTGTGAGATATTACACTATTTTAGATGAATCAAGTGGTTTCTGATTCTTCAAACATGTGATAATGTATTGATAAAAACAAATTAGAGGCCAAGATGCAGATATTAATGAAAAATTTACTACCTTACTCTTGGGAGAGCTTCCACTTAAGTTTGATGCTTGGTCAAACACAATTAACCCATTTCCCTTCTCCTAGAAAGGAATACTGGAAATGGTCTCTCATCCCAAAATCCTTTACTTTAGGGTTATTGACTCAAAGATTATTTTGAAAGAAAAATTCTAAAACTCTGTTCTTCTGCTAAGACACAGATAATTCCGAAATGAGCTCTTTAGAGAGGCTGCACTATTCAAGTGGAATAATTTTTAAAATGGCATGATTTAAGAGGTAAAATGATGCAAAGTCTTCAACAACTGTAGTCAGGTTTTGTCCTCAGCTCTGGTTCAACAGTGAGTTTAGACTGTGATTTGGGCAGGTGCCCAGCTCTTCAGTACCTCTTCCTTGCATTTGACAGATGGTGGGATGAGACAAAGGTTGCTCAAAGGCTTTTCTCAGAGTCTGCCAGTTGGAGGATGCTAGAGTCAAACATCTGACACCAGGTCTGTTGCTATTTTTACTGAAGCAGAAGTCTGAGAACATTTTGCAGGTACATCCAAAATTGTTCATAAATGTAACTTGTATTGTGTCACTCTATTCAAAGCATAATTCTCTCAGATGCTTTCTGGGAGCATCCTAAATATACCTCATATGTTTGCTAATTATGGTGTATAGCCTTGTTTGTGTAGATCATCACACTCCTGATTTTTACTGGCTAATCTTATAGAAAAGCAAGTTAACAGGAAGAAAAGAGCCTCCAACAAGGACAAAAGAATAACAGGACAAGTTCTATACCCCCCACTTCAATCACTTATCAAGGATCATTACCTTCAAAGTTTAAGATGACTTAATTTTACTGTACCACTTGAAATACAAGCCAAAATCCATGCCTAGTATGTTAGGGAATACTAGTAGCTATCAATAGGGACACAAAATATTTATTCCTCACTCTATATTATGATATCTCTGGCACTGACTTCATGAAGTTAAACTGGTCTTAAGCTTTTATTCCTAGGTTTTTATGCTATATCACATACAAAAACATTAGTGATATTTACATCTTTATTGTATTTGTTTATGCCAATTTTCATCTTTAAATTATTAACTAATTGTAATTATAAATGCAATTCATAATAATCATGTAAAATGCCTATAAATCACCAAAGTCAAAGTTTCATTGAGAAGGACCACTTCTCTAAGACCAAAAGTAAGAGAAAAAATTTAGACTCTTACAAGTGGCTACTTTTGCTAAATCAATTGTGGTAGAGAGTTATTATTTTTGGATGTGTTTTTTGTATACAGTGCATATGCATGCATGTGTTTCATGTGCTCATACAGGTGCTTGAAAGTGAGTGAGTGTGTGTGTGTGTGTGTGTGTGTGTGTGTGTGTGTGTGTGTGTGTGAGGTTAAATATTGGCATCATATGTCTTTCTTGTTCAGTTTCTACTTGGTTGTCTTGGCTCATCTATCCAGCCAGCTTTTCCTGGGAAACTGCCTCAGTCTTCCTAGTGATGATGGGTCATAGAACTTGTCTCTGTGTTATGTGTGCTCTCAAGCCTGACACTACTCCTCACACTTGGGCAACATGCAATTTACATCTGAATCTTTTTTATAGCTCCCCAAACAATTTATCAAGAAACAGCGTTTTCCACTTTGAATAATGTCTCCTTTGTACTCAGTAGTTAGCATATTTTTATCCAAGTATGCTACCTCAAAGACATTGTAAAATGTCAAAGAATGCACTATCTAAACTTCAACTTATGCATGACAAAATTAAAGCCTTAAGAACAATGCAGTTGAAAGAAAGGTAGTGAACACTTCACTCATCATTTTAAAAATTTATCTTTATTTTTGACAATTTCATGCTTGCATATGATATATATATATTATATACTACCAAGCTCTGTTAGCACTGCCCAGATATTCATGGCTGAGATACTACCTAAAGAGTATGGAAAACCTACTAGTGGACAAACTCTCAAGCAATGAATCTCCCCCTCCAAGTTTAGGTTACTTATCTTGAAGGCAATAGAGGGTTTGCCTCATGAGCATTCAATAGATGAGGTATAATTTGCACACGTATCTACAAATAAGTTCATATTCCCATTAGACTATTGGACTATCTACTCTCTTTTTTTGTTGCCCATTTATTTTAATTTTTAAACTTAAAATGTAATTTTAATTCATCTGTTCCCCTCTTCTTTTCCCTTTCTCCAACCCCTCCTGTGCCACTCACCTAGTTCCTTCTCTCTCAATGTTTGGCCTCTCTATTTAAATTAATATTTATGTATAATTATATGAAAGACATTATGGGTCTTTTTAGTGCTGCTTGAGTGAGTATGATTTCAAGTCTAATCACTTGACATCAAATAACCAAATACATGAACCATCCCTGGAGAAGATTAATTAATTGCCAAGTTTTTAGCTGCAGTTACTTGCCTATGATTCTTTGACTGGGACTGGGGCTGCAGGAGAGTTTTCTCTTCCACATAAACAAGTCTATTGATGTTTCCATTGTTCCTTTAATCCTTGGTTAAGTATTCACGATGCTAAGGAATCATGGGTGAAGCTTCCCTATAATTTCCAGGAGACATAATCTCACATCCTCACAGGAGATTCCCTGATAATCTGGATCTTACAGTTTTTCCATGCACTGTTTCACAATATTCCCTGAGTCTTTTGTTCTAGAGATTTGTTATAAGATGTATCCACTGGATCTGAGCATGCCACAATCTGTGTTCTCTGCATATTATTCAGTTGTGAATTTTCTGTAATGGTCTTGGTCTGTCTATTGCAAAGAATGTTTAATTGATAAGGGGTATAGCAACACTTACCTCTGGGAATAAAAATATATATTTAGAACAAGGTTAAGAATTATACCAGTGTACAACTTGACTAGGCCAAGGAAGTTAGCAAAGTTCCAGGCACAGGCATAATTTTTCTTCTATTTAACAGGCCTTAAAACCAATTACATAGCTATTGATTATCCCCAAGAAATGAGTGCCTCTATTGTACCCTTTGATATTTTTTGCCATGTTGATCATTGCTGTGGTTCATACACTTCACTGTGGAGTAGCACTAGTGATAGTTTCCCTCTCTTGACAATTTGATAGCAACTTCCAATTGTATGAAATCTAGGCTTCAGGGAGGAGGCTTTCAGGTAAGACACAGTTCAGGTCATCAGAGTCCTTTGTCCTAAGTATACTTATAAGTATTATATATAATGTAAGATAAAATATAATATGATTTCTATGACTTTTAAAACATTCTAAGTGTCATTCTCCCCTCAGGATATAGACTTAGTTGTTAGAAAAAATTCCAATATTAATTTTTTTTACAAAAGCTGTAATTTTAGTTTTGGATAATCATTGTCCAAATCCATCTTCCACTATGACACTGTCACAGACTTTTATGAACTTGACATCTCTCCTCTGCAGGTGATTGTCCCCAGGCAAGCTTTTCTCAGTTTTAGCTACTGATTTGGAACATAATTTCTACATTTCAACCACTTTACTTTCCTTGTGTAGAATGAGAATTCTTTGTTGATTTCATTGAACATAGTACCTAACACAGGCAAGGGCAATCTAACTGAGTGATTTTGATCTGTGAATATAATTGACAAATAATGACTTGAGGATAATTTCAGATCCACACTGGAAGTTGACAAAAACATGAAAACACACAGAGATTTCTAAGACTGGAGAATTCAAATGTGATATTAACAAATTATCTTGTATAGTACTGAAGTGGAAAAAAAAGGATTTGGTATGTTTATAGGGATATGCCTGGGATAATAATTATTACACTCAAGTGGTGTTTTAATAGATAAGACTTATATGGTGATAGAGTTGTTCTTGGGGACAGGCAGATGGCCCAGTGAGTAAGTATACTTTTCCAGAACATTTGAGGACCCACATTCAAATACATGGAAGCAACACAAAACAATACTTGAATAAATGTGTTGTGCCAGCTCTTACCAGGGGGCAGGAGGTGAAGACAGTGTTCATAGCAGAAAAAAAGCACAAAGACAGGTGAGAAAAAAATATCCAAGTGTACATGTATACATATAGTGCACACTCACACACACATATATATGTATATATGTATATATGTATGCATATATGTGTAAAAACATGTAACCCATATATAAATTAAGAAAAAAATTGGTACAAAAGATATGCATGACTGAATAAGACGGGATAGTGCAAAGAATCTTCACAAATGATATTATACTTTGTCTTTGAGTAGAAAGAAGGAAAATAGATATTTCAATCAATATCTGCTATTAGTAATAGCCAGTTCAAAATAATCTATATCCGACAGAACACATTTTAAATTTATAATTTTAAAACATATGCATAATAATTACAAATATACGCAGGAAATATATAATAATTTAAATACACAACACACACATGCACACACATAATCAGAGGTATGAAATTTATATATTTTATTTTTTATTCCAGATTAAAACATGGTATTTTTAGAATGGTAAGACAAAAAGTGGAGAAGGAAATTCCTTTTTTTTCGGCTAGTCATTACATTTTAAAATATAACTTAACATCTATCATTAAACACATTTACAATCTATTGTTATTGTAGAATACCAACAAAAATAATGTTCATAATTATTTAAATTGTTCATGATCATACTTTGTTGACAGAAACCATTGCTAAACTTTCTCCATGGCAATGCCAAGAACCTAACAAAAAGTTGGAGTAAGAAAAGAAAATCCTGAAGTGGAGTTGATGGTCAGTGCCTGTGAGGCAATGTCAAAAGGGTCAATGAGAGTAGCATGCCAAGAAGAAGCTATGTACAACCTGTATTTTCTTTTAGAACAGTAAATTTTTTCTATGTAAGAACTTCAAAGACAAAATATCTGAATACAACTCTTGGACCTTCGAAATATTAGCTATGGCTACATATGATACAGCTCAAACTTATGTTTCTGCTTCCTCATTTGTAAAACTCTAATAGTAGTGAAAGATATATTTAGAAGAATGAGTTAATATTCATACATTTTGACCACTTCTGGATGGATGAACAGCATGTAGTGATATTTGCTACATTATCAACAAAGCTAAGGCCACTTTTTTAAAAAAAGAAAAAAAAACTTATTTTATTTATTTATTTATTTTTACATATCAATTCCAGTTCCCTCTCCTCCCTACCTTCCTTTCTCTCTCCTTTCTTCCTTTCCTCCCTCCCTTCCTCTTTCCCTCTCTTCCCCCTCACATGCACCTCTACCACCCTCCCCTACTATCCCCTCACCCCAGTACTCCACATGTAGGGTGAAGTCATCCAGGAGGGGTCATATAAATCTGTCAAGTCATTTGAAGTAGGGGCTAGGACTTCTCTCCTGTCTCTAGGTTAAGGGAATATCCTTCCATGGAACATGTGCCCTCAAGGTTCTTTTGTGTACCAGGAATACATCCTGGTTCCACTGTCTAAGGTCCTTTAGACTGCTCTGGCCTTCTAGCTGAGACCCATGTTCAGGGGGTCTGAGTCAGTCCCATTGAAAAACACATCTCTTTTGTTTTCAGGCCAGAGTAGATACAAAAATCCATCATAGTTGCCATTGAGGAAAACGGAGACTATGTAGCAACCCTTCTGCAGGATTGAAGCAAAGGAAGTCAGGATCAAATATATTGAGTGGTGAGATCATACTACTGAAGTCAAAGACAGTTTTATAGAAACCATTTCAATGTTCTGGGGGTATTTACAACAGCACATGAAGCAGATCCCACTTTAAGGCATGAGACAGACAGGGTGTTTGTTGCTGAGATGAGCTACACGGGGATTGGTTATCTTTGGTGTGGAGAAATCATATGACCTTGCAATAACTGACAATGTGTTGACTATAAGTTAGTCACTGTATTGGCAGCTTGGAAGCAGCAGTTATGCTGGATTGAGGTGGGTGTTTAGAAATGGTTTGGAGTCTTTTTGAAGGATTGGATCTCTGTTAAAACTTTATTCCCCTAACAGTTTCACTGATGCTATAATAGACAGTGAAGGATATAAAGGGATACCATTGTGAAAAGTTATTTCACCAGGTAGGAAACTTGCAAGGGGATTTATATTTCAAAATGACAGTGTTCTGAAATGCACATCAAAAAAAAAAAAAACATCTTGAGAAAAACATGTGCAGAGTTGCAGCATTTCTCAGAACCTCAGGTAAAAGGAAGAAAAGGACAATAGAGAGAGAGCCTTTTACTATCTGGGGTTTGTAGTCTTCAGTGGAGCCTATATACACAGAGTGAAGTATAAAATTAACATCAACCACAATGTCAATTTCAGACTAACAAAACATCCATATTAAAGAAAAGATGTACATATTCTGTAATTCCCTTTCAACAATCCCAGGCTTCTGTGTATGCCCTTGTTTTTTTTAGCCATTAATGATGCAAATAACATTTGGTGAGTTGTAGCATCATGGCTTCAGATACTAATACCAGTAGGTGAATTATGCCAAGAACTATACCAAGAAACTAAATGTATCCAAAGCACAACAATTGTAGTTTTGGAAGTAACTGTGCTAGGGTATGATATACCTTCAGTGAGCTCTGTTGCCCTGCTGTGTTATTTTCATTTGGAGAAACATTCTTTAAAGATTCAGACTTAATTTATGGCCTAATTCTTAATTTGGTGTTCAGTTTTAGCATGGCTCAATTTTCCCTTATTACATAAAAAAAAACCAAATAGTATTCATCATTGAATTGTAAAAACTCAATCTTTTCTTATATAGCATGTGCTAACATCATATGTTTGTGGATGGTTGAACCCTTTGGACACAGTTTTATTCTGTAAGTATTATAGATCATATGTTTAAGGGAAAATAGAGAAAAGTTTGACCTTGGGAGAAGCAACCTTCTGTGTTCTTCCCACTCATCAACCAACTTCCTTTTCAAGCCACTGTTTCCTGCTCACAGTGTATACTGGAGCGGTTGATGGGAACTTGACCTTTCCTGCACTAGTGCTTCTAAGTTACTTTGGAGCAGTAATATGAGGACACTAATAGAAAAAGAGAGTCAAACCAGTTCTACCCTTACAACTTAATTAAAACTGATGGCAGAGCTGTTGCTCTACTTGAAGACAAATAAAAGCAGCAGAAGAAGGAGATGTTGTGAGAATCTAAAGACTTTGGTTTTGAACTGCCTGTGCTGCCAATTTCCAAGAGACAAAGCTTTTCAATCAACATTCTAAGCTATTAATTTTAAAAAAAGGATATATGGAGATGTTGTAGAGAATGAAAATAAATGTGTGAAAGTTAAGCACACACATTTATGTTTCTATGCATTTTTGAGTTACAAGAAATAACACATTAAGTAGAAATTTGTAGCCCATCTACCAGATTCTCAGGCCCCATATTCAGACTCACAGTTAATGAGACTGTTCATTCAGTATACATTATTATACATAGCAAATTGAGAAAATACTGTAACCAAGCTGTGTGATCAGCAACCACTTTTTCATTGGTGTCCGGTCTACCAGTTGTCACATTTGAACACCAAGTAACAGAAATCAAATGCTTTTTGAATAATTCCTCATAATTTGCATCTAGTTCTCCTTTCTTAATTTTCCTGGCTTTAGTTTTTTTTTTCTCTTCTTAATAATAGCTCTGTGCATATGAACATGTACACCAACCCACACACAAAGTCACAGACATTTTTACAAACAAGCATTTCTAGCATGAGGCAATATACCACTGCTTATATTGATTAGGATTGTTAGCATTGTCCTTGTTAGAATGACAAAGCATTTGACTGTAGCTAAATGATGCTACATGGCCTGTTTGTTCAGGGGCTTTTGTGTGTGTGTGAAAGTATTTCTAGAAAAAGAGACAATAGGCTTTGTTGTTTTAAGGATTTTTTTTGGAGGGTCCCAGGATTACTCAAATTATGGATTGCAAAGTACAACACCACAGACAGCACCTGGAAGATGATAGAGATGCAGATTTCTGACCCTGGCCAGCATCTACTGAATCACAATCTCCATTCTATAGTGCACATTTAGAGAACTAAATTTGACACTTTTCAATCCCGTTTGTTTTCTTCGCAATGAAATTTAATGCTGCATTTGCTAAGTAGACATAAAAATAACAAATAGACTAAATTATGCCAACATTTGCCACATACTGAAAAATAGTGTTATTTGTGGGTGCATATGGCAGGATACCTCAGATTCTACAGCAGGGTTCTGAGGCAGGAACTGATCAAAAGTCTAATATGAAATGGAAGGAAATATTGGTAAGAGCTTTAATCCATGAGACTAATAAAACCTAATGCTTCCAAGATAATTTTACATATAAATGAGGCATCTTTAAAGAAATGCTATGGGTTATTCTTTCTATGTTCAGTTCGGTGCTATTTTCTTGTAATTGCTCTCATTTATCATCTTCATTGGGTTGAAGAGAACACAGGGGAAATCCTATGTAAGTTCTCCTGGGGCTTTTATACATTCTTTGTATTTCTGGCAGCAGAATATTATTTTCTGTTCCCCAAATAGTATGTGCCTATGTAAGTGCTCACACTCAGGTCCTCAAGGGTCAGTCTTCTGTGATGTTTCAGTTTCTCTCTGTTAGTGGCACTGAATTTGCAAACAAATTGTTTAGCATTTATTTGCATCATGTGCATTAGCATTAAAGGAAGACAATATGCTCTTTTCCTTTTTATTTCATGTGGGTATTCCAACGTTCACAGAGTAAATACTGTGTTTGCAATTAGGTCCATGTGTATCCTGGCCAGCTTCATTAACCAATGCCTGCAAGATTCTGTGGATGCTTGCTTTTTCTTCTTTCTTCTCACCTATGTTCTGGTGTCCTTTTATCTATGCATCAGGCATCATACATATGCAAACTCATAGATATGAAATGCTGTGAAGGCATCCTATAGATAAGCTTACCCAGAAGTGAATCAGTGTTTTATTTTGCAAACAAACCTGATAAAATTATCAGGTGTAATAGAGACTGCCCAGCATGGCTAAAACATGAGCTGCGGGACAAAATAGGATGGACAGTGGGCCCTCTCTGGGTCCAGTGATTTTGGAAGTTATTTGAGTTAACATGTGAATTCCAACTGCTTTCACTCCTTTTCTATATTGCTCACTATAGACCATTAAAAGCCTCTTTGTTGTTTCCATTTTATTAACTTCCTGACTGAAGGATGTTCCTAAAGGAGATAAATCATTAGAATTGACAGACACACCAGACATACACACACACACACACACACACACACACACACACACACACACACACACAAGCATCTTACAGTTATCCGAATAACATCTTACAGTGATCCCAATGACAAATATTTTCAGTTCATTAATTTCTAAGATATTCAGGAGTCTGGTTAATGGACTGGTGCTATTGACACCATTAGTACTATATTAAGGTTCCATACGTGTGTTTACTTCTTAACTTTACTATTACTCCATTATTCTTAAACAATACATAGCCTTCCATAAACTACACTGTGAAGGGTTGATCATTTCATAAAATCTGAAAGTGACTACTTGCCGAATGATATTTGTTAAGAAGGAGAAAGCTGCTTTGCCAGTCCTCTCCTTTGCTGCATGCATGTTGCATATTTAACCATTACCTTTCAGATAAATTGAAGGTATTCATCTGTATTTGACACATGCTGAACTAGTAGCTGAGAAGGCATATGGCCTTACTGCTAGGCCCACATGAGAATTTTTCTGGGACCTCACAGGACAGATTCTAAATGAGTACTTGATCTCAAACTCAACTAGTTCAGGCTTGTATTTGATGAGTAGCTGATGAAGAAGAGGTGGCTGCCCTTCCTTTCTGGGTTTATGATTACTTCAAAGTTATTTGGTCCTCTGTTAGGAAATATGTAGTGAACATGTTACTGACAGAGGTTAGGCGGTAAAATCAGAACCTGGAATACAAAAAGACAGCTTTTGTGCTGGTTTTCAACCTGTTATGTTGGCATTCTTGCTGCTGGGCTCTGTCTTGCTTAACCAACCAGGTATACATGAGACTAGAGAAAGTGGCAGAACCAGTGTGGCTTCCTCACAGACAGGAGTCAGTTTCTATGAGGCTAAGTTTCCTGACCCAAGAGGATTACTCTTCAGTGTGGATATGGTAATGGACTCCTCAGTTTTCTGGAGGAAATACTGCCAGAGAAGGGGAATCCAACTGATCATTTTAAGAATTGAGCTGTTCTTATGAAATGCACACCATTGAAATGGATTTGAATCCAGAATATTATTGGACAATTTAGATTCAGCTTTCTGTGAGCAAAGCAAAACATGTTGGAAATATGTTCATAATTAAAGCTTGTTTTCAATAAACAGCAATACCTGTGGCCCAGCTGATATATACCAGATAAATATGAGACATTCATTAATTTTGATACAATATTAATGCAGTGCTACTTTTTATTGGAAGCAGAAGTTTCTTGGTGCATTTATGGAGCTTCTGAAATTGTGAAACAATTCTATGTTCCTTCAGATACAAATTGTGAGAGGCTGTGCTAGCACCATTCACATTACATACCTATCATCCTGCCTCATATGCCTCCCTTTTGCTATCTTTGGCTCCATCTCCCAATTCTATATTTCAACAGTCCCGGAAACACAGAAACACAGAATGCATAAACACAATGCAAGAAGTTATGGTCTTCCATAGCTGGCAGGATTTGCCTCTTTTTTTCCTCTAGCTATTGACAGATGATAGAGCCTGTAGAGTGTATGCCATGTGTTAACTGTGGACAAATAGCTGTATCTATGTGCAAAAGCTTTGGCTCAGAAATGTAAGAGTTCTGACAGTGAATTGATGGTGATGATGGTGATAGGTAACTTGCTGTTATTTGTTTTCCTCAAGATTCTTTGTACTGATCTTTATTAAGAAGAAACAAAGTTAAATCAAGCAGACTGACACACATAGTAAGGCTTCATTGCCATTTTTGAGATCATTTCACAAAATAATATAGTGACAGGGAAACCAGGATTTGAATAAATAAGGTATCTAAATTCAAATAACAGCATTACTTTGTGACCTTGAAGGAAGTATTTAACCTTTCCAATCTTCAATTTTATCATCTATATAATAGCAATTATAATAGCTAGCTCATGGTTTTCCTGCAAGAATTTAATTAGATAATGGACATTATGTGCTTACCACAGAGACAGGGACATAGAAGGCACTCAATACACAGCAATTATCCTGTAACTGTGACGTTTATAGAATATAATCATGAACAAACTGTTTTGTAAAGTGCATCATGAAGTAATTTTCAGAGTTAACATCACTTTGAATTACATTAAAATTAAATTTTGAAGAACATCTTTCGTTTAAAGCATTTCACCTTTTGTCTAACACATATAGTCTATGTAGTCTATGACTACAGCAGGGGTAGCATCCGTAAGAGTGTTTCACTCACTATGGCTCTTAACAGTGTGTCCTGCTCACAATCATAAACTATTTTATTTTAAAATCACTTTAATTTTGTATTGTAATTTTTTGAGAATATCAAAAAATTGCAGCATTTCTTCTTTCTCTTTCCTTCCTTTAAACATTCCCATAAACTTGCTCTTTATCAAATTAATGGCATCTTTCATCACTAGTTGTTAGCATATGCATATATAATAAATAAAACCTGTTCAGTCTATTTACTGTTACTACTATGTAAGTTTTTAAGGATGACCTTTTAGTATTGGATAACTAATTGTTATCCATTCCTTAGCTGACTTTGTGTAAAGTTGTAGTTCCTTGTGTAGAGTTAAATCTCATGGGCTTTCCAACATTTACTTTGGCATATCTATTGGTGTTTGAAGGCAGGGATTAATGATTCTACCACACCCAAGACAAATGATAATTAGGTATTTATTAGGGATGCACTTACACAAATAATAGTAAATAACCACTGAGGTCTTCCTGCTCCAGAAGATGCAATTTCTGCCCTTCCAAAGCTCCTACTACCACTCCTCTATTGTATAAGGGGTCATGTGTGAACACCTGAAACCACACCCAAAGGGTGTGGCCACTACTGCTAGTTCACTGGCAAAGCAAGATGCCACTACAGGTGTTGTCTTCATTTACCACATGTTTAGGCGAACACACTGATGAAACTTCATGGTTAACCTTGTGACATTATTGAAAGACACAACTGTCTTAGGTTTACTACTGTTATTATGAAGCACCAGTACCAAGGAAAGTTATAGAAGAAAACATTTAATTGGGATTTGCTTACAGTGTCAAAGGGTTAGTCCAGGAGCTTCATGGCAGCAGGCAGGGAGGCATGGCTCTGGAACAGTAGCTGAGAGCTTACATCCTAATCCACAGGCAGGAGGCAAAGAAAAACAGGGTCTACTGTGGGCTTTTGAACCTTACAGCTCACCCACAATGACACACTTCCTTAACACAGCCATATTTCCTAATCCTTCTTAACACTCCTGGTTGAGGATTCAGACAATATAATTTGTGAGACTATGGGGTTTGTTTTCATTTAAACCACTACAAAAAACCTCACAGCAAACTCCATGGTCATCTGGTTTTTATAAAGTTTTAGCTCCCTCATCCATAAAGATTCTTGAGCTTTAGGGATGAAAGTGGTTTGTGGATGCATCCATTGGAACTGGGCTCTACAGATCTGCAATTAGATTGCTCATGATTTTCTGTAGTGGTTCCTTTCTGTTGCAAAGAGAAGCTTCCTTGATGTGGATGCAAACTGCACTCATCTGTGGGTATAAGGATATAAATTTAGATGTTGTTGGGGAAACATTCTGGTTTAGTAAAGTGGTGGTAGTAGATTCTTCTCTAAGATTCATGATTTCATTAGCCCTGTGTAATATAGGCTAGTTTTCCAATACCAGCCATGATTTAATCTCATGTTGAGCAAGTCTGAAGTCCAGTTGGAGAGGTATTGCTTATCAACAAGATCTGCATGACACTGCCATGCTTTAGGGTTATCATATCATACAGGTCATTTATATGGTTTGTAGTCACCATAGCTGAGTGGGAATGTCAGTTGATTCCTTCCTGGGGAAGCTTGCATGGCACTTTCTGGTATCAGGAAAGCTTGTCCTTGTAGAGGATGCTACCAAGTAAGTCCCAGCTCAAAGTCCTCTGTGCTGTTTCTTAAGTGCATTATGTCTTTCTCCAGCAATAGAAATTTGATTTCCACATTTGGGGGACACCAAAGGGTTAAATAGCAATAGGCTGTATGTTTCGCGAGTCTCTTAATCACCCCAGACTAACAACTTAGAAGAGAGGTTGTCATGTCTTATTAGATTTTTTTATTAAGTGGTCCTTGGTTTTTTCAGGGTGAATTACCATTCCAGATAAGAAAATTCATTAAAACATATATATCACATTATAGATTTCTTTTTAGATAGAGTTAATGCTATTATTTCTTATGCCCTCCTTCAGACATCTTTATATCTTTATTGTCTTGTTACCCTTCCCTTCCTAATTCTATAAAAATCATTAACCATATTCTCATAGCCTGTTTCAACAAGGGAATGACACACACCCTGACAGACTACCCTCAAAATAAATTTGTAGACTACCTAAACTTCTAAATTATTGTTTATTTGTTTAAGCCCACAGTCAATTGAAATACAGTGAGGAAAATGGGAAGCATATATTCATATCCTCCCACTTTTATTTTATTCATTCACTCCTGGTAGATTTTCCTTGATTGCAATAGTGAGAAAGCAATGTCAACTGAAGAACTGTGCTATGTTCCATGAGAATCTACAAAGGTCTTGCTACTTGTGGTATGTAGTGACCATAGATAATATAGGCCACTTTTCTCTGTAAATCATAAAGGTAGACTTCTGAGTGCTGTCTTCTTTTAGAGGTGCAAAATACGTCTCCTTTCAAGGTGTATGCAGTTAATTCCATTTTGGATAAATTCTGAAGAAGAAATAAGCCAACTAAAAGAAAAGACAGTGTTCTTTACCTTTACATTTCAAATGAAGGAAGGCAGTAGCAGATTGCATTTTCTAAACTGGGTGTCAAACATCAAGAGTTGGTTTGCTTGTTTTATTTGGGAGAAGAGTAACTAAATTTCCATGAACCTCATTAGCCATTGATAAATCCAGAATTCCAATGAATTCAGTTGACTAACACGCTATCACCTTAAAACTTCTCTTCAGTTACTCACTTGATGCTAATCTGCTCTTGGTTTTTAGGTCTTAACTGGAAACCTGCATCTAATCTTTAATTACTTTTGGCTGCAACTGAAGATTCTGGAAAATGAATCCTCTTCCTTTGCAAGAAGTGTCTCTCTTGACAGCACTGCACAGCAGTGTCCCCTTGTAGATAACATTGAATTTAGAAGCACTTCTTACATGCATGGACCCAGATATCTGCCATAAGGACCAGTAGTAGACTATTGTTCTGAAATATCCCTTGTATTAGTGAGCAAAATCCCTGTCCTCTGGCAGGTCTATTTTCTTGGTCTTGTCCTTGCCTATCTAGTGTCTGGTACTTAGAGGGCTTCATATCAAGGAGTCCTGTTTTATTCTAGAATTTCAGGCTTTCCTTGCTTTCCTGAAAGTCTCAACCATAGCCAAGAGTTATTATGCTATCACAGGAAGTGTGGACATCAAGGGGGGCAAAGCACTTGCTTCAGAAGTGACGAATGCAGCTTCTTTTTTGTGTTAAAAAGATATCCACAAACTGGGATATCCACAAAGCTTCAAACCAGAACCATATTATCTTCAAATTATGTAATATCTTTGGAGTAGCAACACAAATTTCTTTATTTGTTTGATTACAAGAGGTTATGGGCTTGTCTTTGATCTCAAAATTACTTTATAATATTTTTATGATTGGAATTGAATCAAGGGCTGTGCACATCCTTAGCTACATGCTCAACTTGCCTTAATATAATTCTGTGTGTGTTACTGCAGCCAACAAGATGATATTTTAATTTGTGGGGAAAACAAAAGAAATTTATAGTGTTTCAAACATAATTATAGTTGAATGTATGAATTTCTAAATAAAGCAGTGTTGACATACCATTCAGCAGAATTATCTATGACTTAATTATACACTAAGATTTCTAGAGACCCAGTCACCTGACTATAGTAGTTTAATATCTTCTATCTATACAAATTCTGCTGTATTTCTCACAAGTATATGCTCAGCTCTCCCAGAGCATATCAATATTTTCTGGAGAGGAAGAGTGGAGGATGTGAAACAATTAAATAAGCACTGAACATGTAATGTCCTGTTAGCACTGAGTTTATTGAAGGCAATGTGACAGAGACAATAACATATATGACAATATTTAATCTACTTTGTAATCTATTTTTCCTTATATTGGAAGGTCAAAGGCAGAACAGTCAGTTGGCCACATCCATGTTTTATTCTGAAGGCTATATTTAAAGTCAAAATGTTGCGGGTGACAGTATACTAACATTTCCTTGTGAATTTGAAGCATGTTGCTTTTCCAGTTGCAATTTTGGAGAGTGTTATAGTTTCATATGTATGTACTACGTAAATGCCAAAGTCAACAAAATGCTCGAAAATCACTTGATATACTCTCAAATCACCAATACACATATACAAGACACATAAACATGAAATTATTTTTATGATCTAGTTTTAGTATCTTTAAAATATATATGTGTAAGTGTTGGTCACATGCATGAGGGTGCTCACAGAGGTTGAAAAGAGCACCTAAGCTTTCACTTCGAAATACAAAGTATTGTAAGCAACCTCATGTATATGCTAAGGACAGAAGCAGTGTCTTCTTGAAGATAAGTAGATGTTCTTAAACAATGACTTGTTTCTTGGGCTCTGAGACACCATTTTAGCACAGTATGTCATTAGATGTGATTTAGAATTTCTTAATAAAAGAATTGTACTGTCATGTATTTACTTACAGATTTATCATAGTCCTCAGTGTGGATCGTGGTCATGGCAACATTGCTTTAATATGGTACAATCTTCCTAAGTGCTCAACCATGCTTTGGAACATTAAATTTATATAGCTATTTGTGCTACATGCAACTATCTCTATCAATGAAACTTCTTAACATCAGGAGTAATAAGAAAAGATTTGAAACAAACACTGAACACATGTTGGCATGTACAAACTTTTCTTCCCCAGAGCTTGTGGAAAACAGGAAGAGGTCAAAAATGGCTTAAGGGGAGGCATTAGGCAAAATCAATCATCTTTACAACTCTTGGGATTTGTCAATTTCAACAGCATCCATTTGAAATATGTAAACAAATAATCCATTACAGAACCTGTTTTCCTCAGAAATTATGTAGTTTACTGGAATTGTGACTAGATTGAGTGTGCATGAGGATTTAGAAAGTTTTATTCATATTTCTCTTTCCTCAAGTGTACTTACATAGATTATTCTAGCAAATGATGAGTCAACATCGATTTATACAGAAGTTCACAAATCTAATTTTAATTATTTTTTAAATACTATAAATTTGTTTTGTTTTCTCCTTCAACTGAAATACCATAGTTTTGTTGGCTGGAGCAGTACATGAAAAATTAAGCTATAGGAGGTTGAGGATGTTGCTATGTATGTGAAAAAGCCCCAGTTCTACCCTAAACATAAAATATAAAGTAAATTTGTAATCAAAGATAAGATCATAAACTCATGGAATCAAGCAAATAAAGAAAAGTGTGTATCCCTACAGTAAAGAAAGTACAGAGCCAGTGTTATGTTTAATGTCAGCAGGTGTGAATGTGTGGATGTGTTTACAACCTGGTATTCTGTTTTATATCAGTAGGTGTGCATGTGTACATTTGTACATGATCCAGTTTTCTGTTTAATGTAACTGTAAATGTGTACATAAGGCATCTTTACTCTACATGCCAATAATCTGAAAGTACATGAAGCAATCATGCCATGTGGTTTTCCTGAAGATCTAGATTGCTGTAATTAATTCTTAGGTCCTGATGATTATACTAATGTAATATTTCTATACACATAATTACATAGGAATCACTTTTCCATTTCTAAACTTTAAGAGGATAAGCTTTTTATAATATATTTGAATAAATATAATTTGGGGGTGAATAAGCATTCCTTATAATAAAAACTGAAAATACAGATAGAAAATATTAAGTAACTATGAAAAGTATAATGGTTCTTTGAAATCATATAATTAAGATACATTGCCATTAAATACTTGTTTTAAAATGCCTATAGGAAGTTAACTTTAAGATACTTGACATAAATTCTTAAGAGCCATGGAGTCTTAAAATAATTAAAAAAAAAAATGTTCACACCATTACATATTCCACAGCTCAAAGTTGTTAGACACCCTACGAATAGAAAAAATCCTGTATCTTCTGCTGTATTAAACATTACTTAAAACTGATTTTTACATGATTCTAAAAATTGTAATACAATTTTAATATTTAAATTGAGCATCCAAATAAAATAAAATCCAAAATTTTCTTATTTTAAGCTTCTTAATCTTACAGTCATGTTTTTGTTTGAAATCATTTCTTAACATTTGCAGGCTAGCCACCATCATATTCTCCTTCCTGCATTATGATACACCATATTTTAAGTTGAGGATAGAAGAAACAAAAGCAATGGTTATCAGTAAGTTAATGCCCAATTGCATTTATGGCAACAATTTAAGAACATTCGGAGATCTATACATCATAAAAGGTAAAACTTTAATACAAGCAGTGTCACAGAAAAGTCACATATCGTAGAACATTGCCATCTCCCAAAAAGGTTGCATTTACAAGGTGCATTGGAAACTCACTATTCCATTTGCACCTATTACAATTTTCTAATGTAGATGCTATCATTATTTCTGTTTTTCAGTGAGGTAAGTGCTATACTAAGCTTAGATGCTCACTAAGTAGGTATAGAAACAAATGCAGGGTCTAGTCTTCAAATCTAATGTGCTTTCCACATAGTGCTACATATTTTTTTATTAAGTAAAAGTGAGGCCCTAGGCAAGGTTAAAATTCACATTGTAGGCTTGTGTGGGGAAAGGAAAAAAGTTACGGTTTGCATTCTAGATGGTTTCTTCACATAAAGAAAACTAAACAGGTGAGAGTAAATATAGTATGTAATGGCATCAAAAAGCAACACTGAATGAAGCATGAGATAAATCTCAATAGTAGTTGTAAGCAAAGCTCATTAAATTTCAATTAGACAATGAAATCAAGCCAAGAAAATTTCTTTTAGACTTGGCCAGAAATTCAGAATTATTATAAATTGGAAGTAGATGTAGGATGACATTTCAATTAGTAGAATTTTGTCAATTAATTGTGTTAATGTGAGAAAAATTTAAGTTCTTGTGGGTCAGCAAAAGAATAAAAATTAGCAGTGCTCTATACTCTGTGTTCTTTCAAACAACTGAATATCAAGTGCACATTGTGTGTCAGGAGATTATATCATGAAGATGAAAAATAAATAATCACTAGTAACAGCTCAGAGCCTATTGCTGAACTAAAATGATTGAAAATAAAGGCCATGGTACAATTCAGAGTGATGGATTACACTGTGGAGCAGTATAGGAAACCTTTCAGCAAATATATGATCATGCATCACTGAAGACCCTGCTTTCTTGGCTGATGATATTCGGATGTAGAAATTCATGTATGAAATGCATGTGCATTGTATGTAGGAATGCTCGAAAAATGTAGAAAAAAAGTCATAATAATATGGTCGGGGCAAGAAGCAGAAGACAGAAACGTGCGGTGCATTTAAGCAGGAATCCAGGGATGTTTCTGAAGGGATCTGGGTCCTTATGATTTGTTGTAGATTTAAAAAAAAACAATTTAACATTTGGTTTTACAATTTACTGATTGAGGATATCCCATAAATAATGCACAGTATATCATGTTGGGCATAATTTAAGTCTCTGTAAGAATGACCATTTTCCTCTTTGTACTAGACCTTTTGGGTTTTTATGTTGTTTTCTGGTTTTGTTTTGTTTTGTTTCTGTTATAGGTTAAACTTTATTGTACTGAGGAAAACTAACTCAGCAGAATGTTGAGAGTGGAACAAATTCAGAGAACAAGCATGTAGTATGCCCAGTCTAATCTCTGAATATATGTTCAACAGTGTATTTTAAAGTACAAAACACAGCTGCTATTTGAAAAAAAAAAACAATACTCACTTAGCAAAAGTATCTTACATGTTAAGAGAATTTACTGAACTTCAGAAAGTGGGCATAGCACAGCTGGAAAGTGAACACTGGAAAGAGACAGGAGTGATTCTTGGTAGGAGAAGGAGCAGACAGTGGACTACAGCAGCAGCCTGCAAGGAAAGCTTAGAATTGGAGACTGATACTGCTTCTTCTACAACATTTGTCTGCTCCACTAATCAAAGAACTAACTCAGTATCTTTACTTAGACAAAACATTTGGTGTGACTTGTGTCTTCTCTTACATCTTATTGCTGAATAGAGAAAAAATATTTTCTCCATATTCAAAATGCAATTTAGCCTTTAAAAGAATACAGAAAAATTATATCAACCTAGGAGGCTTGTTTGTTAAGCAAGGCTTAGTTTTACAAATTAAGTCTATTTCAACTAATTGGACAGATTATGTAATTTTAAGCACAAATACTGCTTGGGAGTATTGCTATAGTATAAATCTTTTAAAGGAAGAATATATTTCATTTAAATATTAATAAAGTACTTAGTAACTTAAAATACTTTAGTGTATTGAAAAGAGTTTAGATTAAAATAATTTTCATTATACTTTCTGAAATTTCCACTTGTTACCTTGTCCTCAAACCCATCCCAGCATTTTTAACTCTTCATGTTTCAGCAACTACAAAAAGCAGTGTCATGTTTTAATATCCTGAAGACATCAAACTTGCCCTATGTTATGTTAAGTTGATGATGCTGATGAGTCATTGAAGAAACGAACCATTGCATATCTCAGCACTACATCCAGCATCTATCACTACATACTTCCCCCACACATACTTCTTCTCTGAATGAGAAAAAGCTATGATAGCACTGTTTTGGGTGGGGTGTCTGGGTATCATGTACATATGTGTATAGATTTTTCTCTGTTCCAAATAAATAATTCTGGCACTGATCAAAAGAATTATTACTTCATTCAGTAGTGGGCTTAACTCTCAAACTGGAGAGCCATTTCTACAAAGACCCTCTGATTTTATGAGACTGTCTTAATATACTTTAGCATGAGAGTCTTGGAAGGATAGATTGAAGCCTAGACAGCAAAGCTCTAGCTACACTGCTGTTTCTATGGTAACAGTAAAGAAGGCAAGAGTGAAGACTTCCACTACTGGTGTTCAAGAAAAGCACACAATTCCCTGCTTCTAACCACCTTCTTTTTTGTTACACAGTGTTAGTGCAAGGAGTCTCTAATTTCTACATATTGCTTTTTAATTATTGATATATGTCTCTGTTTCATAATCTGTAAAATATTGGCCTTACTTCTGGAGCCAAATGTACCTTTACTTTCTGTAATCTTCTTTAGTTACACAGACATATTAAAATAGATGCTCAGACTTTCCTTGTCCTACTCAGACATTAATTTTCATTGAACAATTGCAATTTTAATTACTAATTCATTTATATTTTCTTACTAAAACTTTTCTCAAATCTCCCAAAATTAAATACCCATTTTGAATTATACTCATACCATTATACACCACTGGCCTAAACACCAGTGTTGCATTTATGCCTAATTTTAACTTTTAAACAAAAACACGATTTTAAAAAGTTCATTTATAACTGCTAACCATAGATAGTTATGGCTTCATAGTTTTTGTTTTAAGTTAATTTGTGTTGTATTATTCTTAAAGCTAGTACTTGGAGTACTTAGAAAAACCAATGCTTTATTTACCTTTATTTATCTGTTCTGAACTCGAACACATTTGTACTTATGAATACAGATATATCCATACACAGAGAGTTGAAAGAAACAGGTAGTTTTAGAAGTAGTAATTAATTAAGTTAATGAAATATTACTACAAATTCATTTCACAGTTTTGGTAATAGGCATATTACAAATTGGTAAACTTTATGGAAGAGATTATATAAACATACCTCAGAATTACAGAGGTTAGTGGCAGCATTTTAGCTAATGTACAATGTATTTATTAGTTCTTTGATAATTTGGTACAATGTGTTTTGGTTATATTCATCTCTTTTCCAACTCCTTTCAGATCCACTCCTATTCTCTACTTACACAATATTGTGTCTTTTTTTGTTTTTCATCAAGTCAATATATCTTGTCCCTATATTTATGGCTAGGTGATCCTTCTACAGGAGAATAGTCAACTTCCTAGGGTCATGCCTTTAAAAAAAACCTGATTCTGCTTCTCCTAGAACCTATCAGTTGCCAGTAGTGCCATGGCTATGGGTGGGACTTCATGCTCAAAAGCACTCTCCATACTGGGGTTAGTCCTGGTTTGAGTATTCACAGGACTTGTGCATGCCTGCCATGATACTATAAATTACCATGTACAGTTGTTGCCATGTTGTGTCTGGGAGACTCTGTTTTCTTGCATTCATCCATCATCTTTGTATTTTACATTCTTTCTGCTTCATCTTCAACAATGAATCCTGAGTCTTGGGAGAAAGGAATGTGATATAGATGCTCCACTTAAGACTAAGTCTTCCATATGATCTTACATCTTGCACCTTGTCAAGTGTGAGTTTCTGTGTTAATAAATATTTATTGGAAAAAATCTCTTATGAGTGTTGAAGGGTGTGTTCATCTGTGGTAGTATTATCATACTGCTCATTGATAAGTTATTAGGAGTCATTTTTTTATATAAACCAAAAAGCATATATATGAATGTAAACAGTTTTTTACTCAAATCACTTAGACATTTAATTTATACTTGCTTGGGATTAAACCACATTTTACTGTTAGCAATATAGTTTTCTATTTCTTTGTGTAATGTATTTTTCATATTCTATGAAAGCACCATCTTCTGTTCTTTTACACATTCACATGACCCTAATTGTTTCTTCATTATCACTTTGGTTTACCTGGGTGGTGAAAGTAAACTATGACAGTGTCAATTTTCATCCTTTGAAGCAAAAAAGAAGGAATTTATATGAGGCAGCTCTCATTGTTAGAATATTCTTTATTAAACTGTGATAACAGCACTCATTTGGTACTCAAAATAAATGTAAAATGATACTTTTGGGAAAAAAAGGTCATTAACCCCTTTTCACAGAAAGTTATGATTGAAGAATTTTGATATCCTTATCAAATTTATGTAGTACTTAGGGATAGAGAGTACAAATCTTCAGGCTTGCAATCTATGCTATTTTAATGGATGAGAAGCATACTGGTGTTTCAATTAACTATTTGAAAAAATGTATACCATTTCATAGCTATATACTTTAAAGAAAAATAAGTTTCTATTCACATAGGCAATCTGGATGTTTTTGAAGTCAGAGTTGTTCTCTGGTAGTGTTGTCTGCAGTTATGTTTCCTAATTAAATCTATTTTTGCACTAAAACAATAAAGCTAATACACAGACTTTTCTTTCCTTTCACCTACAGGCCCTAAGGAGGTGGAGATCAAGTGTCCCTTGAATCATATTGCTTGTCATGGAGCCAGTTCATGTGTCCATTTTTCACAACTGTGCAATGGGGTGTTAGACTGCCCTAATGGCTTTGATGAAGGAGTGCACTGCCAGGGTGAGTTTGTTATGAAACAATGCAATTGAAATACTCAACTTTGTATAGTCATAAAATTTGAAGAGAAGTCTAACCCTTTATTCTGTCAACTGTAGATGCAGCTCTGAGAAAGAGAGAGAGAGAGAGAGAGAGAGAGAGAGAGAGAGAGAGAGAAATAGGTTTTATTGCCAATTTCTCAATATCAAGTTCAAAGATATAATTATCACAGTTTCTTGAAAAACATGTTAACAGACACCGAGATTTAGAAGCTGGGATTAAAAAAAATAACTATTTCACATAAAATTGTTCTTTTCAGCAAAATAGAATGAGGAGTCATTATCATAGTAGATTGACAGCCAACAAGACTGTTTATTCAATCTTCGTTTTAAACAAAATATTAGCAGAAACGCTCCTACAATTTTATATTTAAATCAATGTGTGCATGGAAGTATTTTTTGATACTAGTTCTGTCCTACTATAATATTAACTTTCTTGCAATTTCAATGTGATTTTAAATATCAGGTTATCATTTTTACAAAGACATGAGAGAAAAATTGAAATAAAGAAAAAGTAAAAGATAACTGGAACTGGGACATTCTAGAAACTTGGAATGGGTTGCAGGGAATAAAACATGAGACTAAGAGGGAGACTAAGAGGCCTAAGAGCTTGTGAAGTTAAGGGACATTAGGCCAGCCCTGGGTAAAAGAAGAAACCTTCCACAATAGCGTCACTTAATTGCCTCACTTCAGTTGTGAGAGTACAGGTCAGGGCAGGCCATGCTGTGCATGCCAGTACCTATGGGACCTTGTTCCAAAAGTCTTATTCTCTAGACTTGTGTTTGAGCTTAAGTCCTCTTCCCACAGTTTTCACTACATGTCTATCTACCATCTGGTAGGAAGCAACACACAAAGGCCAGTAATAGCCATGAGGAGCCACCATTTATTCTGGTGCTATATATACAATCCTTCTGGATCAGTCAGAGGGAAGTACTGGAGCCCCTAGGTAGGGCTAGAAAGTGGGGAAACACACATGAAAGGACATTACAACATGAGTAATGCTTTGTAAACAGATTGTAATAATGTTGGGATAGACTTTGATTTCTACATAAAGAGATTACAAGATGGGCCCAGAAAAGGAACAGGATGAAACATCTCCACAGTAGGTCACTGAAGTCAGGATGTAAACAAGAATATATTCTTCATGGTAGGGCTAGTGAGATACATGGAATAGAGGATGATTTAGAAAACAGAAATGTCAGTGTTGCATAGACAGATTAATGACTAAGAGTGCTTGCTACTCTATGAGAGGATGTGAGTTTTGTTGCCAGCACATATGTTAGGGAGCTCATAGTTGCCTTTAACCCCAGCTCCAGGCAATTTTATTGGACATGTATAGACCCATGCATATATACATGTAAGCACACACAGTAAAGAAATACAATATAATAAAAGTAGAGAGGCAGTAAAGTAGGAAAAGGCACCAGCCAGTAAATTTCTAATTTTTCCAGAGGAGCTTATTATCTACATCTCTTTAGAATGTTCATACATACATACTGCCTTTCAGATGGATGGACTTAGACACAATAAGTTATAACAGGTACATTTTCATTTGCCTTTTATGTCAAAAATTATTCTCCCAATTGCTTCTCTTGAATGTATTATAAAGAATAGTAGGTCCAAGGCAAAAAGATACACTATTTTAGACTAAGTGGCTAAACATACTTTTTATTGAGAAGATGAATTTAGAACTGTGTGTAACTAATTATACTCCAAGATGTGGACAAAACATTTTGGAGAACATTAGATTGGCATAACGTATGTGGTGTGTCTTAAAAAGGCACAAGTTAGTATTTGTCAACAAAATGGCTCTGTATGAATGAAGTTTCTCTCCCCACATTCAGAATGCTTCCTCTTTGCTCAGTGTTGATGAAACATCCTTCTAGAAACATTACCAAGTACCATCCCTGTCAAGCATCTAGGAATCTTTCTGCTATAGACACAAAATAAGGAAAGAAATGGTTACATACTCTTTGTACTTCTGTGCTGAGCACTTCCTTCTGAATTCTGTCTCCTAACACTGCTGTTTTTTAAAAAAAATTTTGTTGCTATCAGAGTATGTACTCTCATTTAATAATTACACACAAAACTTAAGCCATGATTCAGAAATGAATTTGGCTCTTTCTTCCAATAAGTGATTCAAAGTATATTTAGTGGGATATTTGTAGTATTTATGAAAATTAATAATAAGTAAAGCTTAAAGATTTTAACATTATGTTCTGGCCTTGGGAATGCTTTTGTGTTTAGTGAATTGTTTTCTGAATGTTTCCTGGCTAAATCAATTCCTTTCTAGTCAAAATAATGAAAAAAATCTATTACTAATGATTTTCTGTAACACAGATTTTTTAATTTCTATAATTTGGTTTCAATTGATGGAAAATAGATTCTTATATGGGTGTAGTTATATACAAGAGTTTGTTTTTAAGATATTTAACAAAAGGCACTGGTAAATTAAGCACATGTGTGTTTTCAAAATTTCATCTTTTCCTACACAGTATTTCAGAATAGCAATATTAACCTATCTAAAGTGTAGGAGCTATAAAAGGCATGTGTTAACATTTGAGATCTGTATTCAGGCATACAGAGTGCTAGAAGAAAGTAGCAGAGATCAGACCACGTAAAAATGCAGGTAAAAATGCAATCTTAAATTGGACTTTCTTGGCATAATAGATTATGTCAACATTTTGGTTGGGCATTTGAAAGAGGGATCTTTACAATTGTAGCCCTTGTTATATTAGCTGCACAAGGATGCAAGTAGGGATGACATTCTACAGTCACAATCTGCTCCCATTCTGTTAGAAAAAATATCAACACTCTATAAATCATCCAGGAAATCTTCCAATTTCCATTTCACCAGAAAAACGTAACTATGTAATCCATATTGTTTCAATGCATAAAATGCTTAGGGTCATTTTAAACCTAAGGATATTAAATATCTGAGGAGTTGAAATTCTAAAAAAATGAAACCTTCTGTCAAGAAATAATTACCTTTCAAGCACAATGCATGCACAGAAATGCCACACAAATCTTTTGTAAGGGTCTGTGTTTTTCTCATCCCATTTCTAGGTAGCTTTGGGCCTGCTATAGAATGTAATCAGTATATTTATCCAGAAATACATAAAAATGTTCTCTTATAAACACACTTATTTCCTTGATATAATAGCATTAATTTTAATTGCTTCTGATTCTTTCATAACACAACTAGAATTCAGCTTTAACAATATATGCAACTTCATCATCAATCTCTTGTCAAGAATTCAAATGCATTTACTACAAGACAAAACAGAACATTGAAAATGGAAAGCTTCTTTTGTATCTTTTTTTTAGTATTCATAGAACTAAAGTTTTATGATAAAGTGTTTTTTACAATACTCTGGAGAGGTTTATAACCAAGGAACTCTTTCAGAATAAAACAACGTAAATGGTAGCTTTTATTTTTTTATAATGGTTTACTATTACACATTTAGTAATCTTTTGACCTCCTTGTTTAAGTGTCACATATACTTCAATTTTTCTAAAACAGAATTAAACCTAAAAAAATAAACAAGAAAGCTAAATATTTCCTCCCCATATTTCAGGATGGAAAAAAATATATCTTTGTTTGTTGTTTGTCAGTCATTCTGTTTTTTTTTTTTTTTAAGTAGGCTTAGTTTTAGGAAAAGTGTCGTGTAGGTGGGATCAGGTTTGGATTGGAGCTAAAATTAGGCTGTAGACTGAGGTTGTGATTAGGATAATTTCTAAGCTGATAGTTAGGGTTCAGAGTAGGTTTAAAATTAGGTCTATGGCTATTGTAAGGGTGGGGCTAAGAGAGCATTCTTAGTAATTCTAACACTAACCACAAACAGTTAATATTTAAGCCTAGAAAGGATAGGAGATGGGGTAGTAATGAAGAAGATGAGAGAGAAGAAGGAAAAAGCCTGTGAACTGTTGAAGACCTTTGAATTATTTAATCTCCACGCTTCTATCAATCCATCTTCTTCAACTACCATTTTAACTACACAAAACAGACATATGGAGTATAATATATGTGGAAGTAATATTAGAGAAGACAGCCATATTGGCCTCCACTATATGAGATGGGGATGAAAAAAAAATCACTGTTTGCTCAAGTGATATGAACCATTCAAAATCTTGCAGGTTAATAGTCATGGAAACATAGATATATAATCACAGAGCAGGGGAGGTAGAGCTACTGCTGTATTTTGGACCAGGCTGCTCTACAGAGAATATTCTGTTTCCAAACACCTATGATTAACTGATTAACAAAGCAAGCAAACACAGAGAAACGAACAAATAAAAAAAACTTATTCTGAACAAAAAAAAAAAAAATGAACACAGAAACCTGTGTGTGTGTGTGTGCAAACTACTTCAGATTCAGACATATTTTTCTGTACTTTCTGTGACAAGATTGCCTACCGTCTATCTCAGGTTTAAGTATTTCTTCTTTGAGATTATTTTTAGTAATTGAATTAGGTAAAGGCTCTGTGATTTGACCCTCGTTGATTTCCAAAACAACTTTAGTCCGAGAAATAAACCAATAATTCTTAGAAAGGGCCTGGAAAATTGGTCACACTGCAGGATGTTTGATGCCACACAAGGACCTTGCTACACAAGTCCCAGCATCCTGTAAAAATCTCAGGTTAAAATTATGTATAGCCATAGTCTCAGAACTTGGGAGTAAGAACCTGCAGGAAGCACTTGGCTTCCTGGCTAGGTAGTCTAACTAAATTAACTCTTGCAGTGCAGTAAAAGACCCCAAAATAAAAATATTAAGTGGAAAAAGACTGAGGAAGACATTCAAAAATGATGTCGGGTCTCCATACTAATTCATGCACAAGCATGTATATGCATATATAATACATGTACATAATAATCCTTAGAAAGAAAAACTACTGTTTCAATAAAATTTTCTATAAACATCAACTAGTCCATAAGATTTTCATGTTAATGGATTTTTGTATTATTTCACACATGTACACAATATGTAGTCTTCAAAATATGGTAATATTGTATTTATAAGAAGAATAGAGATACATGAAATATATTATTGCACACTATTGAAATCCGGCTAGTTTATAAGCACATTTTGCACAGACATACATAAAACAAATGTATATTCATTTATGTATAGAAGTATATATATATATATATATATATATATATATATATATATATATATACTTATTTTATTGCCATAATTATATAAATATTGTTTAATTTAAAATATGCTTTTATATTGTTTATATGGAAAATGAAGCTCTCACCTTTAGTGGAATAATAGATAGTGTATTCTAGAGCTACATTTGAGTAACCATGGCCCTGGATTATAGATTTATGCCCCCCTAAATTCTATTTTCCAATGTGGTAATAGTTTCATGAAATCTTTACAGTAACAAAACAAAGAAGACATAAATAAAAACATTTTAAATACATTGGTGAAACACTAGAGAGGCCTTTGCAGCAAGATCCAGGAAGCTCTCTCTAGGCTTCAGATGCCAACTGATGATATACCTATAATTTGGGAATACGGAAGATTGTCTTCTGTTAAGTTAACAGCTTCCACAATGTTTTCATCTGCTAATCATAAGTTGTTAGTGCTAACTAAAAGGTGGGTAAGATATAGTGAACTATTTATGGAGACAATACTAGATGAAGGTAAGGTAATTAGACCCCGGGGCTACAGTAATCCAACTCTCCACATAACTGCAGTTCTAATGAGTCAATTAGTTCATAAATACGCATTGGTAGTACCATTATCTGACTTTGGAATATGTATTTATCAGATGTGTTTTTTTTAAGCTAATGGTCTATGTGAGGCAGCATGGTTCAAGAGTTAGGAATAAATTAGGCTCTGTTTTCCTGACAGTTTGGGGCATATGGATCATCTTAGAACTTTAGTCTTTTCAGAATCATATTCTATTTTTTGAAACATATCGCCTGCCTGGCATTCAAATTACACCAATCCATTTGAATATGTTGACTTTTTGAGACAACTGGCTAGTGAATTATTTCAATGCTGAGAAATGGTGGCTAATTATCTTACATAGTAACTCATAATTCTAAAGGATAATTAAACATTCTTTAATGTTCATCAAGAGGAATTTCTTTTGATTATTTTAATATTCTATTAATATTGATGCTATACTAAATTCATAATCTCTCTCCATGCAGACAGACCTTGAAGACTATTTGAATAAAGGTAGTCATTTGAAAAAAAGATGTATCAAGGTAGTAACTGTTTTTAAATGATTTAAAAGACAGAGCTTTAGAGATGGTTAAGTGAAAGCAGATGACCAGGGTTCAAGTCCAGCACCCAAATGGTGGTTCACAACCATCAACAATTCCAGATCCAGGGAATCTACTGCCCTCTTCTGATTTCTTCAGACATCAGACACATATGGGGTACACACACACACACACACACACACACACACACACACACACACACACACACTTGCAACACATAAAAACATTTCCTTGTTTATATGTGTATTTCTTGGTTTAATTCTTTGTACCTACCTCACTACCTTAAAACTACAGGCTGGTGTCTTAGGCATGGTTTTCTCTAGCTCCTTTCTGCAGTTCTGGAGATTAACCTAGTGCTGAATCAAGTAAACTACAATCTCAGCCCCAAACAAGATCTTTATGCACCAAACATTTCAGATTCTGTCTTTCTCTTAAAACGGTATTTTTAAATTAGTTTTAATAATATACTTCTATGTTTTGATCCTGTCTTTACCCTATACAAGAATCTGGGTGTGACATTTACCTCCAATTGTTGCATTAAGTATCTCTATTTGAAGTTGTTTTAATATATTCAATTGAGAAATATGTCACAACTGCACAAGTACATTATATTTGTTACTTCATGTCTGTAGGGTAGAATTAAAAATGACTTTGGTGTGTACCTTTGGTCCATTGGTAAAGAAATATTATTATGGTATTTTCCAAATATATCAAATTCCTTAGATAAAATTCTAGAAGTCTTTTCTCATGATTTGATGGAACCCTTGCCCAGTATTTCTGAGGCTCTGCATTTTATCCTTACGTGAAAAATAAGAAAAGAAGAGATACATGGAAAAAATAAATTAAACCAGAAAATCTTTCTCACCCATGCTAATCTTTCCTCAATAAAAGAGAAATATTAGTTTTAAACCATTTTTAAAAGAATTAGTTCATGTGACTATTATTAAGCTTTGGTGGTAATTATTATCTTTATACATCTGTCATGCATCTTTTCCTAATATGATAGAAAAAAGATATTTAACATATTATAATTTATCTGTGGACAAAATGAAGTTTTAAAATGTGCCAGTAAAAAAATTGAAATATTCCCTATATTTGCTTCATTAACTTGCATTAAATTTTCATTAAACACTGACAATATTCCAGACATTTATCTGAGCTGGGAATATAGAATGTTCTACCTTTATGGAGTTTACGTGGTATAATGGGGAGAGGTAAAAATTGCTAAGGAAGAATACAATGAGGAATATGTAATCATGTTGGTAGGAATGCAAAGAGATTTCCCAATAGAGCTGATGGCTGATCTGCATGCCACTGAAAGAATTGTATATGCCAAGGAAGAAAATATGAGCATTCAAAACCAGAGGTCTATTCGTTGCAAATGAATGTATGACTGAGCACTGGGTGCTTAGGAGACCTCTGAGTTCTTTGGAAAGAATGAAGAATGAAGGGATAAAAAAGACCTATGACCTTGAAGTGAAAAGGAAATATTAACAGACAAAGAGCAATTACGTGAGAATAAGGATGCATGTTGCATAGCCCATTTAAAATGCATTGCAAAAAATGGAAAAGGGCAAGAAAATAAAAAGTGATACTAAATGTATGCACAATGGAATTAGAAGGGTGCTACCCCATTGTGTTTAAAAACTGAGCATATGGAGAATAGAATGTTCACATCTTTGTAGCAAGTCAGTCTTAGAAACAAAATGAGTATGTTTTATAGTTTCAAGGCAAGAGCTGAACAGTACTTTTTTCTTGTTTTGCTCATCTTCTACCTTATGTATTTTTCTTTAAGTATCACTTAGATTGAGAATACCTAATTGAAGGTCAAGGAGGGGGCCGGTGACTGCCCTGTTCAGACAATCCATTTTCAGGTAGAAGTTCATCACTTGAAACACATATTTACTATTTATAGCCAGCAGAGTTCTTGCCTTGGCAATCTACTAAAATATTAACTTATGATGCTTAAATGTGGTCCTCTTGTTCCTCAATTTTGGAAAATAATGACCTGTTTGAATATTATTCAAAAGTATGAATTGAAAGAAACTGTCACTCAACTCCACTCAAAATGTGAGGCAAAATCCCCTGTGATTCTGTATTGCTTTGCTTACACTCACAGTATGAAATTTCTAAAGAGCAAGGAGTTCAAGTAGGATGCTGAGATTGAACTGTATCCTCAGGAGCCATGCAGAACACTACTAAAGAGCAGGGATTAAGCTATGACCTTGGGTTTTCATTTGCTAGTTGTCTCTAGTGAAAAGTACATAAAATCTTCATGCTTCAGCATCTTTCCTGACCCAGTCTCCAATCAGCAAGGTGATGGGGAGGGAAATCATCTGAGTGACAATTTTGAACAAATTCCATATTCCCTGTCAGTTTTATTAATTGAAGCAAAAGAAAAAAATGTGCTGAGTGAACAACAAACTGAACAGTTTTATAACAAGCATCCAAAATCCAATGTCACCATCTGATTAAGTGTTCTTTCACATTGAGAAAATAAGTGATTCAATAAACTTAGGAATTTAGTGTTCTTAGAAAGATCACAAAAATAATAATTCTATGAAGAATGTTTTAAAATTTAACTTAAATTAATATGATGTCATCCTGGCAAGAATTTACCTATAACAACTTAAAAAGAGAAAAAGCTGTGCCTTAAAGATTTTATAAATGAGTTCATGTCCCTGTTGCTGTGACTAAACACCATGACAATAGAAACATAAGGGTCAAGGATTTATTTTGGCTCTCAGCTGTCTATGTGGCAGGGAAGGCAAGGTGTGACGCAGCTGCCATAGTTCATCTCCATTCAAAAAAATGCTGATAAATGTCCGTGATCAAATCTCTTCCTCAATATTTGTGTTGTTTAGGATTCATGTTCAGGAAATGGTACTGCCCTGCTTAGGGCAGGTCTTCTTCTCACCTCCACTAAGCTAATCAAGATAATGTCTCCCAGACATGTCCATCAACTCGCCTTATCTAAGCAATTCTACAAGGTATGCCCAGAGGCATACTATCTAGGAGACATTAGATCTTGTTACAGTAAATATTAATCACTGTAGCTTCACCTCTTGTCATCTTAACACTCAAAAAAATAAATAAATAAAACAACAACAAAAGAACCCCCCAAAAAACAACAACAAAACCAAATCTCTGTTAAGCCACAATTTTCCATGCCTTCTTTCCATAATTAAGTGAACATCTTATAAAATAATATGCATCCTATGTTTCTTCAAAGGTCCCCATTAGTCTTTAATAGATTTGATTCTTTATAAAAATTATTTCAAAGACTCATCTGAAACTTGAAGCAATCTCTTAACTATGGGAACATAATTCACATCTCAATTCCAAGGGGTAAAAATAGGATAATAGAAAATAATGAAACATAACCAGATGCCCCATAGACTGCGTAGTCCTACTAACTAACTTTGGGAGCCCATTTCACATAGAGGGATACTCCATCAGCCTAGACACATGGAGAAGGCCCTGGGCCCTGCTCCAAATGATATGACAGACTTTGAAGACTCCACTTGAAGGCATGAGGGTTAAATGGGGGAACAGGGTAGGATAGGACGGTCCAGGGAACAGGATTAACATGTAATCCAAGCTTGTTTCAAATTTAAATAAAAAATATAAACAAAAAAGAAAAAATATATAATGATAAAAACAAAAACAAATCTGAAAATTAGAAGAGCAAACACCAAGCCCAGCAGCTCCATCTCTAACAAATGGGACTTGTTTTTTGTTTTGTTTTTATAAATTAGTCTTTACTTAAATAAAAAACAATCTTATTTTACATACCAATCCCAGTTCCCTCTCCCTTCCTTCCTCCCATTCCCTCCACCATTCTCCCATCTCACTATCCATCTATTTCCCAGGGAGGGTGAGGACTCCTGTGAGGAATCATAAAGTCTGTCACATCAATTGGGGCAGGAGCTAGACTGAGAGAGCCCCCTCCATAGATAATGGGCACCCAAAGTTCATTCCTACAAAAGGGATTAATACAGGTACCACTGCAAGAGGCCCCATATACTACCCAAACCCCCCCACATTCAGGGGACATGGTTCAGTCTTATGCTGGTTACCCAGCTGTCAGACTGGGGTTCATCAGCTGCTGCTTGCTCATCACTCCTCCCTCTCTAAAACTAGATTCTTGGAGATTGTTTCAGTGCTTAGCTGTGAATTGCTGCTTCTGCTACCATCAGTTACTGGATAAAGACTCTAGGATAGCGTTTGATCAATTCATTATAGGGGAAGGGCATTTAAGGTAGCCTCTACACTATTGCTTAGATTCTTAGTTGGGGTTATCCTTGTGAAATCTTGGAGATTTCCCTATCACCAGGATTCTCAAAAGCCCTGTAACAGCTCTATCTATTAAGGTATCTCTTTTCTTGGTCTCCTTCACTGCCCTTCCCCTAACTCTACCTTCCCAACACCTCATGTTCTCTTCCTCTCCTCCCTCCTCCTCTTCTTCACTCAACTCTCTCCTACTCCCTTCCCCTGTGCTCCCAATTTACTAAGGAGAAGTTGACCCTTTACCCTTCTGGGGTTATCATGTATGTCCTCTTTGTTTCCTAGCTTCTTTGTTGTTGTGGATGGCTGTATGGCTATCCTTTGCTCTATGTCTAATACCCATATGAGTGAGTGCATACCATGTTTGTCTTTCAGTGTCTGGGTTACCTCAGTCAGGATGGTTTCTTCTAATTCTATCCATTTGCCTGTGAATTTGAAGATTCCATTATTTTTTACTGCCGAGTAGTACTCCATTGTGTAAATGTGCCATAGTTTCTTAATCCATTCTTTAGCTGAGAGGCACCTAGGTTGATTCTAGGATCTGGCTATTAACAAATATTGCTGCTATGAACATAGTTGAACAGATGTCCTTTTGGTAGGTATAAATATGCATCTTTTAGGTATATGCCTAAGAGTGAAATTGCTGCATTTTGAGGTAGACTGATTCCCATTTTCCTGAAAAACTGCCATACTGACTTCCAAAGTGGCTGTGCAGTTTGCAATCCCCCCAGCAATGGAAGAGGATTCCTCTTTCTCTACATCCTCTCCAGCATAAGTTCTCATTGGTGTTTTTGATTTTAGCCATTCTGACTTTCTGATGGTATCTCAGAGTTGTTTTGAATGGTATTTCTCAGATGTCTAACGATGTTCAGATACATATATATATATATATATATATATGTATATACATATATATATATAAAGCATATTAATCCCAGTTCCCTCTCCCTCCCTCACATGATGCCTGAATGCCCTCCCATCCCAACCCACCAACCCCCAGACTCCACAGGGAAGGATGATGCCTTTCAGAAGGTCTCATCAAAATCAGTCAAGCTATTTGGAGTAGGGTCTAGACCCTTCCTCCTGTGTCTAGGCCAAGGGAAATGTGCTCCCAAAGGCCTTTCTTGCACTAGGTATACATCCTGGTTCTACTGTCAGAGGTCCCTTAGACTGCCCAGGCCTTGTAATTGAGACCCACTTTCGGGGCTTCTGACTCATTCTTCCTGTTCCCACATGTTCTCCTCTCCTCCCCTTCACTTTCTCCTTACGCTATCTCTACTCACTGCTTCCCCTTCCAAATATGCTCAGGAGACCTTGTTCCTTTGCCCTTCTGTGAGGGAACTTGTATGAATATTTTAGGTTCCTCCTTGTATCCTAGTTTCTCTGGTGTTGTGAATTATAGGTTGGTGATCCTTTGCTCAATGCTAAAATAAAATATATGAGTGAATACATAGCATGCCCCTCTTTTTGTGACTGGGTTATCTCACTCAGGATGATTTTTTCAAGTTCCTCCCATTTGTCTGTGAATTTCATGATTCCATTGATTTTTGCCTCTGAATAGTATTTCATTGTGTAAATGTACCACAACTTCTTTATCCATTCTTCAGTTAAGGGGCATCTAGGTTACTTCTATGTTCTTGCTGTTAACTATATTTGAACAGGAGTCTTTGTTGCATGAATGTGGATCATTTGGGTATATGCCTAAGAGTGGAATTGTCGGGTCCTGTGATAGACAGACTCCAATTTTCCTGAGGAACCGCCATATTGATCTCCAAAATAGCTGTACAAGTTTGCTCTCCCACCATCACTGGAGAAGTGTTTCTTTTTCTTCACATGCTCTCCAGCATAAGTTGTCATTGGTGTTTCTAATTTTAACCATTCTGGCAGGAGTAAGATGGGATCTCAGAGTTGTTTTGATTTGCATTTCCCTGATGGCTAAAGATCTTGAGTAGTTTCTTAAATGTCTTTCAGCCATTTTGTATTCCTCCATTGAGAATTATCTATTCAGTTCTGTACCCCAGTCTTTGGGCTGCATTTTGGTCTTGTCAACTGTGTCCTTTGCCTTACAGAAGCCTCTCAGTTTGAGGAGGTCACATTTATTAATTGTTGATCTCAGTGTCTGTGCTATTGGTGGTATGTTCAGGAAGTAGTCTCCTGTACCAATATGTTTAAGGATACCTCTCACTTTCTCTTCTAAGAAATTCAGTGTGGCTGGATTTATGTTGGTCTTTGATCCATTTGTACTTAATTTTTTTGCAATGCAACAAATATGGATCTGTCTGCAATCTTCTATATGTCAGCATCCAGTTATGCCAGCACCATTTGTTGAAAATGCTTTCTTTTTTCCATTATATAATTACAGCTTCTTTCTCATAAGTCAGGTTTCCATAGTTGTGTGGATTGATATCAGTGCCTATGATTCAATTCCATTAATCCACCTGTCTATTTTTGTGCCAGTACCATACTGTTTTTATTTCTATGGCTATGAAGTCAGGGATGGTGATGCCTCCTGGAGTTCCTTTATTGTTTGTGGCTACTGTGACGGGTGATGTTACTCTAATTTCTTTCTTAGCCCAGTTATCATTCATATATAGGAGGGCACTGTACGTGCCCAACCTCGACCAGCAAGGAAGATGCAACTCTGGGAAGATCTTCATGCAGTTTTAATCAGGATCCTTGAACATGCTTCTTCTGACCCTGGGAAATGCCTGCGCAGGCTTAAATACCCTTGTGCTGACCAACCCGAGCGAGCCATGTGAACCCTGCAGATAGGCTACTCTAATGCAGAAGCAAACAGCCTGAACAGGCTTAACCAAATAAGGACTTGTTTACGCCAGAGAGCATTCACCATCAGGAAGGTGGAAGGCGAAGCCAGCGCCATCTTTAAGGCTAGGCACTTCGCAGCTCTTTACAGGGCACCTAATTTTTTTGAGTTAATCTTGTATCCTGCCACTTTACTGAAGGTATTCATCAGTTGTAAGAATTTCCTAGTAGAATTTTCAGGACTGCAAATAGTGAAAATTTGACTTCTTTCTGTCCAATGTTGGAGAATGTAAACAACTTGCCTTGTTCCTCTTTTAAAAAGAAATTTCAGATTAAATTAGAAACAATCTTATTTTACGTATTAATTCCAGTTCCCTCTCCTACCATCCCTTGCCCTACTCCTATCTCGCCCTAACCCCCTTATCCCTTCTTTCACCCCTCATCGACTCCCCAGGAAGAATGAAGCCTTCTATGAGGGATCAGTAAAATCGAGTCATTTGGAGCAGGGATTAGGCCCTCCCCCATGTATCTAGGCTAAGAGTGTATCCCTTCATGGGGAATATGCTCCTAAAGTCTGCTTTTGTACTAGGGATAAATACTGGTTCCAATGCTTGAGGCCCTACCTATAGATTTCCCAGACATCCTACCTGATCCGCATGTTCAGGGAGACTTATTTGGTCCTATGTTGGTTCCCCAGCAGTCACACTGGGATATGTGAGCTCTGACTTGTTCAGGTAAGATGTTTCTGTGGGTTTCCCCAGCATGGTCTTGACCACTTTGTTCATCACAACTCTCTCTCTACAACTAGCTAGATTCCAGGAGACTGATTTTAGAGGAATCACATTGAGTTTTGCTCCATTTAGTTTGATGTTGGCTGTTGACATGCTGTATATTGCCTTTATTATATTTATGTGTGTTCCTTTTGTCCCTGATCTCTCGAAGACCTTTATCGTGAAGGAGTGTTGTATTTTTTTTTGTATTTTTGTCATGCAATTATGTGGGTTCCTAAGGGATTTAGAAACCCCATTCTTCCAATTTTGCCATTTTCAGTACATAAACCTTGGTAAACATCCCATGGTTTTGATTTTTCCAATAACCTGGGATCTTCACTGCTATTAAAGCTTCACTCAAGAGCTTTTAAGTACCTCTCTCTATGAATGAGGCAAGCATGGTCTACAGAATGAGTTCCAGAACAATCTCCAACACTACACAGAGACACCCTGTCTAAAAATAACGAAACCAACCAACCAACCAAACAAACAAAATAAAATAAACAAACAAGAAAAGCTTCTTTGCAAGCTCTCTGACTCTGTCACAAAGCTTAGCTTCAGCTACTCTTTGAATTTGTAGAGCAAGACTTCATGCTTCCATCTCAAACTCATGTTTTTCATGGCTACAGCCCAGTAAAGTGTAGATCTTTGTCAAGATCTACTTCCAGCTCAGATGTAGGTGACCCCTTTGTTGCTGACTCAGAAACCACTTTCCTAGGCAGATAGATTTTTTGGACAATCAGGGTACTGATACACTTGCAGTTTCAGTGCTTTTTTCCCCAGCAGCACCCTTTGATGAGGAGTGTTGCCCTCAGTGCACTTTTCTGCTGCCTAGGTCCAGGCAGGCTATTATTTGAGAAGTTGTAGCCCTTCTGTGGAGAAGTTTAACTTGTTCATGTTCCTGTCCCCCTCACAGAATGCCATGTGTTTTTTTATATTTTCCTTCAATCACTACATTCTTTTCTCAGTCTCAATGGTCTACTCTTTTGAAATGTCCCCCTCCAAAGAAATTAGTTCATTGATAAACTCAACTTCTTTCATATTCTCATGCTATGGGTAAAATAAAACCAGATTCTTGACTAAAAGGTTACATTAATAGCCCTTAGCCTAATTCCTGGAAGAATCTAATACCTCTTAGAAACTTGAAATTTTGGCCTTCACTATCAATGCACTCTAAATATTCTAGTTTTTAATGCTCAACCAAGAATCACCCATTGAGCACTACTAATGGTGTTCTATGGTTTTTCTTGAGTACATTTCCATGCTCTTCCACCTTCCTCCCAAAATCCAGTTTTAAAAGCTTAGTAACCATATATAAAATTTTTTTCATAACAAGGGCCTCACTCTCTGGAATCTTTATCAGTTACCTTTTCTGTTGCTGTGATCAAAAAGGTTTTGCAAATTGTCTAAGGGTGTGTAGGCAGTGAAGAGGTTACTAACCTTGTAAATAGTGATTGAGTTCTTTTGTTTCTTCTGATATATGGAAATGGATCCTCAATACCTTCTATGAACCAAGAATTGTGATGTACCACACACTAAGAGAGTTATAATATTAAGTTGGCTTTCTCAGATATATTTCTGTTTTGCATTTTTTGTTTGTTTTGTTTTTTGGTGCTTTTTTCTACAGAGAATCAGAAAATTTACTACAGCTTCTTGATAGAATGTCATTATTATTAAACACTTCATTGCTTTTACTGATGGTGAGAAGAGATACAAAGGAAGAACTTCTGTGAGTATGGAGACTTCTGAACTCCAAGAGTCAGTTGCTTCAGAATCATTAAAATTTTGTTTTATTTGCTGTGGTGTTAAAGAAACATGCATGTCTTCTCACCTTTCTAAATTCAGTTGCATATTTGGATTTAAGACACAATAAGCTTATTATATAATGTTTTGATGAAAAGATATCACCCAGGTTTGGGTTTTAAGAAGAATTGAAATGGTTTCCTCAATTACACTTTTTTTTATTAAGAAATAAAAGAAATAAAGTTGTTGATAATCCTCCTGCAATATGGAATTGTGAGGCATTCCTCACATCATCATGGTTGGAGAAATAACTCTTTTTGAGCTGTCTCTACATTAGGGTCCTTTGTAGCTAAGTGCCAGCTACAAAGAAGACAGGCCCTAACAAGCAGTTTGTAGCTGCATTAGCTGAAATGTGGCATGTTCACACTTATGGTTCTGATATTAAGCTGGAGAGTGCCAAGGAAAAATCTATGCAGTTCAATAAATGTTTCTTGCTCTCCAATATTCTGAAAGCAGAAACTTTACCTAGACTTATCTTTGGTCAGATTGCTATAAAGACATCTTAGAGAGATTAAGTGAAGTCTGACATGAACATGACGGTTTTGACCTCCATTTTTTCTCCTTATCTATCTTCTCCCTATCTATCTATCTATCTATCTATCTATCTATCTATCTATCTATCTATCAATGCAGAAAGGAAGAAAGAATTCTTAATGAATGAAATAAAAATAAAAAACGAGCAATATCCTTCACTCTGTACTTTATACAAATACTTGCATTTTGTATTATAAATTCACCATGATTAGGAGGTAGATGCCTCCTAACTAGTTATGTATTTCCACTGTTTATTCATGTTTTGTGCATTTCTCCACATAGCCTGAATTTGTCCATACCCTGAAGCTATTAACTATGCCTCACAGATTATTTAGGAATGGTTTATTAAGTAGTATGCTACATAATTAGCTGTCACTGCTTGAATTCTGCAACATTTTGTATTCTTTGCTCCTAAGTTAAGTATTGTTTACTTGGGTACATCAATTAGAAATTGTGTTTGACTTAAAATCGTAGATTTAATAATCTAGTTACAAAGCTATGTTTATTTCCTGTTCACCACAAGTGTCCAAGGGATTACACTACATAATAGGAAGGTTGTCTCTGAGGAATTCTGTATCCCACACACAGTCCTACTTTCTGCTCTATCATCTGATTCACTATTTTTCCATCTCTAAGGAAGCCTTATGGTATGACATGGTCATTACAGATATAAAAATCAGATTCATTTTTCATGAGGATGAGTCATACTAAATATCACTACTGTTAAAGCTGTCTTTGTTAGAAATGTGTCCAGAAACCCAGTGGGAAATGCTTACCTTTTATTCCTTGATCTGAATGTTAAAGCTGACACATATGTTCATATCAAAGCCCAAATTATGGGATGTTAAAGGACATTGAATCTGCTTTGATAGGAGTAGGTTTGTATGCTGAAGAAACCAAAATCTATTTTGTCTATTAGTGTCAGAAAGGAAGAGGAAACAACAAGTGAGTTGTCTCCATCAGATTTTCCAATGGACAAGTCTGTGGGCATTTCCTTTATTAATATTTCATGTGAGAGGGCCCAACCCACCATGGTTGATAGTGCCTTAAAGCAGGTGCTTCTAGATTGTATAAAAAGCAATCGAGGTATACCAAGACATGTCTTACTGGCTTACTTTTCGTTGCCTGTTTCACTTTGCCTTTTCATGTCAATGGATTTTTTACCAACTGTATTATAAATCAATTCCATTGCTGTTTATTTTTTGTGTTATGGCTTTGGTGCTGTTGAAAATCTAATCCATGCCAAATAGCCAACTATTGATATACACTTCTAATCATAATTTGCTTTGCTTTGAAAAATTCCTTAGTTCCCTTTGACTTTCAATTTCCACCCAATTATTTCTCAGCACTTGGTACAGTCTACATACATAGCTATCTTCCAAACCCAGTTAACTAAGCTGTTTTTTAACCCATGATTCTCTTTCTTTTTCTTTTTTAATTTTTCTTATTTTATATATGGATCCCAGTTCCATCTCCTTGCCTCCCTCCCTTCCTTTCTCCCATACAACCATGGCCCCTGACCACCCTCCCATCCCATTTCCCTCCCAACTCCACAGGTAGGGTGATGCCTTCCAGGAGGTGTCATCATAAACTGTCAAGTCATTTGGAGTAGGGACTAGGCTTTCCCTACTGCCGCTAGGTTAAGGGAATACCTATCTATGGGGAAAGTGCTCCCCAAATCATTTTGTGAACCAGGGATACATCCTGGTTCCACTGCCAGAGGTCTCTTAGACTGCCCAGGCCATTTAACTGAGACTCATATACAGGGGTCTGAGCCAGTCCAATGCTGTGTTCTCAGCTATCAGTCTGGGGCCCATTGGCTCCTTCTTGTTCAGATCACCTGTCTCTGTGGTTTCTGTAGCCTCGTCTTGTCCTCCCTCTCTGCATCTGGATTCAAGTTTGGTTCAGTGTTTAGCTGTGGATGTCTGCCTCTGTTTCCATCATCTACTAGATGAGGGCTCTATGATGGTGGATAAGTTAGTCATCAATCTCATTATCAAGGAAGGCCATTTATGGTAGCCTTTCCACCATTGCTCAAATTATTAGTTGGGGTCAGTCTTGTAGGTCTCTGGACATTTCTCTAGATTCAATTTTCTCTTCAAACTTATAATGGTTTCCTCTTTTATGGAATTCTCTCTCTCTCTCTCTCTCTCTCTCTCTCTCTCTCTCACACACACACACACACACACACACACACACACACACTTTATCTTTTCTCTCCTCTCCTTCTCATTAACCCATAATTGTAAGAGTGATAAGACCTACATTGCAAATGGACCAGGTCCTAATAAAATGTTATGCTGAAAACAAACTGTCAGATGGGACAGAGAGAAGCACTTAATGCACAAATAACTTTAATGTCTGTGACAGCAAAGTAGGAAGAATGATGAACAATTAGAGAGTTGCAGGGGAACTCTTCATGATGTCATTTTTGTAAATGCAAATGCCTCATGCATGCCTATTTCTCTTTACGTATTCCCTGAGTAAATTCACCTCCAAGTACCTTGCCTCTATTTTAAATTAGAAGGTGTGTCATTGGACACCTTACAGGATGAGAAGAATGTTAGGCTTCATATAACTATTTGGTTTAAGCAACGCACATGCTGGACACATGCCGGACACATGCTGGACATTTTGGACCCTTAAGAGCCTGAAATTGAGGGAAAATGTTCCCCAAAGTCAGAAGTCAGTCAGCAATACCTACCAAACATCAATTACTATCTTATATTATCATTCTCAAGATTTCACAGCACACCCATACAGAGAAATAAATAAAGAAAAGAAAAATACATTCTTCAAGAACATAATAGGAACCCGGAACCAAGATGTGATTTTAAAGTACTTTTGTATTATCATCCTCTTGCAAAAGAAAGTATTTGCTTGGAGAGGGAGAAAGTCAAAGACTATCCGCATTTGTTTATTTCTTAGTTAACTATCTTCCCAGAAATCCAAGCTGTCACTACTTGATTGCTAAAACTTTCCAAGATTATTTAGTAAACAGCATATTTTCTTCTGTTTATCTGTGACTATTCCTGTTTTCATTTGTTATTATTATGATTTGGGGTCTATGCAAATTTCAGTGAGAAATAATTCCCAAAGCAAACACAAATCTTAACAATGCTCTAAATTACAATAATTATTTCTATTCAAATGAAGTTGGCGTATGTAATCATTCTTTGGAGAAAGCCATTATTAGTTAGAAGATGACTGATGCCCCTAAACTCTCTTATGTATTCTTGACTTTTTTCCAGGTGTGTACAACACACTAATACTAATTTACACAAGGGTTCTTTGAAGACTTGGTGTCAGTTTTGTAGTATAAAATGTTTTCAGGCTATCAGACTCTTTTTATATTGTCAGAAATGTAAGTTCATTATTATGTACTCTATAAAGATTGTTTTCCATTGTTCTACACAGCCATACATGGAAAATCTATTCAGGTTATCCAAATTCTTAAATTATAAGACATATTTTATGTCATAGATATAATAATTACTAATACTTAGACTCATTCAATTACATTCTATATGTTCTTGAATAAATAAATATATATGTACAAATATATTTTTATTTAATATATTGTTTTCTATGCAACTGGCAAATGGTCATTTTATTACTTTGGGAAACAAACCTACTACAAAACAATCAGTAAGCCACGACACAAAAATTTAAACTTTATTTCTCTGTTTGTTAAGGCACTGGCAGTTGAGAAATATATGGGGGAAATAGATAGTTTTTGTGTGTTCTTCTTATCTAACAGGAGAAGAATTTATTTTAAATAAGAATAAATACAATACTATCATTGAAGTGATGTCTTTAAAACTCACACAAATGTTTGGCTTTAGATAGTGCTGTTCAGTTAGAATTGTTTTAAAACTTCCCTTGTGAAGGACTGATTTAGTAATATAGAGCATACTAGATTGTGTTTATCAAATCACAATTGATAAAACAGATAAGAAAATGCTGGAATACAGATATATGGATGGCCTGGAAAATTAAAGATAGCATATTGTACATTTAAGAGAAAAAGTTGAAGGGCAAAATTCATGCAAACTTTATTAAAATACATTTGAAGCCTGAAAAATAAGTCCTGAGGACTAGCATTGGTGTATAGTTAATAGCTAATGGGCAGAAAAATGGAACAAGATGAGACCTTCTGTGCTTTGTGGGTACCAATGCAAAATCCACAGCTCTTATTTCAAAGGAAATGAAAGATTTAACTTTGGAGACATTTTGAATAACCATGCCCCAGTATCACAGACTTAGGTTACTCCAAATTCCATGTTCCAACATAGAAGCAGTTTCATGAACTTTTATAATTTTACAGAATGGAGAAAGTCATAAATCAAGGAAAGTTTAAAATAGATAGATGCGTACATGAGAGTGACAGGTATAGAGATATTGGAGAGATTTCCTATAGACCTATAGATCTGAGCTTTTGGGTTAGTGAAATCTAGTGACCCACCTACCAAAATAGATTCTAATAGTTCTAATAGATCATTTAGGTATTAGGTAATCATAGGTTTATCTACTAAAAACAAGATGTTAGTTCCTGCATGACAGAGAGATGAACAAGTAATGGCTATTTCAGAGAACTAGAACTATCTTAAGATAAGGTAATTATCCCTGGCCCTACATCATTTCAATCTCTCCACAATACAGCACTTCTAATCAGTGAGTAACCTCAGCAGGCACAGCTTTCTTTTTAGGAGTTCTCATTCACATGAGAGTCAACCTGAAATAAGTAAAGAAAAGATGTTGATAAAAGCGATTCCCAACATTTATTCAATTTATACCAACTCTTTTGTATTATGACCCAATTATTTACTCCAAACTCTATTTCATACGAGTAGCTAAATGATGAAAACTTTTGTGAGAGAAATTAAATCATGAATGGAAAAAATAGTATCATATGTTCCAAGTGTGTGTGGATGCTTTTATGTTTCAGAGTCATGTTTCCTTTGACTTGGAAAATTGATGTTAGTTTCAAGCCCTTCATATGTATTGTAAAAATGCAGTTACTGTTATATTATTTTGTTTACCTATGGGATAAATACATGTAGGGAACAGTCACTATGGTCCATTTAATACACTGAGGTCTTAAATGGAAATGTTAGAGATTCTCCACCTTTGGGGCAGTAACCTTCCTAGTGTGTTCCATAGCAGGCAGCATGGATCCAGGTTTACCTGCACTTAGAGAAACAAAATTGGGATATCTAGTTTAACTTTCTTAAAGGAATAGCCACAAAGGCAGAAGATGAATTGCTCTGTCAGTCTGAGAAAACAAGTGAGGATAAACTAAGTATGCCTTAGAATCTCTGAAAGGAGCAAATGTCTGTAAGGACCAATTAAGTTTAAGATAACACAATACTAGTTTGAGTTTCCACAGTGGACCAAATGAATGGGCAATACTGGACATCCAGCAGACTATAAATGAATTATTAATGGCTGACATTGTACCTCTGAGGAACACAGAATAAACAATGATGTAATGTCTTCTATCACTATTCCATTCAAAATGCTGGTCTATGCCAAGTTTTATTAGTATGTCCTTGAGATCAAGGCAAGTACCTGTATGTGTCTTTGGTTTGGCAGATTTTACATGTGTGTGCTAGTCTGTATGTATTGATGTGTCAGGCTTCACATGTGTCAATGTGTCAGCTTTCACATCTGGGTCAACATGCCTGTGTCAATATGCCAGCCTTCACCTGTGTGTGCCAGGATGTATTTACAGAGTTTCCTATGATGTGAATGTATATGTCATCCAACTGCAGTGACTCATGCCTCTGTCAACCTCTGTCTTTGCAAAGTTGTAATTATCATATTTATTTCAATCACAGTTGATCATAAACCCTTCAAGGATTTGTCAATCTAGGGAAAAGTTCAGGGGAAATAAAGCTGTTTTTGTAGAATTTTACAAATCCCTCTACACATTCCATAGCATTCTTTAGAGACTAAGTATATTAGTATTGCAAAACTATCTACTTCTAACAGCTGTCATATTCCTTTTATTTTTTAAATTAATTTTATTTAAATCAAAAACAATTTTAGTTCACATACCAATCCCAGTTCCCTCTCCTTCCTGTCCTCCCATTTTCCCTATCATCCCCCTATAGCACCCCTCACACACTCCTCATGGAGAGTGAGAATTTCCATAGGGGATCATCAAAGTCTGTAACATTTTTGGGGGTGGGACCTGGGCCTCCCCCACATTATCTATGCTGAGAGAGCATCCTTACATAAGAAATGGGCTCCCAGAGCCCATTCATGCACTAGAGATAAATTCTGAATGTAGGTATCACTTGGGGGCTTTGGGAAATCTATGGGATCTCTGGCAGTGGAACCAGTATTTAGCACTAGTGAACATCTGTCACTTTCAATTAAACAGAGCACATCTTGTAATATACTTTTTCTCAGTTCTGGGCATTATCATAGAATTCTACATATCACATACAGTCTGTACATTCCAACTATTGTCATTTTTCCTCTGCTCTTTGTACATTATTTATAAAACTCTGATATACACCAACTGATCTCTTAAACGTCTCACCAATAAGCTTCCAGAGGAAGAGTAACTGACTTTCCTCCCTCTTTTGCTCCTATCTAAAAGTAATTTTTCCTCTTTCTCTAACAGTTTTATAATTATCTTGAAGCAGAGATAATTTTATTTTATTGTATAATTGCAATATTCTGATTTCCCCCAGGAAGATTTCATGAGCTTCATAGCTCATACCATAATAATACTACTTTGTATACTGCTCTTCACTGTTATTATCATTGACTGTCACTCAAGCTGTCCCTTCTTATCACTCAGTTATTAGTTTTTTCTCTCCAGTAATACTTTTGTATTGTTGCATATTAACTTCAATATGTATTTAGATAATGTCTAACACCTCAGTCTTTAGTTTCCTCTATGTAACCTCAACTAATCCCACTACTTATCTTCTTCATGATTATGGTAAATTGGTCATTATCTTACTTAATTTTACATCATACTATGTCTTTACTACTATCCCAACAATTTATAAAAATGCCCTACCTACTTATGCTCTCAACTTTTCACAAGTTTGCAGGCCCTTAAGAATCTTATCTGCTTCCCTATTTTCTCAAAATTTGTACTCTTTTTTGAGTCACTGTTTTCCACAATCCTCCAGCTCCTAGCATTCTCTATCTACTCACTTTAGAAATCCAAAATCATAATCAAAATGAACTCTCTACCATTCTTTTACCACCAAGCTGATTCATTGCCTTTTTCCTTCTAGTCTGTTTACTCCCTAATGGTGTGATTGCATTGACAAACACATGTCAGGAACAACTTAATGGAGGAATTAACTATTTAGAAATATGACTTCAGAATATCTCACTCTCCTATAACAGGAATGATAAAAGCAGAATCTATGGTGGCTGAGGTAACTTGTAACTTGTTAGCAAAGCAGATGGCAGGGATATGTGGTAGAAACAATGATCAGTTGTTGCTGGACCTTTTCCCTTACAGCCTGGTCCCACAGCTGTCTGTTCCCAAATGAACACACAAAGATGTTATATTAATTATTAAACAGTTGACCAGTGGCTATGGCTTCTTATTGACTAGCACTCTCTTAATTATTAACTCATTTATATAAATCCAAGTATTTCCATGTGGTCTTGCATACCAGAGAATGCCTGAACCTGTTACTCCTTTTTTTGCTACATGGTCCTTTCCTGACTACCTTTTCCAGAATTCTCCTCATCTTCTATTCTTGCCTATCTTCCTGTCTTTACTGGCTATTTGGCCAAACAGTGTTTTATTTATCAACTGATTAGAGAAACATATATCCAGAAGGACATTCCCCATCAATTAATAACATCCTCAAAGCTACCTCCTAGTGAGAAATTCTTGTCCCCAACATGTTCTAAAGGCTCTGCAATTTCTCAAAATAACACTATCATTAGAGATCAAATGTCAAATATATGCATCTGTGGGACACATATCATACTCATACTGTAGTGGTAGCTGTAGACAAATAGAGGAAAGCCATACTGATTAGTATCCCTGCCATTTCTTTTTTTTGTCACAAAGTAATTTAATAATACAAGTATTTATTTTGGCTCATAGTTGGGTGATCTTGATCAGCATGCTGTGGAAAGAAGGTGTGAAATCATGAGTATGAGGCTGCTGATCACAATATACTCACGCTCTCTTCTATTTCATTTTTATTCACTCCAAGATGTGAGTCATAACATGGGGCCAAGCATTTTCAACCACTTTCCCTCCTCTAATGAATTGCTCTTGGATCCTTCATAAGCACACAAAGAGGTATGTCTCCTAAGTGATTTCAAATAACCCAAGTTGCCAATGAAGTATAACTTCCACACTTACCTAATTGGACTTTCAATTAATAATATTCTTTCATATCTGAGAAAATAATTCAGAAGAAAATATACTGATGCCACTAGCTGTGTGTTTCTTTTGCTGACATTTATATCTACATACATCTGACATCTCTATCAATGTGAGTTCTTACATGCTACTATTAATGAACTGTTAGTATTATCTGGGTCACAAGTGGTTAGCATGCTTTGTGCTCTGATTAAATATCACTTTCATTTTGCATCATTCATCTTTTACTTTTACTGTGTAACTCTTTTAGCTACAATAATCTTTTTTCCTAGCGGGGCTGTATAAAAAGCAGAACCAAACACATATTTAGGGACACACACATATATACAGGATCACACATGGACACACACAGACACCAAGAACATACACAGCCATACAAACGCAAACTGCACACAAACATATACATACAACAGACATCCATGGATACACACAGAATGATATAGAAGGAAAGATGCTGGATAAGGAGAAAATGAGAGAAAGAGAGAGAAGAGAAAAAAGAATAAAAAAGAAGAATAAGAAGAAAAAGAACAATGAGAGAGAGAGGGGGGGGAGATTACAACACACATGCTTATAGGATAAAAATACATAGTTCTATGAATTACCATCTTAAAGAAGAGTTCCAGTAAAGTTACCAGTACAGAACAGTAACAGTACAGTGAAAATCTAAGCAACATAGAACCAGGAAAATTATCAAAATCATTTTTTTTGTAATTTAAAATTCTCAACAACAATAAAGTCAAACTGTGCTCAGTTGTAGTCTCTGTTCAAAGACACAAGATTCAGCAATATTGATGGTGTGATTTCCAGTTTGACAACTGACAAGACTATGTTTCAACAGAACAAAAGTTCATCCTCAACCCTCTGTTGTTTTGTTATAATGCCCTTAACACATTTCATAATGCCCACATACAATGAGGAGAATATTCTTCTTTTCATAATCTACCAGTTCAGCTTAAAAGCTTTCCTCTTAAATATATCTTTAGTTGATTCTGACAACATGTTCTTATCTTTGTCTCATGTCCATCACTTGTTGTTTTTTTAGAAAATGAAAACATATTTTGCTTGAAAATCACTTATGTTGTCCAGGATACTCCCAAGCTTGTAATAATCCTCCTCACTTTGCCTTCCAAATCTGTGATTTCAGGCATGTCTCAAAATACTTGGTGTTTATCTTAAGTAAGTATATTTTGTGAACTAAAATGCACTTATACTTTGTTTCTTTATTTTGTATTTTCTTCTTTTGCTCTGGAAAGCCTAAGTCTATGGTGAATACTGACATTTATGGTAAATGACAGACATCCGTGTTATTTGTACCTTTTGTTTCTAATAATGGATTCTTCTCCTCTTATTCTCTGATGCTAATACATGAAAAACCTGGTCAAAATACTTCTGCATTGTCAAAATATTGGCTCTTCAACATTCCTGGATTCTAATGTTTTGTGACTTCCCACATTCTGTTGACACAGAAAATCTTAAGCAATTTCCCAGTGTAAATTGAAAATTTAGATGTATGATTAAGAAGATAAATCAAAATACTTCAAAGCTCACAGTGGATAGAGCAATTTTCTACATTTATTTATCTTTATTCATTTTGATCAAAGCTAATGCTATGGGACCTGGTCTAAAGTCATCCCTCATATGCTAAGAAAATGTTTACCCTGTAGAAACTGATTCTCATTCATTGCTAGGAAAATTCCTTGCAAGATAAAGATATACATGGTGGATGCTTTTCACTTTCATCATTTGTCCAAACCTGAGAATTTTAATTGCTTATCTTTCACTCTCTAGGCTAGACTGTCTCCTGGATTTTCTCAGTGATCATGGATGCCTAAAATTTCTGCATCACAAAACTTTCCATCCATCACCCCAGCAACTCTCAAACATTTGTGCTTCTCTGGGCCTCTTTTGCTTTCCTTTTATTACTTTACCAAAATTCTGAGTCACTTAGCCACTTAGCTGACACCTACTTGTCCTTGGCTCCCATGTGCTCTCTTATTGTGTTCCCAATGATGCTGCTGACACTGTTCCACCCCTTTCCCACACACCTCACTGAGATGACCTATGGGCATACCAAGTTCACATCCACAAGTGAACTAATCATATTCTAAACTCACGAAATATCCTCTTGATCTTGTTCAGGTGTGTCACTACCCACATAATGACCATATTAAGGCTCTCGAAGGCATACAACATTGTTTCTTTTCCCTCATCTGTTCTAAGCAAGTCAAATTCTGTATTCTTCTCAGCTAAAGTCAGATTGTACTTGTGTTGTCTACTATTTATTTCTGCCAAAATTTTGCCCATAAAAATTCAATAATGTTCATACAATAGCTTGATCATTATTTGATCACTTTCAAATCAATTTGTGATTTTGTCATGAACTTTATTAATTATCTCCACATTTAAGCCTATTGAGCAAGTGCAAACTCCTCATTGATAGGTTGTTCCATTTCTTTTTACCTTCATCTTCTTGTCCTTGTTTTCATGCCATTTTTGTTTCAGTTAAAACACAATTCTTGGATCACCCTTAATTGTTCAATGGGTATTTAGGTTTTATATATTTGTCTCCATCACTTAAAATACTTTACAATAAGATATTTATATCCATCATCAAAATAGATCTTAATTCTAGGAAGGCAACTAATGATGCTTGACTGAAATAAATTATGATATTTCACATTGTTTATTTCTATCTTGCATTTATTAATTTATTGAAGAAGTATTTATCAACTTTCTGTAATATGTGTGAATATCTGTTAATGAGAATCAGACATACAATATTATAACATGTAAATTCAAAGGGTCCTCCTTTAATGGTAAAACATTCACAAACTATTTTAGAGCTGGAGAGAGATGACACAGCTGTTAAGACCATATATGGCTCCACCGAAGGACATGAGTTTGATTTACAGCACCCGCATTTGGTTGAGTCAAATTTCATGTAATACTAGTTACAGATAAAACAATATTCTCTTCTACCTTAATAAAAACAGGACTTGTGTTCAGAAACCCAGACCCAAACAATACATAAGCACATAATTTAAAAAATAAAAAAAAAATTAGAAAAGTATACAGTGATATTAAGGAGTTTATAATTGTGTTTGAGATTTTATGCCTCTCTTAGTAATCAAAAATTTAAGTAATAGAAAACTTAAGGCAGGAAAGTCTTACTCATTTGGTGGAAAATCCTTATAAGTTAAAAATAAGTTAGGTATAAACTACCATAGAAAGTCACCCTCAACGAGGCATCAGGAAAGACGAATTCTGATGTTGGACTGTGCAGACCTTGCTTGGTCCCTTACAGATATCTCCTTTTTCAGACCCTGCTGTTGATCTTCTGAAGCTGGGCAGGTAACTAGATGGTACAATCTGGAAACACAGCTTTAAACCTTGAAATTTTTTCCACTCACTACATGAGGCAGTAATGCTACCTTGATTAAGTAGTAAGCTAATTAGTGATCATGTGGATGAAACAGCTTCTCATGTACTGGGAAAACTGTTCTCATAGTGACAGCACACTTAACTTTGAAAAGGAGTTTCAAAGCAGTACTTGCTGTTCTGCCCTATTGCCTTTACAGAATATCCAGAGTACCAATGTCCTTAATAATACTATTAACTTACTATCTTGTTTTTCAATATAGTTTGCAGCCATGACCTCTTTACTACAGATATGAGTACATTATCAGTCTTGGATTTGGGGTGCTCTTGGATTACATGAAAGCCTATTGTTCTCATTCCTCTTGTCTTTCTACCATTTCAGTGATATCTTACCAGCACACACATGACAAAAATGTTAATTGCACTGTGAATAAAAGCCATAGGAAGTATCTGTTGTTCCTTAACAAAGCCAAGCTCTCTTGGCCAGGATGCTTCCTACTAAGCTCTAAAGCAACATCAACAGTAGGACAGACTGCAGTGGGGCATCTGGCTTCGCATTTGTTAAAGAGAAATAATAAAGCTTGGTGATAAACTTTTAGGGAGATATGAAAATTGGTAAGGACAGGTAAATTTGTCTTTTTTCTTAATGGTACCTTTAAAATAATTATTCAAATAAGTGGGCATCAGGTACATTTTGTTCTGGATTAAATGCATCTGTATTTTAAAAGGGTTGTGACCAGGCAGACATTGGTATAGGACACAGACATTTTTCTCTCCTAAAATAAGAGACAGTTTAAATTCATATTCATAAAAATTGCTTGGTGATTTTATTTCCGCAATGTGCGGTGCACTGATCATTTGTGACTAGCCATTTCTGTTTCATTTTAAATGCACATTCGTATAGACAATTTTAAAGAAAGACAGATTTCAAGTTTCTGGCTGATTTTATTAAGTACTTTATATAAAAAATGTTACACATAAAGATTTCTCTAACCTTCATTTTCTTGGACAATGGTCTCTTTAAGGACAGGAAGGAACTCCTGTCAAGAGAAATTGATCAGTCAGTATTCCCAAGAGTAGCAATATTCCTCATAGTGGAAAAACTGACAGTTTCAAAATATTCAAGTTCAAGCTAGACTGAGAAATTTGACAGCAATTGATGTTTACTTAAGGAGATATAGAAAAACAGAACTTTGTAAGAACAAAGAGCTCAGTTTTCCTGTTATTGAATTGTAAAGGGACTAAAAAAAACCCACACCAATAATCCAACAGCATATTAGTATGGAGCACTGCCATCATTATGAAGGATTCTGAGTACTGGGTCTTCAGACCTGATAAATATGGTGTATATGATGTGAAAAATCTGTCTTATCAGAAAACTTTCTCTTAAAAAGTAGACTTAATCATGGCAGACAGTCCCATAATGAATTAAATTAGTTCCCAGTGATGAATATTTACTTGTGGATATATTTTCTTAAATGTTTAAACTAACATTGTGAGTCTATTAATTTTTATTAGTAGTATTACTTGAAAATCATTAACACTTAATCTTTTTATGTTATGCATATATTTATACACATATACACATCTATCACTGTATTATTTTTTCTAATAGAATTTATGCTCATCAGCAGTGGTGTGGATGCACAGATATGAATCAATTTTACATCTTAGTAAGCATTTTGTATGCATGAATTCATTTTCAGCTATAATACTACAGACTATTAAAAACTGTTCCTTACAAGAAGGAACAACCTCACAAACCAATGTGCTTGTTTGCTTTTAACCAATTGAATGCCAGAACTTATTATGTGTTTAGGAAGAACTGATAAGAATTATGGCAGTTCATGGAACTATGAAAATATCTGTGAAGAGATCACTCTTCCATCACTCTCTGTCTTTTTATTTCTACCCCTTTACTCTTCATGTCTTCATTCTCTTTTCTTTTTTTATTAATTTATTTTTTACATTTCAATCTCCCAGATCTCCCTCCCCTCCCTACTCTCCTTCAGCTCCCCCACCCACTTTCCTGTATTCTTCTTGTAGTTTTTACATTTCTTTTCAGGTAGAATTGATATATTTAGATAAAGATACCAGGGGACACTTGTTTCTAACTGTAAAGCAATTTCAGAATCCAAAATCATTTTGCATGAACATGTCAAGGCAGATGGATTAGACATCTACAAATGAAAGTTAAGGATATTACTAATCATTTTGCAATGTATAAAACAACATAGACATCACAGAGCTATTTGGTACCAAGTCTTAATGATAGCACTTGGGATATATTCACTCAAATAATGAAAACTATGACATTATATTCAGAATAGCAATAGTTAAATTTGTCCATATTGTAACAACAAATGTAAACAAAGGCATGCTTTGACACAAATGGTTCAATGTGCTTGATATTTTAGAATAAATATAGGGAAAATTCTTAAACTACACATTTCAATTCTCTTCTTGTCCAGATATTTTGAGAAAAGAAAATCATGGTTGTCTCTGATTCCTATAGTGAACAGAGTGGGAATATGTATGCAAAAGAAACCAGACTTAGAAAAGTTGAGGAAAGACAAATATCCAATAAAATGTTATGTTACGGGAAGTTCTTGGTTTCCCTCAAATACCTCTTCTATACAGAAGTTTACCTATAATTTTGGTGTTTCAATAAATGTATATACCCCCAAGTTATACACATATACCTGCAATTTCCCAAATGCCAAGTCCATAGTCATAATATCATAATTGAATTATGTTGGCAAACACCATAAATGTTTTATGCAATAATGAGCTTTACCTAGTTATGAAGCAGAAATGTCAGATTTTTATAAAAAGTCTGTTTTAATATATTTCTGTTTAACTTTTCATCTGGAAAAAAAGAGAAAGAAAATTTGTTAAGTAATATATGGCTTGTTTTAACAAAAAAGATATGGACAAGGGGATTTCTAATAACCTTTAATTACTATTTAAATGTTACATGCAGTATGTTATTTTAATCCACAAATCTTCATCAACAAAGGTTTCTCAGTAAGTATGTCACTCTGAGAAAATTTAGCTGCCTTCTTTGGTAAATTGTATAATTGCAAAATGCAAAGTAGATGAAAAAGCCTAAAAGTTTCTTTAAAACATGAGCATTACATTTTCTTAAAACAACATTAAATTTACAATACTTGTAATTTTCAGAAAACTGTCATAAATATGATTGAGTTCATCATTGTTATATTGTTTCATTACTTTATCTTTTATGGTAAAGGGTTAACTCATTTGGATAAAAGTGAGAGCTATAATCAAATCTTAACTTTTATTTTGTGGTTGCTGTGTTTATCGAATATGGACTTTGGCATTGGTATATTTGATATAATAGTATAAGTAGCCATAAATCAGGTATCCATTTGCTTTTGTAAAATATAAATTAACATGTAGAATAGAAAATCAAATCCAGTATTTGCAGAAATAATCACAATAATAGAATATTTCTACAATGTCCTTGTTCAAAGAGACATCATTTGTTGGACTCACTTGTGCCTGTAAATGTAGGGTAGCTGCTCACTATGTAAAGTTTTAAGAGCATTTTGACTCTATCATTTTTACTTACACTAACATGAACTTTATGAGTTAAAAGTCACAGAAACTAACTAAATATTTGAGTAGGCATGGATGCTCTGACAAATTGCTTCTTTTTAAAAATAGAGTGTTACCTAGAAAAGCACCCCTTATTTTATCTTGCATTATTGGACGTTTCTAAATTAATGGCAACTGTTGCACCCTGAGAGTTATGCCAAGAAGAGCAACTCTATTCTTGTTAGCTGTTCTTCTAAAATGATCCATGTTAACTACCTTATGTGTTTTCTCCCATTAAGGAACTTGGCTAGAGTATTAAAAAAAAACTGTGCATAAATTAGGAAGACAAGGTATTTTACTGTTTTTAGATACAAATTATTTTATGTCATGTGATTTTGTTTTCAGACATTCTGTTGTCTTGAAATTTAAATACCTAAATCAAAGAAATATTTGTAATAAATCAGAACTATGGTCAATATGGCCAAAGGTATTTGAGTTTTGAATGTACTTTTAATTGAATTAACAGATATTATCTCATGGTCAATGACATACCCAAAACATGTTTTCCACAAACAAAAGGTTATTATAACCTAGAATCATATAGTCTTCCTCATACAGCAGTTCATTTGTCTCTGTTATGGGCAGCTGTTATCCATGCCTTATAGGACAGATACTTCTCTATAGCACAATTCAATTACCAATTTTGACAACAGAACTAAATAAAAGAACGAGGATGAAACATGGGGTGAGATCTCTCCTTTTTAGAAACATGTAGTAACCTGTTAAAACCTAAAGCCAACATTCAACAACTCCAGAGATTTATAGATCCAGAGAATTTTTTAAATGACTGTCTCTCTGCTGTTACAGATTTGGGGGGGGAGGAAAAACACAATGCTCCAGTATAGGAGGTGCATAAAATATATACATACAGAGGTCAGAATGTAGTCAGTGAATGATTGCTCAGGAAAGAGTAAATGCTAGAGGAGTATAAGGCTGATGTAGCAGATATGGGTAGTAAATCAATCTCTTTGAATGAACCTCAGGTCATGTCTAAACCTAGCATGCCACATGGTCTTGGTAGATGTCTGGGCACTATTGCACAAGTAAGAATGTTGCAGTCTGTCTCTGTGTGCCTATATGATCTTTGTAGTGACTTTCTGTCATTTGAGGATAAGCAGAGATAAGGCCATTTTGTTCCTCAAAAGGCTGAGGCAAGGACAACGATAATAGCCACTTGACAGTGCCATTCTGTCAGAGGCTAAAGGAGAATTAAGGTTCTGTGCAGAATGGCAGCGAATTATCACAGTCAGAAGTAACATTTTTTTTTTTCTTTCTTGAACTGGATAGCTAGTGTTCACACAAATCCTACCTTTACCACAGTAGGACCTTACTGAAGCTATTTAGTCCTGCTTGTTTTCTCAGTACAATGACATTTAAAATGAAGGATTTGATAGGATTTGGAAATGTGCTTTGTACTCTTCAAACCAGGGATTGGTAAATTTTGGCATTTGTGTGTCTAGAGTAGCATGTGATTACTCATTTCTGTTCAGTGAATATAGCGTGAGCACTTATAGCCTTTTATCATGCAACTGCTTTGCTCTTGGCACCTACTGGCTGTTCTCCAGGGTGGTAAGAGTAGGTCTTTGAACTCCTACTATTAATTAAGATGTGGATGCAGATGTGTTTTCTGTATTCACTACTACCTCTACTAATTATCAATACAATGACTGTGTATTAAGCAGTTTTTTCCCTTTGAATCATATCTTTCTTGATTTTTTTCATAGAAATCTTTTCTCAGTTCTGTTTCTTACCTCCTCCTCCTCCTCCTCCTCCTCCTCTTCCTCCTACTCCTCCTCCTCCTCCTGCTCCTCCTCCTCCTCCTGCTCCTCCTCCTCCTCCTTCTTCTTCTCCCTCTTTTGTTCGCTGTAATAAAATGCCCTCAGAAAACAATTCAAGGAAGAACAAGTGAACTGTGTCTTACTCATCCAAAAGCTTAGGACCTATCATGACAGGAAATACTTGGCGAAGAGGAAGGTATGTAGCATGAACAAGAAAATCACTGGCCCTATTGCAGCCATACTTAGGAAGAAGACAATGAAAATAAATGGAGCTGGGAGACAAAGCATCATAGCCTACCCCCAGTAACCCACTTCCTAAAGGTTCCACAGTCATAGCAAACGGTTTCACCAGCTGGGAAGCAACTGTTAAAACATGTGCATAAAATATTCATATTCAACCTCATTTTTCCATACCTGACTCCCATAAAAATGTGGCAAGCAGCTCTTCATGCAACATTTTTTTCAAGTATAGTTAGTCCAACTTTAAATATTGTTGTAATTTTTAGCAGTACAAAGTCTTTTTTGAGATCCAAGGCAGCTGCTGATGTGACAGCATAGGCACTTGTAAGTTTGACCTGGCTTGGACTACATGGTGAGTTCCAGGTCAATTAGGATAACTTAGTGAGACTGTGTCTCTATAAGAGAAAGGGAGAGACAAAATAATCTTCTAACCATAGACCTCTATAAAACCAAGAAACACATTACATAGTTCAACAAAAAATGGGACAGAATTTCCATTCTGAAAGGGAAGGGCAAGTGTATAGTTTAGTTAAATTTATCCAAGCAAGACCAACACCCAGAAGAACAAACTCCAAATCCTGAATTTCTACACCTGCCATTCAGGAGTTTTTATAAGATTATCTTAGTTCCAAAGGGCTTGGGTATCCCTGTCCCTCTAATACTCTTGTAAAGTGTATACATATCCTCTTCCATGGGCTGGCTCCAGTGGATGCCTCCAGCTTTCTTCTTCAAAATTCTCAGAGTTCTGATACCTCAAACATTCTGTGGGTTCTATTGAAAATGGAAAAAATTGGATAAGATGCAAAAATGAAAAAAAAAACATACACATTGTATTGATGTTTAATACTGAATACAAGAAATACATCCACATATTAACAAAGAATTTGAATTCAGAGATCTCCCCTTACTGCCTTGGAGGACAGTCAGTTTTCTGAAACCATGGAGGAAGACATTGTGTCCTCCTCTATTTCAGTGCATTCATCCCTCTGAAACAGTGCCATGTGAACAACATTGTTAAATTCCGGCATCATAGCACACACCCTGTGCCTCTCAACCAAGAATGCAACAGCCTCTCTGTAATGAGTCTAATGACACTGTGTTTACACTCAGACAGAACAAACGGAGCAGGAAGTGGATACAAAAGTTCAAGGAACATGCCACTAACCCACAATGATTATTGAACCCCATGGTTCTACTAAGACTGGGGACCAAGTATTAAAACACATGAGCATCTGGGAAGCAATTCACATTCTAATTACAGTAAGGAAACGTGACTTAATTAACTGCTAATTCCTCACAGTGAACAACTGTGCTATATTGTTATCTGAGTTTAGCAAGAGCTGTATTTGTTTCTATTGATCTGTTATAGACTTTAGTATTGACTGAATTGAGTGTAAGCTTTGTGTTAATTTAAAAGAGAAAACTGTATAACTATATACTCACATTGCTTTGGTTTTAAGTTTCATTAATATTGTTCCAATCTAAGAATTTTTAAATTGCTTTTTTAATTATTAATTTGTTTTATATAGTTGATGTTTCTAACTGTAAAGTGAAATTGTAAAAGATATCCATATGAATTATCAGAGAAAATTAAATTAACTTTAGAAAAAGGTAGATTTAACAATTTTTTATTGTTACTTTTTCTAAGACTAGCTATAAACTGAAAACTAACATAAAAGAGTAAACTATTGTAAGTTAAAAAATAAACATTCATTTCATAACATGATCATATAGCCATAATAAATTTCTTTCATAGTAAAATGCAAGAAAATTAATGTAAGTTGAAATTCACTTTCATTGATGTAAGATAAAATCCAAAACAACTGAAAAAATCCAAACATTACATTGCTAGTGGTAGATGAAATTTCTGCCCTGCATGGTCCTAAAGCTATTTAGTCCAAAATAAACACACAGAGAATTATATTAATTATAAACTGTTTGGCTAAATCCTGCCTATCCATTGGCTGAAACAGCTTTTTTTCATCAACCAGTCATAGCAACATATATTCACAGCATAGAGAAGGACATCACCCCCCATCAATTTGCTATGTGTAATTCAGGTTTAATTTTATTAACAATATATTACATCACCAGAAATTGAAATTTCTTTCAAAAATTACATTATTCTCATAAAATTCATTTTAAAATACTGAATTCCATTATCAAATGTTCAGGAAGAACTGTGAAATTCTGTCTTTCATCTGAAAACACAGTCCTTTTAAGAATGAATAATATTGACCTGGGCTTTTTTTGTTTGAGAGTTTCACAAGATCAAACCAATTTCTTTTTTTTCAAATGTGTTTTCCTTAGCTCTATGTGAACACTCACCTTATATGTATGCACATTACTGACTTTTCATGGTGATCATGTCCTTTTGGTTCTTTTTGAAGAATAGATTTGTCTTGTCTGTGGGACTCTTGTGTTCATGGATGAATACTAAGTCCTTAATGTATACTAAATATTCTCGTTTTTACCTACATGTTATCCATCATATTTTCCCCACTGAGTTGCTGTTCTCACAAATACAGAAAAAGAAATGGACATCATGACATTCTTTGTAACCAGTATTATATATTTGTTTGAATAAAAATAAAATAAATAAATGGTTAATAAAAAAACAAAAACAAAAAATCAAAACAAGTAAATAAATAAATAAATATATAAATAAATAAACAAACAAACAAATAAATAATTGCACGACCAGCTCTGGACTTAGAGGAAAATAAAATGCATTACTGATTGGAAACTTTCTATATTAACTATTAATAATTTGTTAAATCACATTTTCATTCTGGGTTACCTTTATGCTTCATCATGTATCTCCTATATGCATGCCACAAAGCAAACAAAACTTAGTGAAATGAAAGATACCACAAAGTTTCCATAGACTTAAAGATACTCTTGGACTGATTTATACAACCATTTTTCTGAACTATTTAAAACATCCACAGAGTTCATAATGTGCTGAAATAGAAGGTATCTAGCTCATTATTGAAAATCTACATTTAAATGTTAATTTAGAAATATCTTTTCTGCACACTGTGTGAAATAGTTTAATTTAGATGTTTAATTTCTAAAATGGGATACAATCAATGCACCCCTGCCATATAGAGTCCCCATAGTGAAAGGAATTTTATGCATGATGTATTAAGTTAGAAAATGCTCTATAATATGCAAATAGTTATTTACTTATGAAATGTAAACTCATTAAGAACACTTAATGGAAATCTTAAGCTTAGTCATCCTTTCAGGAACTCTTAAGTCTAGAAGTGTGCATATAAAAGTTTATTAAGGAGTTGTCTAGGATTTCTAGTATATTTACTATGGAACACAATCTTTTTCCTACTTTTATGCTTAAAATACTTTGCGACTATCAAACGAATACACACTGAACAAGGATACTGGGAGAGAATGCTACTTTGGTTTTTCATGCAGCTATTACAGTCTGGGACATATTGATGCTCTCGGCTATTTGCTGTAGAATGAAAGTTTGGAAAGTAGCTCTGTTAGTGATAATAATTCACAATTAATCTTGGTTTATTTAGAAATCTACTCAAAGCATTACTCAAAGAGTCAGAATATGATTATGATCATATAGGTAAAGTTCTGTAACCAAGAATGGATCCACAAAGTAAGCAAAACGTTACCTCTGCTTTCAATGCAGTATAAAGGTTCTAACTATGTGGACACAAAAACTTCCCCTTCCACTTGCTTCCTGTCATTCAAGCTGCTTATATCCTTTGGAATTATTCTCAAAGTCTTTTCACTACTTAGGTACTTTCCTTTACCTATATTCCCAACTTTCTCTCCTTATCTAAATTGCAGAGTTTCACAGGACACTTTTCATAGGTTCTTCTGAGTAGAATGAATGGAGGGTACTCATGTATTAATACTGATAATCTGCCCCTGTATTCATTACACATCACTGTGTGGTCATTTACTTTTCTTATGCTTAGTTGGGGAAAAAGTTCCATATTGCTTGATTGTTCTTTAAGAATACCAATCTATTCATACTCGCTGAAAAGGGGAAAACTGATGTCATCAGTGGGTTTTAGTGATCACTACACATAGTACTTCTATGTTACTACTTATGTGATTTAATAACCAGTACACATAACCACTAAACAACATTAGATTCAGATGCCAAGATGAGACATAGTGATAAATCACAGAAGATATCCTTTTCCAGAGAGGGAAATTTACTGTGTGAAGATACAGGTACCATGGTATTCTAAGAGTTCTTCACAGCTATAGAAGCTAATGTAAACAATTCAGTTGGAAAGGCCAGGGGAGACAAGATTTATTGTTGCCTCTCATTTTGTGAATTTGAACTGCTCATTTCAGAAGCTAAAGCATTTGTATGTGAAAGTCTAGTTGAAAATTTGTACCAGGGAGTAAAACACAACTACTATTAAACTTCAAAGCAAGTTTAGAATTCAATTAAAATAATAAATTTTAAGAGCATAATTTACTCTGTAAGTTATTTTTGAGTATATTCATTTGGTACCTTCAAATAACTTAAGTTTTAAAATATTTTTGGAGAATTCCATTTATGAATAATATAACTCTGTTATTTCAACTCCCTCTTATATCTGTCTACTTCTCAAAGTATTAACAATATTATTATTGTTGTTGTTGTGAGAATATTCTGCTGAGTCTATTGACAGCTACACATGTGTATTTATGTTGAAGGTTGTCCTGCTTGGACAAGGATAACATACCAAGATGCTCACCCTTGGGGAAGTTTTATTCTTTCTCTGTCAACAACCATAAATTTCTCCGCATCTTGGAATTAGGCCTTGTGAGATTTCCCTAGTCAGCATTGATATATCAACTGGTGTGTTAATTTAGTTGGTCTTGTTTAAGAGACCATATTGTTAAGTCTTCATTGGTGTAGCTTCCCTGTCACACATAATAAAAAATTCTGACAGTTGATGTTGTAATCTTCAGTTCCTACAATCTCCCCTCTTTCAAGTGACTTTCTGAATTTTAGATGTAAGGATTGTGTTGTAGATGTAAAAATATTTGATGACCAGTCAACTACTTGGAGCTGGTGATATCATAGACCTAAGAGGAGTAACTATGCAGTCATTTTCCTAAACCAGTATAATTTCTAATCATTGTATAAATACTTATCTGTATGCCCACATGTAAGTATTGCTCTCATGCATCACCAAAGAAACAGTTTGCAACATATGTAGACTGTTCTTGAGACATTCACGGAGTCTAAATGCAGAAAATAAAACTAAAAATTCCAGTTATAGAGAATTATTTTTATTTCAAATTGCTTCAAGTTCATCAATCAAATGGAATGGTGCTCATTTGGGGATATTTGCTAATGACAGTTGAGCTCAAAGGCCATTCTTAACATGCTTAATATTCTAAATGTAACAATGCCTCCAAGATTGCCCTCACTCATATAAGCATGGTCAATCCAAACACACATCCATATACATACTTAACACTAAAACTAAACTTTACAAGCTCAGGCATAGCTGCTCATTCCTGCAATCCCAGTAGTTGGGATTGGAGACACAATAATCTCTTTTAGCTGTTTATGCAAAAAATGAACAAAATATCATCAAAACAAACATGTTAATAGGGATTATTCAGCATGATAGCAGTATTGTTACTAAGAAGCCATGTTGAAATATTACTTGAAAATTAGTCTAATGAAAGTAAAGGATATGATCCCTTCTCTGGATTGAGAAAATAATGTCTGACAGCACACAGATGTTTTCATTTTATTTCTGTCACTTAGAATGGTCAGTCAACTACATGCAGCTGGAACTTTGTCAAGCCGATACTACAACATACTCAGCAGGAGAGATTGGAGGCCAATTGCTCTTTTCCTTCCTACCTCAGTGTAGTAGAAGACAGAAAGAATTCTGGTGTAAGAATAACATTACCTGTAATTTAGTGAATTATAATGTAATTTTATGCAAAAATCTTAAAAGGCTTGTCAAAATCCTGTTAGAACTTGTAGAAGTCTTTAGGATGTATACAGGATTATAAATCAACATATCAAAGTAATCCCATTCCCATCTATTAGGAAAGTAAATAAAACCAGGAATCTGGCAAATTTAAAATAAAATAAACTTTCATTAATTAAAAAATTTGAATATTTGTGTCGTATGCTGATCTAAAATTAAATAAAAATAAATATTTTGACAAACTGATGAAAAACAAGGCAGATTTGAGTTGAGGCTACAAACTACTGTTAAAAAAAAATCAGAGCAGGCACAAACAAAAAAGAAAATCAACCTCTAGATCATGATTTGGAGTGTATATGGATGTGTGTTTGGATTGATCATGTTTATGTGAGTTCAGGGGATCTTGGTGACATTTCATTGCAGTTGTGTCAGCTGAGAGCCACTCTAAATATCTGGAAGAATTTTCTGAGTGAGCTCTTATGCAAATTCCAACACATTTATGAATCAGTAATGGCATATAGAATATTTTATTTTATTTTATTTCTCTATATTCCTCTTTTACTTTATAGGGTTTCTAGGACTTTATTAGTCCACAAGAATCTCTGGGATATTCTCTCTTTTGAAAAGTCTGATTAGCACCCTGCTTCCCTCTGTATATCCCCTCCCCAGATGAACTTTACATAGTATTTGGCCACAGAACCAAAGGCAAAGATCTGTATAACAGAGAACGTGTTTTCATATCCTACCTGCTATGTCATACTTTAGCAGATTTAAGTGTACAAGTGTCTGTATTGCAACATCCTTTGAAATGATTGGGTTATGAAAGACTTATTGAAACAATTGAGTCCCAAAATTATTAATTTACTATGTGGGAGAATAAATTTTTTGCATATTTCAAGATTGCTATCATGCACAGTAAAAGTAAACATACAACTTGATATGAAAGGTCCCATTGAACTTAGGTTAACATCTCTCATTTCTTTCCTGGCAGATTTTGATAATTAATTGCCTGAAAATTTGAATTGCCTATTGATTGTATTAGATCTGACACATAAGCCACTTAAATCATGCAGGAGTTCCAGGCCACTACATACATTCATAGCTCATATCATGCTCATTTGGGGGAAGGAAGTCTACAGAAGGAAGAACTCACACAGTTCAATTCCAATCTTTGGATATTTTGCATATTTCAAGAGTAGACTTTAGATGGGTACCTGCTAGCTCTGTTTATATATGTTAAAGTTATAAATATAGTAATACATATAATATATATTTAATTCTTAAACAAATGAAGATAAGCTATGAAAAGGGAAGAGTAAACCAAATGATAGAAAGGACTGAAATGACTGTTTAGAGCAACAGAATACTAGTTTGCACTGAGGACAATTTTTCTTGATATCATTATATCTTTTCATTATCTACTATAATGAATTTATTCTAAAATTGATCTACTATTTTTATAGTTTGCCCCTTTCACACAAGAAAACTAAAACTCTAAGCAGCAAAGATAATCCCCCCAAACAGAGCAATTTATAATCTGTTACTCTTTAGCAAAATGTGTAATGGGACATATAAAGTTAGTTAATTTATTGTATTTTTATTTACCTCATTACATAGGAACAATAACAGAAAGTAGTATCTGTTCATTTAAAAGGTATATGTAAAGAGAAATCTATGTGTGTCTGTTTAAGGGGTGTCAAGGGTTTATTAAGATATGAAAAGTGGGGGAATCCACTCACAAATACAGGATATGGTAAATTCATCTACAGAGTTCTTGGATAGCTGGTAACCAATTATTACACACTGATTCAAGCTGCCTGGCTGCTCTACATTCAAGTGTTTCTGTTACTTTTGTGCCATGAGGTAGTAGCTTTATAACTATATTTTTGTGGGGTTATACTATACTATAAACATACACCTCGATACTCAAACTGAATGTGATATTTTAAATTCTGTAATTTTGCAAATAATTTTCATGATTATTTCATTGGGAGCATTAGCAATACAGTTCTTATATCTCTAATTTTCATATCAGGTTCATTGATCCTCATTACAAGGCTATTCTAAGGATTAATGTCACAAAATTGTGTGCTGAGTAATTTATTGATTTGCTTATAGTTTATTTTCATATACTCATAGTTTGTATTTTTTTAAGGAATGGCATAGTTTGTAGTTATTCATAGAGTTGATGAAGTTAGTGTAGTAGTACAAGTGAAGAAATAACGTTTATGAAAGGTTTCAAACACCTCACAGTTTAATAAACCATAAGATAACATGTAAAAGATATATGTCAAGTACCTTAATTTTCCCTGATTCAAAGGGCCTTTGAAACTGGTATGGATAGAATAAGAAAAATTCAGACAAGAAGTTCACTGTAGATGAAGGTACAGAAGGTACAGTGTCTTATACTTTATACATTGGATGCCATTTAAGTAGTTATTTGAAAAGATAAAATCCTATGATGGTTAAGTCATCAAAATATGGAAACTGCTGCTTGTAGAACTTGAAGATGTCAACAGCACACTGGGCAGCAATTGTTTCTGTAGATATTATGTCTTTTGATTTAATCACTTTTTTATTTTAATGAAAGGCAATGTCATTGTCATTGAAACATATGTAAGTTTAATGTGAATACAGTCTGACATTTTAGATACTTTTTCCTGAAAGACCAAATGCACATGCCTAACTAAAACAGTTAGTGTTAGTATTATTTGTAGACAAAAGAGGTAGTCAAGGTGTGAGGACTGGATTATATCAAATATAATTTAGAGACAGAAAAATAGTGTTAGATTTAAAGTACAGATTGACACACAAATTTTTTCAAAGTCCCATCCCTTTCAGAATGGAGACAGAGAACTAGTGGTTGGGAAGGGGGTAGGTAAGAGTTGAGAGAAGAGAATAGGAGGATAAGAGGGAGAAGAAACTGTAAACAGTATATAAAATAAATGAAAAAATAGTTGATAAAATAAAATCAAATTAAAAGAAATTGTGTCTCCTGGAAGCATAATGAGTTCCATGCACCCATCCCTTAACAAAAATGCACTATTATCTTTTGGAATCTTATCTCCTTTACCTAGTTATAATTCTTTCCATTCATAAGCAACTGTTTTGCTATCCAAGAAACATTTGAGTATTGAAAATAAGAAATGTATGGAGGTTTCCTTTACTACAAACAACAAATAGAAATGCATTGTTATGTGGGACAGGAAAGGTAGGTTTTTAACTGGAGAAGTGTCATGTTTCTTGTGAAACAGGCTACATAACCACTCATCCCAGTAATGTTGGATACAGCCTCAGTCTGTTTTTCTCAGTTGTTACTCCTACTGGAACCTACTGTCTCGACGGTGGTGGTCAACTCTGGGAACTCACTGTTGCCACAGAGAGCACTTGCAAACATCCGTATTGCAAATGGTTGCCACAGAATCCACATAACAGCTAGGACCTTCCCCTCCACAGAGCCACAGAGCACTGCTACAGGTTTACTTGTCTGAAGGAAGACAGGATTACTGGGGGGGGGGGGGGAGCGAGTCATGAGACAGGAAAACAACCCAAATTTAGAATAATGAAAACATCTGTGCTCCTCAGTCTCCATACTTGCCTCTCATAAAGAGCAGTCCACTATTCCACAGGCACTATCATATCATTCCTTACCAAATCTATTCCATTCTAAAGCAAGATAATTATTTATCATTTCTTTAATGTTAATTCTATGGTTGAGAAGTTGGCAGAGTTCTTTCACTCTAACCTCATCATCATGGATACCCTCTTTATAGCACCTGAATTTATTTGTAATTGCTGTTTTGATATCATCATCTTATGCATCAACTAAATCACTTTTCTCAAGAAACATTATGATTGGAATTATTTTTTCAAGAATTACAGTTCAGATTTCATGGATTCAATGAAATACCATTTTAAAGCTTTCTAGGCTAGGCACTAAGGTAGGACACATAATTCTGTTTATTTTATATCAGGACAGGGAGAACCCAATACCATGAGGATAGAACCAAGTCCTGCTCATTCCTTAAGGGAAAGAGAAGAGTGTGTTCTGAAGTCAGTACCCTGCTTTTTCAGAGGGCTGCTAAAGGGGCTGAAAGACAAAATGTGTAAGAAACATATTCAGTTCAAAGGCAAATAGTTACAGCAAAATGATCTATTTCATAATATGTTATATCTAAGCCATATAAATGAGGATGGAGAGAGGTTGTAGTTAAATCTTTACGTTCAAAAGAAATAGAAGTAATGTTACAATGATGTTACAATGAATTATCTCATGTTTTAAAATGGCCACTACAAGACATACATGCACACATACACCCCCCCAAACACACACACACACACACACACACACACACACACACACACACGAGAGAGAGAGAGAGAGAGAGAGAGAGAGAGAGAGAGAGAGAGAGAGAGAGAGAGAGAGAGAATAATGTGTTTCATTGGATTTGTACATTGTGTTTACTGGCAGAATAGTAAAATGGTTCCAATTTTTTGGAAGCAAAATGAAAATGTTTCAAAACCTTAACAGTGGAACAACCCTGTAATTTAATCATAATAGTTAAAATAAGGACCTTGAAGCAATATTTATATGCCCATGTTCATTGTAACCTTCTTCATAATAAACAAGAGGTAGAAACACTATAAATATTCATCAACTATGAAAAGAAATTGCAGCCTACACACTTGAGATGATACTAGCCCCAGAAACTAGGAAATGCAGTTCTCTGAAACATCATGAGAACATGAGTGAACCTGCATGAGGAGCTTCTAAATGAGTTAAGTCTCACTGCACATGGGCAAGTGGTTCCTGGTTCTACTTAGCATGTGAAGTCAGGGAGGAAGATGAATATGAAGTAGGAAACTGCATTCCAGTAGATACACATTGTCAATTACCCTAAATGAAAGTTTAGACATGTGCTATTCAAGAACTGCGTGCATTTCTATGTTGTGCTTCTATACACATAAAACAATGTGCCTTCTAACTGGTCTACTATTATTATTATTATATGGTATGTATGTATTTTAAGGTCTTTAATACATAAGCTATGTAAGATTGCTGGTTTTTCCCTTACATGAAAATGTGACTTTAATATAATTACATGAATTTTATAATTATATTAACTTCTTTGAGAATGAAAAGACAGGTGAAACTGTATTTGAGCTTGACGTTTAGTGTTATTGTTCACAGAAGGAAAGAGGATGATATTGCAACTTTGACTTTTCAACCTGCTCCTAAGTTGAAACTTCAAATTTTCATCTACCAAAAGTTAGGCAGCTTCCTGTTCTTGAGGGATGTAGTTGTGCAGAGAGTCAAGTTTTGGGTAGCTATCCTTTTGTCCTCAGGCTCCAAGATTCACAGCATAATTCTAAGAATTGCTGCTGGAGAAACAAACTCAGCAATGATGAAAATAATTGCTGTCAAGCGTTGAAAATTTACTGTGGGCCAAAAAAGGACTAAGCAGTTTTCTTCTCTTGACTAAATTAATCCTCCCTGTGGATTTCTGGGGGAGAGATTATTAATTTTGTCATGACAAAAAGAAAAACCATAATTGATAACTAATTAAGTAAAGGTCACTTACTCTGTGAGTGGCAGGACCCAAAGTTGTCATTAAGCACCATCCCCTACCCGCCGCACCTCATGTACGGAAGCTGTAATTTCCACTACCCTCCTGTCTACAGAAGTCTTTACATGGTAAATAAGGCTCTCAAAGGGATGCCTTTTGCTGACTAGTGTATTCATTGCAGATGTTATCAGGGAGATAGGAAATGTACTACATTCTTTCTGCTCTCTAGGGAACACAAACACTTCATTTAACAAAGTATGTACACCATAGTGGGCATATTTATAAGATAAACATAGGTTTTAAGATTTTATTTTTATTTATATTTGTGTGTGTGTGTGTGTGTGTGTGTGTGTGTGTTTGTGTGTGTGTTTGAGTGTTTGTTACATGTGTGTGGACATCTTTGGGGACCAGAAGAGCCTGCCAAATCCCTGGAAGCTGGAGATTATTTGGTTGTAAGCTACCTGACATGGTTGCCACAAACTAAATACAAATTATCTGCGAGTACACCAAATATTTTTAACTGATGGTCTGGGCCAATTACCCAGCCCAAGTCAGTGGTTTGAAATTAATTTACATGTCAGTTTTCCTATATTTTCCAGTGTTTTCAGACTCACCTTACTCTATTCCATATTAAAATCAAACTATGTGACTGTAGGATTCTAATTTTTAAAGTCTACATTAGTGAGATATTTGTATATTTCTGTCTTGAGGTCACATATTTTCATTTATGAAATAAAAATTATCAAGTTAATAAAATTTGTTACAGTCAAAATCTTTAAGATTAAAAGCAAGGAGCTGTGTATGCAGCTCAGTAATTAACTGATACCTAGCATGCACAAGACCCTCAATTCAATTTCTAGCCTCACAACAAACAAAAACATTGAGATGACGTGCCATTTGTGATTATTTGATATCCTCTAATTTTTCGGACCTGTTTCTTTGCAAGTGTAAAGAGTAACTAGCATAAGACATATAGTAAAACATAATCTAAAACATTCTGATACACATACACCACTATTAATCCTATCATAAACAAGGGAAACAAATTGCCCATCAGGAACCGTCAGGCACAATGATATACATTCTATAATGTCAGTAGTGTCTCCTATTGGAGATATATCATTCTATTTTCTTGTAGCAGTATGAATGGTAGAAAAGTCTGGTTTTGAGTCTGGTTTTAAGGAGAAATGTAGACAATATGAGAAAAATAAAATGAAAAAAATATATGGAGCATGAGACTAGATGTAAGGGTTCCCTCAGTTAAGAGTGGCTTCCAGGAATAGAAACAAAATTACTTTGGTCAGACTCATCAAATCCTCTCCTGAAATGAGCAAATATGTGCATAGATATTGGTTTTAAGATGCATTGAAGATAACTGATAATTCATTGGTTGCAAATTGTAGTGGAGTAAAATACTCTATTTTTTTTCTTTATATTTGAATCAAGCTTGTTTTACATGTCAATCCAAGTTCCTGCAGCCTCGTGTCCTCTCTTATTCACCCCACCAACCCCTAAGTGTAGGTTATACTAGCCAGGTAATGCCACAACAAACAAGCTCTACAGTTCTGAGTTCTAGTCTTACCCATGTATCTATTAACATCTACACTTCAGACAGATACTTACTCATCAGTTCCAAACTTAGACGTGGACATATTGAAAGAGTCATTTTTATGACCAAAGACCATGCCCAATTTTTGGAAATGTAGAATTTTGTGGTCTTCAAACTGATTCTTACATGCATGTGTTTTTTCCCTTAATTATTCTATTTCAAATGATCATTTATAGTTTTCCGCTCCTAAATGTGTAGGAAAACTGTGATGTGGCAGAATTAATGTGTTTTCATAATATTTTTATATGCTAGAATATGCCTTCAAAATACACAAATACATGATATATATTTTTATTGCTTATATTTAAAAATATATTGGATAGTCTACATTTAATATTTGAAAAAAAAAGAAGTGGTTAAACACTAATATAGGTAAGCAAACTTAATTCACTTCCTTACTATTAAAAGTTGGGAACTAAAGACTTGGAACAATGTATATGCCCCATCCTAAAAAAAAAAAAAAAAGTTGACTTTTATTTTTCACAGACACTCCTTTATGAAAATAAGTTATTTCATGAGGCCCTTTTGAAGCAAATAGATCCTGTAGGTGGGAAATGGCTCATTTGTAGGAATTGTCTTCCTGTTATAGATCCCCCATATAGAAATCTGGTTACTTGATAGATTTTGTTGACCCTTCCTGGAAGTCATTACCCTCCCTATGCAGTGGGGAGGAGATGGGATGAGAGGGTTGATGGGGGATATAGGGGGTGGGAGAGAGGGAGGGAAGAAGTGAAGGAGGGAGAGAGGGAGAGGAAGGGAGGGAGGGAGGGAGGGGAGAGAGGGAACTGGGATCAATATGTGAAAAAAGAAAATTAAAAAAACAAAAAGAAATCTGGTTAAGTTAAGAAAGTCAATTTAGAGGTCTTTAGGCTGTAGAGTCTTTTTGAGATGAAGAGTCTGTCCTGGACTCAAGTCACACATTGGAGTAGAATGATGTCTCTCTAAATATTTAAGCCATTATTGGAAGATGATAGTGTTATGGTTTATAAATTAGTGACCTTGTGGTAAAACTGTCTGGCATTAGAACTGATTTGGGAGGGCTAATTTTCACAAAAAAAATGTAAAATGAAAAGTAATGCAATAGTTTTGTTTATAATTCAAGAGCTCTGAAATGAGGCAAAGTAGTTTATGTAAAACACAAGGAAGACCTCATTCTACTTATAATTTGGTTCACAATCCAATTCTTCACATGAAAAGGTATTTTAAAAATTTCTTTGAAAGGATTCTGCTCATGCTTTTAATGAGTCAATCCACTCACATTCCAGTATTCATTGCTGGCTTTTACTGTCCTCTCAATACACCTAGAGTGGTGTTTGATCAGCCATGCTTTATATGCCATTACTTTTCTTGTCTCTGATAGTAATCAATATTTGGCACTAGAAGTCTGAGAAAGTCCAATAAAAGCCAAATGAATTTGTTGGAACAAATCTATTAACAGTTCTGATCACACACACACACACACACACACACACACACACACACACACACATTCTCATGCATATATATTTTCAAGGCAATATGAAAATGTTCAAGACAAGCTGGCATTTTGTAACTTCTATCTACACAAGCTTTACTAGCAAATTACCGTGGATGGAAGTTTCTGTCCTCCCAGGTCCTGCACATGTTTAGTCTCAAATAAAACTCAGAGGCTTTTATTAATTATAAACAATTTGGCTTAAGGTTCAGGCTACTTATTGGCTAGTCTATTCTTAATTATTAGCCTATTTCTATTAATCTGTGTATTTCTGTGTGGCCTTGGCTTACCCGTGAAGCCTGAGCCTCTTTCTTCCTCAGTAGGTACATGGCATGTCTCTCATGACTCACTCTCTATGTTCCTCTTTCCAGCATTCTTCTAGTCTGGTGTTCCTTGTACTTCCTGTCTGGTTACATCCTGCATATCCATTGACCAAAACAGCTTTACTCATCAATAAATAAGAGAAACATATATTCACAGTATACAGAAGGACATAACCCATCAAAACACTAATTTAATTTTTTTCACACTAATACCTCATATTTGTAATGACAGAGCTACTTTAATGGAATGAATATGTAAAGAACAATTTTCCATATTTTAAGCATACCGTGGTTTTTTTCTAAGAAGTGCCTCTTCAGTCTTTCAAATCTTACATGACAAGAAACAAAGTGAAGGTGTTTCCACCTGTATCAGTCTTGTCATATATTTATTCATGCTCCTGTCTGCTTCCTTCTTTGAATTATCAGTTGATGGCTTCAGTGATTTTATTATTTCTTGACAGTATCATAGGATATAAATCCAATAGTTAACATAAATCTCTAGGGCTAATGCTTCATTTGATGTAATAATTATAAATTTATTGTTTTATAAAATACTTATATTTTCTCAAGTATGTTATGAATAGTTCTCTTTTACTTGTTTTGGGTTTCTTATTTTGGTAATGAAGAAATAGATGTTTCACCATGTTATACAAATGATGGGTTCACACAGAGTCACTAAGTAACAGGTCCAAGTTTCAAAATTAAATACTTATATATGAAATGTCTTCATTCTTTCTATTATACATAATATGACCTAATACATGGTTATATTTTACTGGAAATGAGTTGTACAACTTACTGTTGTGAGTGTTATTGAATATCTCATTTTACTTAGCTTAATACTGCATCATTTTTGTGACAATAGCTAATTCTTTGAGATACCACTCACTTGTTCTAGACTCTGACTCATGCTAGTCGACATAAATCTGGTCTTGTCATCCAGCTCTCAACTTACATTAGAAAGATAGGCAGGTAGTCCAATTTTATATAACTAAATTAAAATTCACAGAACAAGAAATAATTTGAAATTTAAATGTTATTCAGATTGTATTACATCTGTCAATACATAATGGTGTGTCTATATGGATGAGACATGTGTAAAACATTTATTATTTTTATAGAATGTTTACCTGAGACCTCATACAATATTTTATCCCACTTTTATTTAAATGTGTGGTCTGTCACATGAGGTCAGATAAAGAATTTTCTGCTGGTAGCATCAAGATGGAACACAAAATATTGTTGATTTTGAAGCCTTTTTGTCTGAGGATGTATAACCTGTTAAAGTTCTCCTGGGCTCAACAATTGTTTCCCATAGTTAAGAAAAAGGAAGTTGCTGCCTTCACTAACTACTTTTGAAAGTAAAAATAAATATAATAAACATTTACAAAATATAATCCATAAAGGCACTGGGTAAGAAATTCATTTCAATATCACGACTATGTAATATCACAGTGGAAAAGTGCCAGACATCAAATAATAAGAAAATATAGTGACTGGAATGAAAAGTACAATAAGTAAACTTTTAGAGCATTAAACTGAAATCTGTTTTGAGAAATAACATGGTAATAAGCACAACTTTCACTGATACATATGAAAAAATCACAGGCATATGTATGTATATATTATCGACTACTTCACTGAATATTTTCAAAGAAAGCACTTCTTGTTTTGGCTCATAAAATATCGTGGAGAATAGTTATAGAAGCAAGCACATGTGTCCAAGAAACTGTAATACATTGTCATCCAAATTCTCCGTATTTGAGGTTAGAAATCTGTAGCCCAGATATTTCAGTGGGTCAACCCAAGATATCTCAGATGTCAGGATGTGAAGTCATTTATGAAGGTTGCTAGGCTATGCTAGTCTTATATGTCCATAGCAAATATAAATAGTTAATAAATAATAGTATCTTCTACATTGATACACACATTGGCCAAGATCACTTATAAGCTACCACTAAGAAATAGGATAGTCAAGATTATTGAATCTACCCATGGATTCTATGATAATATTCTTGACAGAATTTCACCTATTTCTGCTATTATAAAGGACTGGAAACTATCCATTAAATTTAAGTACACCTATCTGATAAGTTCTGTCCATCCAATTTATATGTCTTCTCATGCTATTGAGAGTTCATAAATTAACTCTTTACTGTTTATGTAGTCTCCTACAAGAAAATATAAGAAATCTACCATATTCTGACCATAAATGCCGAATATATTACAAATAATATACAATATAGTAATAAAACAGCTATATAGACAACTCAACCTCTACATTAGCACTATAACTTCAGCTATCACCTTCTAAATATACTAATCATTTAATTAAAATAAGGTTATGCTTCTATTGTTTTAAGGGGTGAAGTTAGTTGTCCAGGTCATGACTTAATCTCATGCTTAGTCCCTTTGATTGTGCCAGAATGTATGATTAGAAATATAAAAGTACACTCACACATGGGTGTGACTTATATGACATTGTCTAGTGCTACAGGTTTAGTACTAACCATGGATTTCTGGATATTGTACTTCTAACTTTATACAGTGAGAACAACTTTAGCCATTTGATTTTGAGTTCTACTACTTTGACTTTTTTTCCTTTACCATGTTTTCTTGTTCAGCTTCCACATGAAAAAGTCAAAATAAATACATTTTAAAGTATTTAACTGATTTGACTTAACAGTTCCATAGTTTTATTATTTCATTGACTATAATGAAGTTAATACACTTACTTTTGAATTGAAAAACAGCCCAGTAACTTTATTCATTTCATTATTTTCGATGAATTAATAGAACTATGAAACCATTAATTCAGATCAGTTTTATCTTATGTGTAATGTTTTTATAACTTTGGCGAAGTTACAGCAAAGTACAAACTATGTCAGGTTTTGAACTCCTAAGCTTATTTTATTCTACTGTCCCTCTGTATTTCCATCAATAAAATGAACAGGAAATTTAGCTGACTATTGAGGAGTAATATATAATAATGTCAGTATGGTGTGATATACAGAGAGAGAATGTGAGAAAGACAGAGATGGGGAGAGAGAGAAAGAGAGGGAGGTTGAGAGACAGAGACAGAAGAGAGAGAGAGAGAGAGAGAGAGAGAGAGAGAGAGAAGGAGAGAAGTATTGTAAAATTAATTTAGGTCAGTTGGAGGTCATCTTTAAGTGTAGTTTTAGACTGTTTGTCCATTGGTATTTTTCATGACATATACAATGTGCTTTAAAACACTCTGCTCTCCCAAATGCTGAAACCCTTCACTTAGTGATTCAAATAAGAAAAGCCTATTTTATAATAGGTCATATCTTCTGTTAGAAAATAACATATGCACAATAATAATGCTTTTATAAAATTTTCTCCATGGTTTTAATATTTGAAGTAAAATTCAATCTCTAATGTATTAATGTTTTCCAAACTGAGATGATATAATTCAGATTCCTTATCTCATAAGTTGTACATTCACCCAACGATACATTTATTCATCTTAGAAACATTCAAGTGTACTGTTCCTGGGGGAACTTGGTGCATACTTACCTGCAGTCTTAACTACTGTTAAGACTGGAACAAAAGATTGAGGAGGTCAAGGCAGGCATAAGGAAACTCTACTTCAAAAACAAACAAATGTGAATAGTATTGAGGCTAAAGCAGATTCAAACTAGGCTCATCGTGACCACATTCTGTTTCTTAATATTTTAGATCCAAGATAATAATCTTGAATCTATGATCTATGTAACCCCTTGTCATTTTGTCTGACATTTTCTCACATCTCTTACTTCAATCTATATTTCTAGGAAGAGAAACACTCTATCTGCCCTAGAAACATCACAGAAAAACAAAATGCATAACAAATATATAAATAAGAGTCTAGTTAGAACTTACTGATCATCTTATTTACTTACTATTTACTTTTCTTTTTGGAAATTTCATTTTTAGGACTGTTATTCTCAATATCAACTAACGTGTTAAATCCATGAAATGCACATGGTAATTAAAAAGCAAGGACAAGGCAATTGATTATATGTACATTAACTCCTACCATGCTCACTTCATCAAAGAAAATTAAAATCATTGTCGAAATTTCTAATTATGTGCTTTATTTCAAATCTAGCCTCAAGCCTAAGAATTAAATGCTGTTGATTGTGCTTTGAACACTTAATCACCTCTACCTTCAAATGAAATACAATTGGATAATTGCATTGACAAGTAATTTATTATTTCTCTTTTTTTCTTTTTCTTTCTTTTTTTTTGTGAGTGTGTTTGGTGTTTTGATTTTATGGTGCCTTATGCAAGGTACACTTTGACGTTGCCACTGGGCTATGTCCCCAGCCAATTTACAGTATTCTACCTCACATTTTTATGATTTAATGGTTTAAGATACATCTCTTTTTCTAAGTTGTTTAGTATGTTTATATGTGGCACAGATGACATTCAAGTTTTGGTAATTTTAGAAGAAAGAAAGTTTTAAAATCTCAAGGATGTGTTTTTTGTTGTTGTTGTTGTTGTTGTTTGGTTCCCTGGAAAGATTATAAGCACAGCTGTATTCCTAAATGGTAAATGGGAGGCTGTGTGACAAAGGGATGGAGTCAGAAGTCAAGCAGAATTGATTGCTACACAGAGTACTTGTCAAGGTGCTCAATGTCTATATATAGCAAAAGAAATGAGGGTGTATACGACCACACCCAAAGATAACCTCCAACAAGCCTAACTCAGTTTACTCAGGGTTTTATTTTACAAACATTCAAAATATAAAACAGTATCTCTGTCAAATAATACATTAGGATTTTAAAAGCAATTAGGTCATGGTTGTAACAGTTTTAAGGTAAACAAAAGTGTTATCACATTTAAGCAAATTGTAATTAATTCTAATGCTTTGCATCCAGTTAAGGAATTGTTTTGAGTCTGAGTTAAAAATCTCAAACTTAATTTATGTATAACAACATATCTGAGAAAAATCTAAGTTGATTTTTGGTCTCATCTCAAATTTAAGCTTAAACCAAAAAAATTAGCAAGAGATTTTTTACATTTTAACTCTTTTGTTAAACAAAATAATATATGGAATTAAACAATAAAAAGACTTATAATTGTTAATAAATTATATTATTATCAATAATATTAATAGTAATATAAAAATGTTGTTAACAATATTCATTTTGTGCCCCATAAATTAAAATATTATTATTAAATAAAATATATTATAATATGGATATTATTTTTAAGCTCCATATTAAATAAATTAAAATAGATGGGTGTTGATAATTTCATTTTAAAATATTCTAACTAAATATTTCTCCTATAACATAAAAGTGATACAGTAAGGATCATAGATGTGAGGATTCAATTCACTTTTCTGTTAGTTCACAGTAGTTTACTTTTGCATCTTAAATCAGGGTTTCCATTCTAGGCCTTAACATTTGTCTTTACATTTGGTCCCACAGAGCACTAGACATAATTATTTCATAATTACTACATTTTCAGGCAAAGCAGACAGTAACCTATTTCTGATTATCTTTTCTTTTATAAAAAACTGTGAGTTGCTACTTCAGTCCTAGCTAATACCCAGGTAAGATATAGGAGAATTAACTCATAAAAATTATTTTGGTCCATCTTATGTCTTAATGAGTATAAGGTATCACCTAAAGGGCTTTTATTTTCTGCAATGAAATAAATCTTTTAAGAAGGCTGCAATATGCCATAGTGATACTGACACCCCATCTGGAAAAGCCTGTGAACAATCTCTCATAACCAATAATATTAACACATCTATGGTGAACAGATTTTTCAAGTTTCTTAATTATATATGTAACACCATAACAAACACATTTTAGTGAAGGGAATAATAAAATCCTGACAAATGGAAAATTTACTTTTCTCATCTTCATTGTAAGATGTTTATTTTTAAAGTGTTGTCTCGTGATTATAATCTCAAACACTTATTAGCAATAACTTGTTGAAGACTTATTCAAAAAGTTTGAAAATTAATATTTCTTTATTGGCTAGTCCTCCAGTATGATTTATTCATTTTTTCCACTTAAGCAATATAGGACCCTGAATATGTTTGCATACAATTTGAACTTAGCATTTAATTTCATATGTTAATTTATTCTATTACCCCAGCCATCTATAGTCATATCAGTAAAAGCAGATGAGCCTGATAAGTGGAAAGAGAAAACAAAAATTTTGATTGAAAAGCAAATTTTAAAAAATGATGCACTCTCAAATATGTAAAAAAATCCCTTATTATTTGTTGAAAGCTAGAAAACAAATTCAAACCTTAATTTATTTGAAAGCTATAAAGGAAATTCCAAACTTCTGATTTTATATTATATAATGGTTCAAAAAAATTTAAACAGATCCATCCAAGTTTCATAGCAACCATCTGTCACTTGTTATCATTATAGACAAAGCAATAGGTAGCTTCCTAAGGCTTCTCAATGAATTAAATCACAAAGTATAGAATACACAAAAATCTGTATGTGAAATTGTGTAATCATATGTACATGCTAGTGATGCTTACATGTTTTGAACTTGGAATGAGCCATTAAACATGAAATGATTATTGAATATTATTTGATCATATTATGAGCCTAAGTTGTATGAGAATTATATTATAGGGCCTAAGATGTTAAAGAATAATCAGTGGAGAAAACAAAAAAAAAATATGACAAAATCTTTCACAAAGGAAGCGGAGACTTGTAAATGATTCATCTCCAACGCTGGTAACATATGCTTGTACCAAGTACTGTTTTCCTCCAAGCATATAAAAATGTTACAAAGAAATTCATCATGACTTTGAGCATATACATCTAATGCCAATGGTGTTGCCAAGTTGGGTGCTAACTGAACAGTGCATATATCAGAAACTACACTGGTCTTTCTTCTCAGAAAATAATGGTGACAATGTGAGAACGATGCCCAATTCTGAGCTATGAAGTGTGAGCTGCTGCTATGTCTAGGAGAGCCCATGTAATGGAACACTGGCAGGCTGGCTGGCTGCAGACTCTGACCATCTGCTCAGCACAGATCTCCAAGAGATCGCTCTGTCCCATGATGGAGAGATGGAACACTGTCAATAGTCTGACAAACTCAGTAAAGCAAGACAGTTAATTATGTATTTTAAAAATCAGAATCTCAAATCTATCCCGACCTCTATATAGAGGGTTTGTTTATTCAGTAATCATGTTTCTAGAATAAAAGCAATATTGATAAACATCAGCTGTTTAATTAATAATTGTTCTTCTGTACAATAAGTATTCATAACAAAACTATAAGCAGAAAATAAGGGATTCAAAAGGATAGATAAAAACCCTTAGCAGAGAATTCAAAGAGTAATTATAAACCAAACCCTTCATGTTAGTAAGAAGCTATGCTATTTTCATTTCTGGGATGAAACCTTGGGCCTCATCATGCTATGCAAAGGAAATAATTTTACATTTTGTGTCCTTGCCTGATAGATCATAAAACTGTCCAAAACATTACACATTTTAAATTAATTACCAATTTGCATGTCATGATTCATGTAAAGTGTTTTTTTAATTGAAACTGGATAAGAAAAGTTGGAATGTTGCAACAGGAGGATCGTAATGAAAGAAAGCATTCATGTTGAAGTAGTCAGGAAGATTCCACTGACCACAAAGGACTACAGGCTTTGCAGCCTGTAAGCCAGGCTGTAGAACTCACCCTGACACCAGTGAGTTAACAGGAGTATTGCATATACAAATATAAAGTGAGTAGCCAACTAAGCATCCACACACATAGTGAGAGATTTTTGTTTAATCCTGTACTTATTAAAGTTTTTATATTAAGAGCAAATGATAGTGATTCTTCTTTTAAAAAGCAGATATTTTGAGGAATTTGTTATAATGTAAAAGAAACTAATATCTGGATATTTGTCATTACTTTTTTTCCAGTTAAGAAGTTAGAGATTTTATCTGTCTTTGGTAATATACATATCAAGGGCAAGTCCACTTTTTTCATTCTAAAATCATTAATTATGAAAAAAAGTTTCATAATTTTAAGTTACCACTTTTCCTTTTGCAGCTCAGCATTTAGATTTAAAAGCAACATGACCCTATTATGTCTTTAATTCATATGGAACTTTGATGTAAGCTTCACCAAGTAAGCCTTTCTTACTTTGTAATTTGTAAAAATAACAACTAAACAAATATTATTATGAGTATCTAAAAAGAAAATGTAGATTTCTAGTGATGATTTATTGCTACTTATTCTTGGTGGTTAGTCAATCTATCTGCAGTCATCAAAATACTTTGGATTGTGTAACCAGAAAGATCATGTAGTATCCACGTCCTTCTACCCTAGTCACTATCTAAGCATCCATTTCACCTCTAAATTTAGGACAGGAATAATAGCTTCTCTGCAGAATCGAGATGGAAATTAAAGTAGAAAACATGTTTAGTGCTTGTTATGTGTAGGATTCTCCTGCTGGTCTGGTCCTAGACCTGCGCCAGCCCCAAATAACACCAGAGAAGCTGTATTAGATATAAAGCAGTTGGCCAGTTACTAGTGTTTTTTATTAGCTAGCACTGTCTTAAATATTAACCCATTTCTATTAATATAAGTATTTCCATGTGGTCTCATCTTACTGGAGAGAGGGCCTGGTCCTCTGTTCTCTTCAGTGTCTAAATCTTGAATCCTCCTTACTTCTTCCTCTCTCCTCCTAGTCTCCTAGTCCTACCTGTTACAGTGCTTTATTCATTGACCAATCTGAGAAACATATATATATATATATATATATATATATATATATATATATATATCCTATTATCTTCTCTTTTTTTCTTTTATTTACTTTACGTATCAATCCATCTTGTTTTCAGTCTAAATAAGGAGAAGGAATATAACCTTAACATAGTAAAATATATAACAAAACAGTTATCAAATAAGAACCACAGTTACCAATATTTAGTCCATTAACATTTTGTAAGATTTAAAGAAAATATTACATCATCTATGCTTTTTCTGTGAGTCTAAAGTCCTATATGTAACTTATCTTTAATCCTAAATAAGGAAAACTATAACCATAAATATCTGTCTTCAACTACATCAAAGACCACAGAAGGATAATAAATAAACTCTAGAAATGACAGAAACATCTCACTGCCTGGTCAGTCACCCAAAGTTTTTCTTTAATGTTCCATCTTCAGCCTATAGGCCATAGTGTGTCTGGCAGACTCCTCAGCAAAGCAGGGAACTTTAAACTGTCCACCATTGGCAGTTTGCCAGTCACATTTCTCTCTGTCCTGTAGAATGTCTGGAGAACTCTTCTATTAATAACAAACCTTGTGGCAATGCCCATCTTGTATCAGCAGTCATTTTTCTGTGGGCCCTGCAAGTCCAGTTTATACAGCATAAAGTCAAACAGTCCAGACAAGAGCAGTATCTTGCCTAAATGGCTAGTCTTGCCATATTGGAGGCAAACTCCTTAATGTGTTTCTTTGATGTCCATATTCCATTCTGATAAACGTGGTGTTGCCAGGAGCAGTTGTGACTCACTGATAAAATCCTAAGCCATTTTAAATGCCATGTTCTGTAGGTCTTTGAAAGGTTTTAAGAATGCCTATTCATCACACATATCTCTGTATATCTAGAAATCCTAACCAACTTAAATGTAAGATTTAATTATTACAGATAAGTATCTAAAATCTGGACTAAATTATACATTTTTAAATGATCCATATAAACACAATACCTAAACAAGAGGAGAAATATACATATTCTGAATTTGACCTTAAGTTTGTCTCAATAAATGAAAATCCATTCCAAAGCAAAGAATTCATATCTATAACATAATCCCATTTTCACCTTTAAATAGATTAGTTGTGGTCATTAACCATTTATAACCAACCCAATATAAATGAAAACAAACATTTATCAACAATATTTGGGAATTTGGGTATCGTTTTTTCTAAACTGTTTCCTGCTGGTAGAGAGCTCTGTCATGTGGATCCTAAGAAGACAAAGAAACCTTGATTATAGTCTTCAAAGCTGCCTTGCACCAACTGTTTTGAATATTGGATTGCCTGGAACGCTATTTCATGGAGTCTGGCTTGATCAATTCATGTTAATCTGGAAGGAATCCACAGCTTTTCATTTTCTGTGGAAACAAAAATAGAAATCCTTTTCCCCAGTAACCTGTCCTTCGACTTTAATTTTGAAGTCAAAGCATTTTTTAAATATATAAATTGGATTAATCCAGCAGCATTTGTTTTAAAAGTTGTTGCTATTTCCTCAGCAGTCAAACAATTTAAAGATAACAGAGCAGCATATCCAAAGTATCCAAAGTATTTTATGTGGCTTTTTTATTATTCTCTTTCTTTTACTTTTATTTTCTCATATTTTGAGAAAGGTTTCTCTGTGTAACTTTTATTTGTCCTGGAATTAACTCTGCATACCAGGTTTACTTTGAAATCATGGAGATCTGCTTGCATCTGTCTCACAAGTGCTGGAATTAAAGATGTGTGCCACCACACCTAGCTACTCTATTTTTTATTATTTTTTTAACTGTTTTATCCTGTTTTTTTTTTCTCTTTCCCAAGCCTACGTATATTTTAAAACACATTGTATACCTTTAGTTTTTTTTGTTTTTGTTTTTTAATCTGGATCTGTCTTTACTGTAAATCTTTATCTTTGTTTTTGGCCATGAGTCTTTGTCTGGTAAACAACATTGCTAAAATGAAACCCATAGCTGTGTTAGCCACAGTCTATCCAAGATGGCGTCTATCCAATTTACCACCAGAACTGAGAGCTATGCTCACTGGCTTGGTCTATGCTGGCATCCAGCAGCATGTTGCCCGCTTTGAGATGTGGTCACTGCCATTGCCAGCTCTCTTATACACCATTACATTGTTAGCAGAGCTCTTTAAAAGTCTTGCGAAAATTTTGCCGCTTATGCTGAGTCAGGAAACTTCCCTTTAAGGATCCACACTAATTTCTGCTTGTCTCTAGCAAAACAGAGTACAACCAAGAAAAATGCTGTTACTAGGAAGTCTAGCTTGTTTTTGTTCTTTTGTTTCTAAAACCATTTATTATGCTTTTGTTAAGTTTTAAGTGGACTTTCTTATTAGCCACTTTTAAGGTGACATGTTATGAATAGTTTCCTGCTGGTCTTGTCCCAGAGCCACACCAGCGCCAGCCCCAAGTAACACACAGACATGCTGTTTTAGATACACATCTGTTGTCCAGTTACTAGTGTTTCTTATTGGATAGCTCTTTCTTAAATATTAAGTCATATCTATTAATCTAAGTATTTACACATGGTCTCATCTTACCAGAGAGAGCCCAGACCTCTGTTATCTCCAGTGTCTACATCTTGACTCCTCCCTACTTCTTTCTCTCTCCTTCTAGTCCTGCCTATCCTGTTTCCCTATTGGCCAACAGTGCTTTATTTATTAACCAATAAGAGAAACATATTTAATGAATGGCATCTCCCATCATTATCCCACTTCTGACACCAGGTATCATGGCTTAATAAGTATCAGGATAAACAAATAAGCTGAATAGATGTTTATTCAGGGAGAAATAACTTAAAACATAGACAGATGAACACCAGCAGGTTCCACCAGATGCTCCCCTCTCTATGTCTTGCCAGCAAGAGAGTGTTCCTGGGCTCCTCCCTACTTCTTCCTCTCTCCTCTTAGTCCCACCTATCTTGCTTTCCTATTAGCCAAGAGTGCTTATTCATTAATCAATAAGAGAAACATTCTTATAGAATGACATCTCCCTCCAAGTGCTTCATCTACCATGGGTTTAAGTAGTTTGGAAACATTAATTTTCATGAATACACTCCAGAACAGGGTCACACTGGTGCTTTTGACTACCTAGGGAGAGATTTTAATATTTTATTTGCTTCATATTTAGTTATGGGTAATGACATAATGAGTTTGTTTCTGAAAATATAAAGCAATGTTATAATTGGTAGTAAACCATTTAGAAATATGTCCATTGTCCATATAAATATCTGATGAATTTATTTTGCCTTTCTTGATCCCTAGAAGACACTTACTCTATGCTTTTTATTCAAAGCTCCAACCTTCTATTTTTCTGAGTGTGTGTAAATAGGTTTTAAATGTCTATTTCTTGTAAGCATTGATGATTTAATTTAAGTGTAAGAAAAAGAGATATATGTAGAACAGATAATTTCTGTCCAGTCTTCTCCTGCCTTATATAACCTAGGAACCCCTGTCTAATTAATGGTGCCACTGACTATAGTCTGTGTTTTTTACTTTAGTCAGTGATGCAGATAATCCCCCACAGTCTAACATGATCTAGATAGTCTCTCAATTAAGGTTGTTCTTTCCCATGAACCCAGGTCATGAGATAATATGATGAAAGGTCTTAATTTGTCCAACCCTTAAAATAGTTTTCTCACAAATGCCCTGAAATAATCACCAATTAAAAGATGAGGGCACACTAGGTATTCATGGGGACCACTCCCTGTTCACTGGTGTAGCAATATTCTGAAATGTTTTTATTACCAAGAATAGTATCTGTTGCTTTTGTTTCCATTATCTTCCACTGTTTTAGAATATCTGAGTTTTCTATCATTGCCATAATTGTATTTCCTGTAACGAACTGTTACCTCCGCTAGGTGGTTCTTCTAAGTGGGCTTCCCGTGTAGTTACCCTGTTCTTTTCCAGCCTATAAGAGGCCAAGGACTTTCTTCTTGTGGACTTCAAAGCCCCTGAATACTTATGAGTATTTATTTAAGAAAGAGTTTTTATGTTTTATCAATAGTCACATTATATTTATTGAGTACATAGATTATATTTGTATTGATTTAATTCACTTTTAAAAGAATTGAAGGTTCACAACCATTTCTAAGGCTTGACATTGACATGAAAAAACACTGTTATCCCAAAACACCAGGAAGAATATGTTCTGTTTAGATATCAAAGTTTTAAAGCTCAGACATTTTTTCTTAATCTTTTAATTTACAGTTGAAACTTGAAACCTTACCTAAGTGAAAGGATTTGCACCTCTAGGACCAATTATCCTGTTTCCAAATTATCTTTAGCATGCGATGGCATTGACGCATCATTTAGTTTTCAAACCACAAGTTTTATAATGACTGTAAGTACTGATGTTAGATATTCCCAAACCCTGAGAGTCTACCCTTGATGACTATGCTGCTGGAAGCAGATGTCTGATGCTTATAAGGGAGGAATCTCTCAAGATTTATTTTTTTATCAACCATGAAAAAACTCTAGAATTTCTATTATCACCCTAATTTATACCATTTAGCATTGATGCAGGTATAAATTATAACTGCTTATCAGTGGCAAAAACAGCCTACTTAAAAGTTTACCCATTGTTATGATCTCTTGACACCACATATTTCTTTTTTCTTTGTTTATTTATTTCTTTATTTTTCTAAATCATATTGATTCCAGTTCCCTCTCCCTCCCTCCCTCCTCTCCTCCCTCCTTTCTTCCTTCCCTCCCTCTCTCCCACCCTTCCATGTCCCCTGACAACTCTCCCCCTCTCCCCTTCCACCCTCCTCCACTCCATAAGTAGGATGATGCCTTCCAGGAGGGGTCATCTAAATCTGTCAAGTCATTTGGAGTAGGATCTCTGCCCTCGCTCCTGCCTGTAGTTTAAGGGAGTAACCCTTCATGGGAATGTGCTCCCAAAGTGCTTTGTGCACCAGGTATACATACTGGTTCCCCTGTCAGAGGTCCCTTGGACTGCCCAGAACTTCTAACTGAGACCACGTTCAGAGGGTGTGAGTCGGTATTTCTTATTTGACCTGGGGAGTCCTAAAGTTGGCAAACTAAATGCAAATTTCTAAAATAGTTTATGTATGTCTGAATTGGAAATTAATTTTTATCAAAGAAATTTTTAGTCAGAGGAATTGCATGTAAATTTTGTGTTGACTTAGAAACTCTTTGGAGAGATCTAAACTGTATTGAAAATTTTCAAAAGTGAACATTTAGTTTGCAAAAATTAAACCTTTGCTATTCAACTTGGTTGACATGGCAAATTTACACAGAGAAATGTCTTGTAGCACCAGTAAATGGTTTCTTCTCATAATGGACATTTACACACAGAATATTCTGAACACTGTACAGAATTTACTAACAATGAAAATTGATATTACATTTAATATTCAGTTTTCAATATGGTGATCTGAATTTAAAAATTAAGTCAACAATGATATGCCAGTATCACACTATTTGTTTTCTAATATAACAATTTCATGATGAAAATTTCAGATGTAGGGTCACTGGTCCATACCACTGATAAGAAATACAATTTAATGATAATAGTCCAAATACTGGCTGAATGACAGGGACATGTTCTGCTTTCAATATTAGAAGCCTTACTAAGTGACCAAGTTACATAATTGTCACACATATGCAGTGAACCTAGCTGGGTTCCATGCAGACCCACTTACATTTGTTCTAGAATCTATGAGCTTCTGTGAACAAGATCAGGTCAGCTTTCTCATTTCTTTGACTAAGTGAATCCATGCACTCACAAAGGAAAAGGCATCAAGATCGTTGCTTGACAAGAGAATAATTATTCTGAGAAATACTAGAATAAAAAGGCATGTTTATTTCATGTAACTCCTAGAAAGAATTGTCTATTGGAACATCTTCCTGGACATAAATGTCAAATGAGTCTGGGAATTGGCATAGATAAGATTTATTTAAGAGATGCTATATTCACTGGCAATGTAGTAGGTGGTAGCTCACATACATTCCTGTGTGATTAGTTTAATAGGTTCATGGCTTCATAGTTTGAATGTCATAATGTCCTCAGTTGCCCTTTTTGCAAACAACTTCAACTAGAGGTATTTTGGCATTGGCTATTGAACACAACAACTTAATATAAATATTTTCTTTAATGATTCAAAGAATTGTTTCATTTATGTTTTGAGATTATAATGTGATTACATAATTTCTTTTATCTCTTTCTTCTTTCTAAACCCTCTCATTTTTCTCTCCTCTTCCTCTGTCAAATTTTAGCCCAAATTTTTATTAATCATATATGGAATATATGATTATATATATATTCATATATTCCATATATATATACATATATATATATGAACACATATGTATATATTATATTTGTAAGTAGAATCTGCTCCGTATGTATGATGCTGCTTGTATGTATACATTCAGTCTGACTATTTGAAATTGGATAGCCAACCAGCACGCTATTTCCTAGGAAGGATTATTTCCTCTGCTTTCAGCTCTCACCTGATAAACAGAGTATGGACTTCTCTTCTATAGTAGCTACTGTACAGAGTTCTTATATGGACTGTAATAGGTACTTTATAGTGATTACAGTTTCCAGTTTAGGGAAATGGAAAGCTCCGCACCTTCTCAAGCTTTATACTGTGTGTCTTCTGTGGTGCCTGCAGTTCCTAGGACACTGAAAAATAGTTTGTCAATGCTTATGTATCTTTCCCTGGAACAGTTGTGGGAAGCCACAGCCCCAAGATGGCACCTGGCTGGATGCCAGGTAGTTTGCGCTTAGCTATAAACAAGCCTTATTTGGAAGTGCATAAGCTGATGAGAGAAGCAGCACACACGCACACACTCATTCACTCTCAAGTAAGACACATTTTGTGTTTGTTGATAGATTATGAGGAATATGAACTAGGTGCGTGCACGTGTGTGTGGAAGTAATTTATAAATGAGGCACATTGGAGAATGAGTCCATAGACCTTCAGTTGAAGCAAGTAGTACCGTGTCTTAGGACTGAGACCTGAGATGGAAAGTCTTCAAGACTGCCCTGACTGCAGGAAGTTCTGAGCCGTTCACCCACGGAGAGGTTCCCCTTATGGGCCACCACTTGTTGCGCGCCTACCTAGGCTGGCAAGGAAACACGCAAACATGACTTTTCTTCAAGCAATTTTATTCAGGATCCTTGTACATCAGCTTCCTCTGCTCCCATCAGCTTCTGTTTCTCCCATCAGCTTACGCCTCTCCCAGCCCCAGCAAGCCCTTAAATGTGCTCACAGCCCAATCAGCTCATGCCACCTGGCGATCCTGGATAGGTCACAGAAGGAGGAAGCTCACCAGATCCATCAAGCACTTCCAAATAAGGCTTGTTTACAGCTAAGCGCAAACTACCTGGCATCCAGCCAGGCACCATCTTGGGGCTGTGGCTTCCCACAAACAGTCATGGCACATCACAGCCAAACATGCCAGTACTGGGCACTAATGAAGCGTCCCAATCTACACAGATGAAAGAAACCCCATACTTTAGAGCTGTACACCAGTTTCACTAAATCCTTTGAAATAGCAGAATTTATCGCTCATTTCATATTGATACTATGACTTAAAAAGAGCTACAGCCAAGATTAAAGACAATCTCAAAAAGAAATATCCACCTGGAGCCATTTCCTGCCCAGGTCATGATTCACATGGCTTGCAGCAGATTGTGCAGCTTTTGGACTCTTACTAAGAATAACATAATTACAGATAGTTGCATTTACTGGCTTGTCTAATCTCCCATTCCCTTACCCCAGGCATCCTGATTCAATGGGTGATGCCCTACAATGTAGAAGGTGATACTGTCAGTGGCACACTGGTATGACTTGCTAGTTAAGTAAGATGTTTTGATTATAATCTGCATTTGCTCACCTACTCAGTGTGTGACCAGACATTCAGACCCATGTGATAATTCTCAGGACTCACTACAAATTAGCTCTCTCTTTTAAGATACGTGTATTTTATCTAAATTTTATGTTCAATAATAATATGGTTAATAATGCATTTCAAGTAAAATAATGAAACAATGAATGTAAAGAAGTGTATAAAAGAGAGTTAATTCATAGTAAAAGAAAAATAAAAACAAGCAAAACAAAATCTACCACCAGCAACCCTGTATTCTGAAATTCCTTGTATCAGCTGCGCAATCCATCAATTTGGAGACTATAAATTTTAAGAAACTTCAAGCCTCCAGTGTCAAATAATCAGTACCTCCATTCCTTTTCTGATAGTCCTTATTTAAATGTATTAATCACAAGAATAATGCTGCACTAATCCCAAGTTTGATGTATATCTACATTTAGTTATAAGTGCATACAAGGGGCCATGTAGAAGATATAATGCAATCCAGCAAAGTTAGGACCTAATAGAAAAAAATGCTTACTTATGTGTAATAAACTCCCAATGTTTCTACATTCATCTAGGTTTCTTTTCCTTCTGTCATCATTTTAAAGAAATATTCTGCTTTTACACATTAGGTTGAGCTGGGGGAACTTTCTGAAGAGAGACAGGAAGGATTGTAGGAACCAGAAGGACCCCTACAACGACATCACAAGAAACCCCACAGAAATACCTAACCAGGACTCATAGGCACTCACAGAGTCTGAATAAACAACCAGGAAAACCACTTGGGGCAGACTTAGGCTCCCTACCATATATGTGATAATTTTGTAGCTTGGTTTACTTGTGGGGATCCTAACAGTGGGAACAAGAGTTGTTCCTAAAGGTTTTGCTGACTTTTAGAAACCTATTCTTCATACTATAATGCCTTGCCCAGCCTTAATAAAAGGGAGGTACTTAGTCGTAATGCAACTTGCCATGTGTTGTTGAGGGAATCCCTGCCCTTTTGTGAACATAAACAGAGGAGGATTTGATTGAGGTGGAGCAGAGAGACATGTGAGGAGTGAATGTGTGGAGAGGAGAGGAGAAACTGCATTCTGGATGTAAATGAATTTAAGAAAATAAAATAATATCCTGCTCAAAATAATCTAGTTTAGATAATTAACCCAATTAACTCACTTTTTGCATAAAGTTGTTAGATTAATTGTAAATTTGAATAATTCAGTTTAAATCACATAACTTGCTTGAAGATTATGTTCTTGCTTTTGCTTATTTTTTCCTTAACAGTATTTTTGTGTGTATGCCTTTATTCATGTATGTTTTTGGATCCAGGGATGAGCCCATGAGTGTATGGTGGCCAGAAGTTACTTTCCGGCACCTTACTAAGTCGCTTTTCACCTTATCTTATAAGACTTTTTATTATTGGACCTGGAGCTTGTCAACCCACTAGACTGTCTGGCCAGCAACCTTACAGACTCTCTTTATTTCTGCCTTTCTAGACTGGGAGTGTAGGTGCGCAGTGATTTGCCATGTTTTTCTGTGGTTGCTGGAGGCTGAAACTCCTTTCCCAGACCTCCTGAATTTTCTAGTTTTTCAAACTAAACAGAGCAAAGCAGAAAACCTCAGCAGTTCCTGTTAGCTGCTGCACATCTTCAGCATGTGTTTCATGATTGTGCCCCATCCCATAGCACTGCCATGCCAAGAGAAGTTTTAAATCTGAAATTACACACTTCCTCTCCGTTCATCTCTTCATTTATCCACTTTTAGTTTATTCCTTTATTTATTTGACATCTTCCATAAGAGGTATTGTCATACCTCTTATGGGGGCCTGTCATGATCATGGCATCATATAAAGCCAAGACATACCATGATTTTGTTCTGATCAAATTATTTTAAGGCCTGCACTAATAATTATGTAATCTAACATCTTATCTAATGTCTTTTCACAACATAATTTCTCTAAGTGCCAAATGGTTCTAAAAGCCATTAAAATTCTTTCATTACCTTTTGTTTCTCATTTTAGCCAATGAGAATGGTAAAGCATATCACTTGTTCTCTCCTAGTTACATGCAGTTTCCTTGCTGCCATGTTAGCTGGGGTAATGGTCATAGCCTAAACAAGTTCAAGTGACTCATTCAACTAGAGTATTTCATTCACAATCATGTCCAGACACCACCTCTTACTAGTTGCAAAGCATTTTACCTGTTAAAAATTGCTTCTTATTCTTCCAATTTTTCTCTCCCACTAACCCTGGAAAAACAGCACTGTTATCTATTCTGTATTTTCAATATAAAGGAACAATGTGTGAACTTTTGTATCTGGCATCTTTCACTTACCACAATGTTGTCAAGATCAACTATATGGTATCTTGTGCCAGCATTGTATTCCTTTTTCATTGTTGAATAATTTAATCTGTATGTATGTAACAGTTGTTCATAATTCACCCTTTGCTGGCTTCTTGAGTAGTTGCTGCCTCTGAGTTGTGGTGAATAACATTGCTATATTGCTATAAACAGGCATCATAATTGTATTTGTTTAAGTACTTCCTTCAAACTGTTTGATGTACATACTTGGGCAAAGAATTATTGTATCAAACATGATTTTATTTAACTTTTATAGGTACTATCATTTTATCTTCCATGCCAGGTGACACATTTGGTATTTCCAACAGCAGTGTGCCAAAGGCTGCAATTCATTCACATTTTAATTTCTCTTTTACTAGTATAGCACGATAGTGTATATGATTCGGTACCCAACTTCCATTATTCTAATTATTAATGATGCTGACCATGTTAAAAAATACTCATTGGACAATTGTTAATCTACACAGAAATCTTTCTCACAATAAGTTTCCATTTGTAATTGAAATATTTATGATTTTGTTGAATTATATCTTTTAAATACTGTGCTACTAGAAAGCAATTGTATACAGTAGTTGAAATATTCTCAGGTTTATTTTATATATATATATATATATATATATATATATATATATATATATATATTCTGTTATTCTTTCATTGAAAAGGTCATTTTATTTAACCCATCTCTGACATTAACTCTGTTGAGATTCATCTTTTATTGTTGTTATTTTAGCTCATATATTTAGTTTTATATAAGAATTCATCAACAAAGGGAAACTTTCAAAAATTTATCTTATTATATCTTTTAAAAGACTTCATTCTTTTAATATATAGTTTTTGATTCAGTTGTAATTTTCATATACACAATATAAAGTGCCATTTGACCTTCCTTTATTTGCATATGTATATCCAGTTGTTCTAATATCATTTATTAAAGACCCTTTTTCTTACATTGATTGGTATCAGAATTCATGATCAAAAAGAAACTGAACAAAGATGATTTTTTCTTCCTACTTTCTGCTATACTTTTCTATGTGAATGTCATTGTGACAACACCACACTGCAAGCCAGGACTTTGTTGAAACTGTTAAGTTAAGAAGTTGGCTGATTCTTATTTCTTTTCAAGGTTGATTTGGATTTTTCTTTCCATCATGATTTCTTATATGCACAAAAATTATTGGAATTTTCATAGGGACTGTAGAGAAGGTACAGGTTTTCTTGTATAGTATTGTCTGTCATTTTAACACTATTTAATGTTTAAATCATTAACATGTTATATTCTTCCACTTTTTAGCTCTCTAATTTCAGTAACATTTCTTATTTTCAGAAATTCTCTTTTAATTACATTATTCAATACATCCCTTGTTATTTCGGTGTTCTAGGTGGTATTGCAAACACAATATTTTTTGGTCAGTGTGCAGTAGTCACGAATCCCTGAGGCCTGCTCACTGCATTGTTATCTCTGATAATGCTTTGAGGCTTGCGAAATTTTATCTTGGCAAATGCCATATGCTTCCAGAAATAATTCTTTTTAATTTATTTTTTTATTTCTTTTTGATTTCTCAATATGCTCAGGAGATCTTATTCCTTTACCCTTCTGTGAGGAACCTTGTATGAATCTCTCATATTCCTCCTTATATCCCAGTTTCTCTGGTGGAAGAGGAAACCATTATAGGTTTGAAGAGAAAACTGACTCTAGAGAACTGTCCAGAGACCTACAAGACTGACCCCAACTAACAATTCCTGATAATGAGATTAATGATTAACTTATCCTCCATCATAGAGCCCTCATCTAGTAGCTGATGGAAACAGAAACAGACACCCACAGGTAAACACTGAACTAAAATGGAATCCAGATGCAGAGAGGGAGGACAAGTCCAGGCTATAGAAACATATAGAGACAGCTGACCAGAACAAGGAGGAGAGAATGGGCCTCCAGACTGATAGCTGGGAATCCAACATTAGACTGACTCAGACCCTGTGAACATGTGTCTCAGTTAGAAGGCCTAGGCAGTCTAAGGGACCTCTGACAGTGGAACCAGGATGTAACCCTTGTGCACAAAATGACTTTGGGTGCATATTCCCCATTGAGGGATACTCCCTTAACCTAGAGTCAGGAGGGAGGGCCTAGTTCCTACTCCAAATGACTTGACAGATTTTGTTGACCCCTTCTGGAAGGCACTGCCCTCCCTGTGGAGTGGGGAGAGATGGAATGGGAGGGTGGCCTGGGCGGGGGTGGGGTCATGGGAGAGAGGAAGGGAGGGAGGGGGGAGGAAGGGAGAGACAGATGGATACATGATATAAATAAAAAATAAATAATTTTGAATGTGTTAGTGTTTATCTGAATGTATATATCCATGAGAAATTACTGTTATTTACTTATTTTGAAATAATACTAAAATTTTTTAGTTCAGTTTGAACATACACATAATATTTTCCATACTGGACTTTAGTTATCTAACATATAATTCTTAGAACTAGATCCTGTATGTTATCAATTGCTTTGTTTCAAATAACACTTTGAAAATAGCTTATGTTATAATATCTTCTGAGGCTTGAAAATTGTTTCATTATGATGGTGATAATGGGAAAGAAGTCTAAGAAAGCAGAGGAACAATATGAAAACTGTAAAAAGTAAACTTTGAAAAAGAGCTAAATGAAATTTATTTTACATTAATGCCTACAATTTATTATTTTGACCTTTAAAAACATTAGTCTTGAAATTAACAAAATGCGTTATATTAACTATTTGAAGACAAGTGAAGTGTTTAACTTTGGTGTTATGCTTATGTATTCTTTTTTCTGTGTTTTCTATTATTTAAGCATAAATATGTATACATATCAGTAATTTCCTGATTTTTACACTACAAATTTTTGGAAAGTTTGCACCCAAAGGAAACAAGTTCAATTGGACATTTACTAGAGTTTGATGAAGACCTTAAATGTTTATAGAATGTTTTTCCTGTTTTCAGGGTAGTTTGCTGGATTTTGTTGAGTTATAAATTTTCATATGATTGTTGTTGTGGTTTGTGATTCCTTAGTGACAATACTTCCCTGTGTACCAGTTACATTGTTAATATTTACATAACTGTCTACTAAATAATTACTATGTTCAATAAAACTCATTCAATAATATTCACCTTTTCTTCACCACTTCTGTAGCTTCTGAACAAAATCAGGAAAACAAATGAGAACCAGAAGCAGCTTAGATTCTTATTGCTCAGTGGTATTTAGTGTATCTCCATTGTTTATATTTAGAGTCTTCTATTTTACAATGTAATATTTGTCTGTGGTATGTTTTTATCCTGTGTGATAAGAGTGCATTATGAAACTCGAAGTATTTCTACATCAGCAAGGAAATCTGTGTCACCACAAGCTTGAAAAATGCTTACCCTTTCTAGAGTCCTCTCCTATAATTGATCTTGAAGTTTCCCCAGTCTTTAGAGGTTTTGCTTTGTTTTATTTTTCCTCTCATAATGTCATAATACATTTCCATCCAGGCTTCATCTCCAAAAGTTAATTTTAATCCCTACATCCCAGACATTCTCAAATTAATTCCTTCTATTCTCACTATAAAAAAAGGACTCTGATGAATAGCTGAGATGTATAATTTGTTTTCATTAGCTGACGTTCTTCCTTACTTTTACATGGCACAAAATATCTAAAGTAATCATTTTAATCTTAGATTTATCCAGCTGCAAAAATCTTTATTTAGATAGAAGTACTAATGATCCAGTACTAAAGAATTTATAAAGAGACAAAGTCCATATTTAATACTGTGGTAAAGTCAAAACATTTCATTACCACATTGTCTTGATGCTTTTGTGCTAGTGACAGGATGAAACATCCCCACAGATGTTACTAAATTGCACTGTTAGTTTTGTTGAATGATGTTGTGTTTTGGCAAGAAAATATTTTTCTGTGCTAAATAATGTCTTATATTTTCAAACCATTTCATAATTACATTTGATGAAGTTAATAAATAGTTGTTGATTCTGGCCAATTATTTCAGATGTGTAAACAAAAAAACTTAATGTCAGGAGTAAAAAAGTTTGGTGCTGAAGCCTAGGAATTCTGCCCATGTTCATGGGCATTGTTAGCATCTCAAGTTTCTTTGTCTATATTAAATTCCAATGTTCTTAGGATGAATTTGTTCTGGTTCTTTTTGTGTGTGTGTGTGTCTGAAAACAGATTGAAGCTCAACAGTCACAATTATACCCTCAAATTTTAATTTGAATGTGTATGTCAGTTAAATTATTGAAATGGTAGAATGAACAATAAAAATAATTTTGGGGCTGTAGCTGAATTCAAGAAACTGAAACCACGCTATGGAAAACTGTCCTGAGTGGACTGGTGGCAAAAGACTACTTTCTTCAGAGTGAAACATTGCATCATCCTAAAATGCATTAATAAAATGCAAAAGTTCAAGTGCCACTGAATTTTTCCCAGCCTTTGAGAGAAGACACCTGGCATGTAAACTTAATGAACTGTACGCTCCCCTGCAGTTCTACCAAAGACTCACTTTTCTTAAATCTTTATTTCAATAAAAATAATAATTTGAGAAAAATTATAGTTTGTCTCCATTTCTCATATCCTCAAGAAGCATCAAATTTGTCATTTTCTCAAAGAAACTTTAATATGGCATATTTTGAGATAAAACAAAGTTAAGAACAGGAAGGTTTAGCAGAAGAGTTTTAGCCATTTTCTGTTTCTTTTTTTGTGAATAAAACACTTCATGAAATTGGAAAGTGGGAACTCGGTATCTGATATTATGGCTGGTTTCCAATTAAGTAGTGTCATTATAAGACTACGTTTATGTCCATAGAACATTAAGGAGAATGGAAAGATAATCAATTTATTAAATGCCTTACATTGAAGTCTACCTCAGAAGAAATAAGTAACATTTATATGAAAGTTCAATTATCCTGTTTATCCAAATATATAGTTTGTAGTAAATATGAGGTTTCAAATCAGGTATAATTTATGTTATTGCATTGAATTATATATCACAGAAATTTATAAAGCCTTCGTTAATGGGCCAATGTCCCCAGACACAGATTGTAGTTCAGACCATACTGATACGGAAGCCGTGGAAATGCTCTCCATCTTCTGTAGCAGAGTGTAACCAACCTCCTTGCAGAGGACAGACTGTACATTTGTGTTTGAAACTCATAACTGTAATGGCAAAACCTGACCACTGGGCAATTTTAACTGACTGTGTTGTTGTGACAGTTTGAGGAACTTCAAGTCAGTTCAGACAGAAATTGGTTCTTATAATGTTCACATAACCATTGCAACAGTGGTAACATATTACCTCCTGGTTGGTACTGTAGTTATAGGGTTCAAAGTAAGACTCTTGGTGACTTTAGTTCCTCAACAGCCTAACTAGTACTTTCTGGTACTGTGGAAGCTACATTATAAGGAGTCTTCAGGTTCAGTTTCTGCTTGATTTGTTTATATGAAGTGAGGAATGTGATGTGTTTCAGTGGCAGGCTCTTAACATGTAGTTCTGGTGGACAACCAAGAATAAGGTAAGGTTCATTGTTGACTTGGGGGCTTCTAGGGCCTTCCTCCATAATCAACACTTTGAAATTAAGGAATAATTATATGTTTTTATAGTTCTATATGCCATTTTCAAACCCATGTTCTGTAGTCTCAGGTGCATAACTCCATCCTCCTCCATGTTTAAATCTCCTAACAGACTGTACATATCCAAACTGCACCCTTCCTTTCTCACTGAAACTTTACCCTTAAAAATATTTCCTCATTCTCTGATACCTACCTTTCTTCTGTCTAATGAGTCCAATATTTAAGATTTCACATACATAAGTGAGATACTTGAGGATCTGCACATCTCTACCTGGCATATTTTGCTTAGCATATCGTGTTCTAGTTTTATCAATGCTGATGGAAAAGTAACAATGGTACTATTTACTGTATATGTGAAATATATCATTATTTACATGACAATAGCCATTTCATTTGATACCATATTCTCTTGCAAGGAGTGATAGTGAAAGGAACATTGAAATAAATATGTGTGCACAAAAATGTCACTGGACCATATTAAGTTTTTTAAATTTTGTTGAGAAGTCTTGATACTTTTTTTTCTTGGCATTTGTTTTCATTTACATTTAAACCAATGGTCAAACTAAAGATCTCTTTCTTTCACTCTATAATCGGTTGCTATTATTTCATGCCTTTTTGGTAAGAGACATTTTACAAGTTGTGTAGGGTTACCTCATTGTGGTAGAATTTGTTTATTCTTTGGTAATTATTGATAAATCTTTTAATACTTTTTGATGCTTGTATAAATTTCCTGGAAAAACAGAATTTGGGTTTTTTACCCACCTTTGACTTAGGTTATTTGGTCTTCTTGCTACTAATTTGCTTACATTCTTTACATGTTTTGACAGTAGTTTCTTGCCAGGTGCATGACTGTCATTCTTTCTTTTTCTTCCATATCTTCCTCTTTTCTCTTTGCTTTACTTAGTCTAGTCTCAGTACCTTTCGAGAAGGAGGCAAGACAGGTTTTGCCATGACTAATACTCTTCTATGTAGTGTTAAAATGTGATATGCTCAAGTGTAAAATCTTCACAAGATAGTCAATGATCAAATAGTTTTAATAGTCTCCATGGGCTGGCATGTGGACTGATTACACAAAACCTGATTACCCAAAACCTGAAATGGCAATTAATATTTTAATATTTATCTATTTTTATTGGGCAAGTAAAAAGCTATGTTTTAAGCCATGGGCTGAAATGATTAGCTACAGTATGGAAAGATAAAGTTACTCTCTTGTCTAATAAGAAGACACAGTTTTCAAGTTTCAGAATGAATTAAAGAATGAATGGAAATTTTCATTAATGCATGTAGATTAGAACATATCATTATTTCATATTTGTGTTATATTCTTGAAACAATTTGTATTAGAAATTAGGGAGTTAATTTTTTTTATTTGTAAAATGCTTGCCTTTCAGTCATGAGGATTTGAGTGTGGTCTCCAGGATCAAATTAGCAAAGCCAGGACTGGCAACATGTATGTCCAGTCACAGTGCTGGAAATGTGGACAATATGGGCAGTGGAACCTGCTGACCCACCATCCCAATCCACCTGGCGGATTCCTGGCCAATGGGAAACTGAATTACAATGAAAAAATAACAAACAAAGAACACATATGATATGTGATAATAAGACCCAATCTTCTTTAGCTTTCATGCATACCTGCATCCATGTGCATTTACACCTGCACAATCATGTGCAAATCTGGGGAGCACACACTTACACATAAAAAAAACTTAAGGGAAAGTTCAAAACTATTATTTTCCTCTGATAAAGTATATGAATCTTGAGCCTAATTTTAAATTGTTTTGTGAATGTGAAATCCAAGTTCTCCTGTGTACTGAAAACATAGCTCACAAAGGTAGAATTTGTCACATTAATTGAAAAAAAATAAAAAATACTGCTAAACTTTCAATGAAATGATTTATGCACATTTTCAAAATTTCTGTTCCCAAACTGAGAGAAAACTATAGGGTACAAATTCCAGGTAATGCTATGAGCTAGAAGACAGAGTTTTACCCCTGGCCTAGCCCCTCACTGCTTTCATACCATTGCCATTCCCCTGCTCTGTCCATCTGTTGCTTACATGGTGGTCCTCTCCCACTATCCATCTGCTGGCTGTTTGCACTTGCCCTCCCATGGTGCCAAACACCTGTCATTATCACTGTGTCTTCCTTAAATGTACTGCATTACTACGAAACAAATTATAAATGATGTCTTATATATAGCATACAAAATAAACATTGTTATCACAAGTGATGTATTTATTTGCCCATGAAAGTTATGATGAAAGCATAATTTCCTATCATTGATACCAAAACAGGGTTCAATGTTTTTAAATAGCTCCAAAAACTCTCTTAAATGAGGAGTTGGTCACAGTGTGACTGTGAAATACTCAGGAAAGACTTCATTAAGAAGAAGCAGACTATGTGTGAATAAAAGTTGAAAGGTCATCTTTGTGCTTCAGTTCAAAATGCCACTCTAAATACTTTACATAAGTAACAGGGGATTTACTATTCTTGAAGACATTAAATTATTACCTCATAATATATTACTGTTTGGTAAGATGGGAAATGCATCTGAAGATCTCCCCTATTCAGGTCCAAGTATCCATGTGACAGGTGAGGGCAGGAAGTTAAGAGACAGAACAAGTCTTGGTTCAGTATTTTATCTTGAGAAAAAAGAAAAGCAATAGTGGAAAGGCTACATTAAATGCCCTTCTATAATAATCAGATTGATAACTACCTTATATGCCATGCTAGAGTCTTCATCTTGTAGCTGATGGAAGCAGAAGCAGACACCCGCAGCTAAACACTGAACAGATCTCTTGAAATCCAGTAGCAGAGAGGGAGGAGTGACAAGCAAAGGTGTCAAGACCAGGTTTGAGAAATACACAGAAACTGCTGACCTGAACAAGGGGGAGCTCATGGACCTCAGTCTGATAGCTGAGAAACAAGCATAGGCCTGACCCAGATTCCCTGAATGTGATGTTAGTTGGGAGGACAGGGGAGTCCTCTGGTAGTGGATGAGTATTTATCTCTAGTATAGGAATAGACTTTGGGAGCCCAGTGGGCCAAGGCCCTGCCCCAAATGATATGACAGACTTTGAAGACTCCCCATGGAAGGCCTCACCTCTCCTGGGGAGCAGAAAGGGATTGGGATTGGAGGAACAGAAAAAGGAGGGTGCTAGAACTGGGATTGACATATAAACAAGCTTGTTTCAAATATAAATAAAAATGGCTGTTGAATGAGCTTTAGACTGAAAGGTAGATATTTTCCAAAGTAAGCCTACCAGGTAAAAGGCCTCAGCTTAAATAGAGCTCTCTAAAGGGGTCCACTCTCCAGGCTCCTTCCCACTCCTTCCACTGTGTGGTGTCCAAAGAGCTCAGAAACTTGAAGGGCAGAAACAAAGAGGATACGCTATGAGCCACCTCCACACCCTCTGAGGTAATTTAATGAATGTTAAAAAAAGTCAAAGAAAAAGAAATTAATATCAGCATGATATCTATTCCAGTGTGTTTTGTTTTTGTATTTTAATTACTAAGGTTTCTAAAATATTCTATATTGATGTTCTTCATATGTCATTTGCCTAAAGAAAACATTGCTGAAACGACAATTTGTATGAACAGAGTTCATACGTATGCATATGTGATGAAATATTTACTTTAAATATCCTCACATAATTTGAGAATTCCAGATAAGGGGAAAATAATAAATGGGGTAGTCTGACAGAAAGGGTATTGAGAACTCTGCCTGTGTAGGCATTTGGAGAAAACTGAATGTGAATGACATTTGTTTCCAGTCTGGTCTACTGTACTTGCCTGAGAGACCAAGTTCTCAACAACCTTTCTGCAGCCATGGAGACTATCCTTTATTTTGGCAACATATTTCTAAAAAATGACAATAATAAATTTCATATATTTTGAATTTTTGCTTTGTAATTTTGGGTAAAAGTATTATCAAGTTCTATGCATCCTGTTTTAGCATCTTTTGCCAAACTGATCTTTTTCCAAATGACTTTGTGATTATTCATTATATTGCACATTTTAACTCAAATATCTTTTGGGGAGGTGCTGGTTAAAGGACTTCTTAACTGGCTAAGTAAGAATATCTATTTCAGTTTGTGCTTTTTACATTTCTTTCCTGCTAAGTAAACACAGGTATAGAGTATGTTACATGCTGAAATACTACTGTATTGTTTTCATAATGATGCTTTAAATTCATTTTTATTAAATTACTTCAGGCTTCTTTTGCTCTAATATAAAAAAAACACATTTAATATGATTTCTACAATATGAACATCCATTATGGATAGCTATGTTTCCTTCAGTCATAGTGTACTTGTTTGAATACCAGTGTCACTAGGGTGCTTCCACCCAGCCTGAAGATTTTATCATTTGAAAGTAAACTACCCAGTAAGCGTAGGCCCTCACCACCTTCCTGCCTCAGCCTGAACTTTAATGTATGGACCCTGCTCATAAACACTGAGGTGGATCAGATTATCACATCGTCTTTATATTACCTAGATGGAATTTTCTTTCTGTTATAGATCTCTTGTTTTACATTTGTGTGCCTGTGCTTTCATAGTAGGCCCGTGTGGAGACCAGAGGAGAAACCTAGTGTGATTCCCAGCGTATCTTCATATTAATTTGAGACAGGAGACTAAGGTATCAGTTTGGAGGTAACTCTATTTTGGGTTTGAGATGTGAAGTTGAGCCTCTTGAACTGATTTACTTGCAAGCTGTGCTTCTGTGTCTGGTATCAGAGGTTTGCTGTTCTATGTGAAATTTTGCTTATTGATTGTGTCTACTAAAGTTGCTCAGAATTTACTCTTCAAAAGCTAACCACTTGCAGCATTGAGGATGTTTTTCTTTTCTGTTTGCTTACACATAAAGTGGACACATGACCATAGTAGAAGATAGAAACATATCCTACTTTCGCAAGAAAGATTTTTTATTAATATATTCTTTAAATTTATGTTATATAATATTGTTTCCTTAAATAACTTTTATAACATATAGAAAGACCTTTCTAAGTACTCTGGCTGTCATATAGAAGTGCTTGTTTTTCAGCATAACCCTCTACCCTTGCCTAGAATAAGCCCTCTATTATTGACTACCATTTCACCTCTAGTGACTTTCTATATTCCACTATCAAAGTTAAGTGTGGATTCAGCCTTTGAAAGTAGAAGCATTCACTGCAGCTACTACCACCACTGTTTAAATATGTATGGATTTTGAAAGAATATTCCCCAATTACCAATTCCTGATATGGAAACATATTTTTAAAATGCCATTTTTCATCAAAACTTGGTAAATTGGCAACATTTACAGTAACATAAATTAAGTAAAATAACATGCAATACCCACCACTTAGTATTTCCTATCTTTAAACTGCAGCATTATAACATTTATCTCATTTTTTGGATCCGCATAGCTCTCTGCCCTCAAGTTTCATTTCTGGCCAAACCTCTAGTACCTTTTAGTGAATGCACTCATTTGCTACTAATTTCTCATTAGCCCTAACCATGGATTGTTTTCTTTTTATAGAAAGTTATTAGTTACTTTTCTCATTTATATGACAGAATATGTGAAATAACATAACATGGGGACAGATGAATCATTTTGACTACTGCCAAGAGAGGATACAGGTCATCCTGATCATCACGTAGAAGAAGGAATGGTAGCAAAACGGGTAATGTGATTAGTCACATTGTTTCCAAAGTCAGGAAGCAGAGAGAAATGTTGATGCCAAGTTTTCATTTGTCTTTGTTGGGTTTTTTTTTGTTTGTTTGTTTCTTAGTCAAAATAAAGAATGGTACTACCCACAATTAGAGAAGTGATACCTTGAGGTGTGTGTCTTCAGGTGTTTCTAGTTTCTACAATCTGGTGAATCTGAAAATGAAGATTAGTGATTATAAGTGATGCTTAAGGGTCTCATTTCATTGAATGTAGGAGATAGTATTTTTTAATGCAGTGCTAGTAATTATGACTGTTTTGTTTTGTGACCCACTGAGTTTAACCAGGGCTGTCTGGGTGATCACTGCAGGCTCATCTTTGATGAGACCAGTGAAGACAATGACTGATTCTTCCCCAGAATCCACTAATAGCCAATAGTTTGGGGAACAGGAGTGAAACAAAATGAGACCCTCTATAATATTTAACGGACTAATGACAGGCTTTGTCTTGTGAACCCAGCTGTTGTGAACATCAGCTGTTGTAGAATTAGGAATGTGATGATGTTGCCAAACTAGATTGCTTTCCACAGCTCTTCACCCCAACTTCTGAATCTTAGATTCTTGCTGTCCCTTTCCTGTGATGTTCCTAAGCCTTACAGGAGTGGTATAAATAACCCATTTAAAGTTAATCACTTATGCGTCATTAATCTCATCATCTAAAACAGCCATGTATCCATTCAGTCACCAGGATTTACTGCAAAGAAAGCTTCTCTAATCATATTTAAAAGTAGCATTTGTATATAGGTACAAGCATGACTATGAGTAAGACAGTTTTGGACCATGCTAGCTTAGATATACAATAGTAAGTTCTCAACCAGGGCTCAAGAACTCTTCAGCAATGGATTTTGATAAGATATTACATTACCAGATATGAATCTCCCCCTGTGGAGTAGGTCTCAAATCCAATCAAAGTCTAGTGCTCTAGTGCAGCAAAGGGCATATCTTGTCTATGAGAGTGGCACTGCTGTTTGTAAGGTTCATTTCTGGCACAGACCATTAATCCCCTTTATAACCCAAAATCTTGCATTATACTTTTCATGAGCATGAAAGATAACCACAAGGATAAAGTTTAGAAGCTCAATTGCAATTTAATTTCTCAAAATTTCTTGCAATGAATGTGTGTGAAATCTTCAGAAATGGAGACTTTCCAACCAGTTCTGGTAAGAAGTCAAGAAAAACGACATGAGCCTATTATTTGTCAGTCCCTTGGGCCTTACCTAAACAAAAATTCATATGGAAGTACCCCAATTCTGTCATGGGGACCTATATTTCATAGTCTCTAGCTTTCAGGAACAACATTAATTAGCTGCATAGATTATCTCCCTTTTACCTTTATAAAACAATATTACATTGACTTAAAAGTTTTAGGTTTACATTAGAGTTTTCACCCAGTATTCATTTTGATTAACCCTTTTCACTCTACTATCTTCTCCCCTATCCCATTAATCCATCACTACTTACACATTTTGATACCACTGTCCATTTTTGTACCTTCATAATTTATTATATTATGTACCAGTCACTGCTCCATTAAGACACCACCATTGCAATGTTCTCTTTCTATTTTTCTAACTTCCACAGGTATTCAAAAATAAGCACACATAAAATTTGAAACATGAATGCACTGACCAGAAAATACAGCTTGCTTGTTTTACTATGGCTTGGAAACATCATTCTGTATCATTATTTCTCCCAGATCAACCCATTTATATAAGAATTTTGTATTTTTGTTACAATCAATATAAATCTGTTCTGTATAAATACCACATTTCATTTGTTCACCAGTTGATAGACATCTAGTCCATATCTATTTGTTAGCTATTGTATATAGAGCAGCAATGAACATGAATGACCAAGTATTTCAGTAATACGATGCAGAGTCCTTTGGGTATATGCCCAGAAGTAAAATAGATGGATGAGATACAAGCCAGTTTGTAGCTATTTGAGGAAGCTCCACGTTCATACCAGCTATTTCAGTTTACATAGCCACCAAAAATAAGTAAGGGTTGCTTTTTCCCAAAACTGATCATTTGTCATTTGATTTTTAAACAACATTTACTATAATTGTGAGATGGAATATCAATGTTTTTATGATTTCAATATTTACATCATATTCATTATGTATTTGTATTTTCTCTTTTGAGAACTTTCTTAAATCTGTAGGGTGTTTTTTATTAGATTGTTTATTTTCATGATGGTCTTATTTTTATTTATTTATTTCCTTATCTTATATCTTGATCCTAGTGCCCTCTTCTTCCCTCACTCCCTTCTTCTCTCCCTCTCTCCCTCCCTCCCATGCCCCCCAACCACCCTGTCATTCCATTCCCCTCCCCACTACACAGGGAGGGTGATGCATTCCAGGAGGGATCATCAAAATCTGTCAAGTCATTTGGAGTAGGGACTAGGCACTCCCTCCTGCCTCTAGGCTAAGGAAGTATCCCTCCATGGGGAATGTGCTCCCAAAGTCCTTTTGTGCACCAGGGATACATCTTGGTTCTACTGTCAGAGGTCTCTTAGACTGCTCAGGTCTAACTGAGACCAATATCCAGGGGTTCTGAGTTGGTCCAATGCAGTATTTAGGGTGTTCCTTCTCACACTACTGTGCTTTCCAACTTCTAGCTATTGGACTTAACACTATGGTGTTTGTTTTTCTACTTGGAGTTGTTTTGCTGTGGGCTGAGTAATAAAGACCTAGCTTCACTCTTTTGCATGTAAGTATCAATTTCCCAACCTCTGTGTTGAAGATGCTAGGTCTTAGGCAGTGTATTTTTTGTGTCTTTGTCAAAACATTAACTGGCTGTAATTGTCCAGTATCAGATCTGGGTCATCATCTCTATTCCTTGTGCTACACACCTGATTTTGTGCCAATATTATGCTGGTATTTTTATTAGTATGGATGTGTATAATACTTGAGATTGGGTATGACAATGCCTCCATAATTATTCCTTTTGTTTATGATTGCCTTGACTATCAGGGATCTTTTGTGTTCCCATATACATTTTAGTAGTTCTTTTGTATTTCTGTGAAAAAACAGCACAGCACAGTCTTGATTGCTATTATTTTAGATATGTAAATTATATTAGTAGCTTGGTCATTTTTATAGCATCAACTTTGCCAATTCATGGCATATGAGGTCTTTCTTCTTGTCTCTTCTCTAATCTACTTATTACAAGTTTTATTTTTGTTATCATAGATGCCATTCACTTCACTGCTTAGGTTTATTTTATAAACATGTTTTTTTCAATTGTTGTAGTTTTTTGTGTTTTTCTAAAGTATTGTGAATCAGATAGTTTGCCTGATTTTCTTTTTCCTCAAAATGTTTATCTTTGTTACATAGAAAGCTACTAACTTTTTATTTTAATTTAGTATCTTGTCAATTAATTGAATATGCTAGTTGGTTCTAGAAATTTTCTGGTGGGGTTTCAAAGGTATTATATCCAATATCATCATATAATCTAATAACATGATACTCTGACTTCTTTTCCTGTTTTATTTTCTTCTGTCTTTGTTGCTCTAGCCAAAATAATATATACTATATTGAATAGGATATATGCATCATTTTTGATATTTAAGATAATTTAAGGCAGAATGTATACAAATGGTACTTTAGCAGTTTAAATTTATAATTTTTATTTTCCTCCTTTATTTGCTGTGTCAGTGTGAATTCATTCAGAATCTCCACAGATCCAAAACAAACAGACAGACAAACAAACAAAACAAACAAAAATACAATGCTACTATGTAGTAAAGAAATCAAAGCATTTTTTCTTGGAGTAGTCATACTAAGAACAAGCTCAGATTTAATTTTTTTAATTTTTCTACTTCTCTCTCACTGTGTCTTACATAGTCTCCCATACATAATCTATTTAATTTGCAACTTACAGACAGTTGTCTACTGCATCTGTCTATCCTTGTGTCTGTGCCTTCCACTAAAAGATGTTGTTATGTTTGAATAGAAGAGAAAAAAGCACATAGGAAAGGAATGGGGCATACTTTGAAAAAGTCTACAATGGGATTTTATAATGGATAAAATGTTACTGACTCCAACTAATTCAGACAAAAGACAATAACAAAAATATCACTACAAAAAGAAAGATCATCATATATATAAAATCATGAAAATTCCTGTTAACTGAAACCAAATAATTATCCATGAATTTTCTGTATGTCTGGTGTCATCATTGTCACTCTCTGATGTCTGATAAGAAGAATCTCATGTTAGTGAGGCCCTCCACTTCCTTCTTGACTTATTTCACTGATTTTGTGTATAATACACACTCTGTGATGAAAGTAGTAAAAGTAATGTTAAACACATGCTCTCATTTTTCCTTCAATAGTAAACGTTTGATAAGTGAAAATCCTATAGTACATGAAGAGTTTGGTCAGATACTATGTGAATTCTGGTAATATCAGAACATTAATTTCTTTCTTTCCAAATGTGATTGACCAAAAATTATTAGATATCCTTTATAAACAGTGACAACAAAATATCTGAAAGGCATGAATATGTAGAAGACTGAGGTCAATAATATGCCATTTTTCTTAAATCCACATTAATTATAAATTCATTTAAATTCTAAGAGTTTGCATTTTATAAAACCAGTTACTAGGAATTACATTTTCTTTTGTTCATTAATTTTGATTCTGGCCTGATGTTTGAATGCTAATGTCTAATTTAACTTCCATGCTCAGACTAAGTCTATAAAATAAATGTAAATTACTAGCATTACTGCTAGTTATGTTGCCACTCATCAATTAAACATGATTAAAAATTTGACAGTTTTCAGGAAAGTTTCATTTTGAAAATAATAAACTGATATGAAAACAAAGTCATAATTCTTATAGATGGCAAATTGGTAGAAATGGTTCCAAGGTTGATCTTTTTATCTGTTTACTTCATTTAATGCATCATGGTACTTTGTCTAAATATAGCAACACTCCAAGAATACATGTAAATATAAAGTAAAATCTACCACAAAATATCAATTATCTTTAATAATAAATCAGACTTTAATGTGACTCTTGAATGGTGGATAATATGTCAAAAAGTTTAGAATGCCACAGAAGGTATTTCAATGAAAAGATGATACAGAAGTGTTAAGGTTTACATCATATTTTGCTACTGGTGGTTAACTGAGCAAGGAATTTAAGACCATGTTTTTCATGAGGACCCACTCCTGGCCAAGGAGTTACAAGCAGATGATTGCCACTGGGGAGGACAGAGAACAAATACTATACAGGGAAGGTGCCCTTAGTAGGTTTGCAGTTGCTGCAGCAGATGGTCCCACATCCATGTATATGTGGGAAGATCCCATGGAGTCAGAGAGTTACAGAAAAAAAAAAAATGAAACGAAGAAGATGTGATGTTATGATGGGGAAGTTTAAGTAGCATCAGGGAGTTGGGGGCAAATATGACCAAAATCCAGTATACATGCATGAAATTCTCAAATATAAACAAGAAAGAATGTGAATAATATTGTGAAATCTGTAGACTTAAATAATGAATAACATAGCAAAATATTTCCATTTGTGCAGAGGAGAACTAATATTATAATGGCTTGATTTATAAAAAGAAACACATGGATCTGTAATTTGGTCAAATATCCTCTTTTGTAAGCTTACAGGTCCCTGGGATGAATTTACTACTGTTACTTTTCCAAATGGACATAGAATCAAATTGCCTTCCAAATGGATCTTTCCACCAAAAGTTTAGTACATTCTCACAACTCATTAGCACAGAATCTCATAACAGGTCAGATGCCAAAGAGTAAGTTGCCAGCCAAAAGCAAGGCATCTGTATTCTATCTCTTCCAAACACTGGGTAACTATTGTGAAAAACGTGTCGGAGGACAGGAGTTAACTGGTCTCTTCTAGATATCAAAAGACTTCTATACTGAAAAATAATAGCAGCTGTATTTGTGGGATCATTATCTGCATGCGATCAAGCCTGTCAATAAGTTAACATAGGAAGGGAAGGTCTCAGAAATTGGCCTTCAACGGACTGAGAGAAAGAAAATCACTTTTAATTCTTTATTAATAAAGTAAGTAATTAATTAGTGTTTGTGACTGATTAGCACAGTATGTGTGCCTGGTGCTCTCTGAGATAAGTTGTGTGTATGAGAGCTTTACCTGGATGTGTACATATGTCCAATGTGTGTTCCTGTTGCCAACAGAGATAAGTGTCAGGTTCCCAGGAATTGGAGGTACAGATGGTTATGCTCTTCCATGATAATGAAATTGACAACTAGTTATATGCCGTCCTAGAGCCTTCATCTAGTGATGAGAAAAGGGGTCAATATCAGGATGGAGAAAGTCATAGAATCAGCTGACCTGAACAAGGGGGAGCTCATTCACGCCAGTCTGATAGATGGGAAACCAGCATAGGACCTACCCTGACCCCCTGAATGTGTGTGTTAGTTGGGAGGACTGGGTAGTTTATGGGGCCTCTAGTAATGGATCATTATTTATCCCTAGTATATGAATGGACTTTGGAAGCTATTCTACATAGAGGGATACTCTCTCAGCCTAGACACAAAAAGTGAGGAGGGCCTAGGCCCTGACCCAAATGATATGACAGACATTGAAGTCCCCCCGGAAGGTCTTACCCTCCCACCCTGGGAATGCAGAAAAGAGATGGGCTGAGGTTTGGTGGGGGTGATAGGGGATCATGGAAGGTTAAGAAACTAGGATTGACATGTAAAACAACTTTGTATCAAATGTAAATTTAAAAAATATTTTAAAAAAAAGAAAAAGAAAAAATAATAAAAAAGAAAAAGAAAGGAAGTTTGTTAAGAAATGAAAATGAAGATTGATCTGACAGGAGTTAGGAGAGAAGTAGGGGATGAATATATTCAAAATACATTGCATGGAATAGTTAAAATTATATAGAATATTATACTTTTAAAAATAAAGACTGGATGAAATGCGGCACAGTTAGTGTGGTGAGGCCATAGACTGTGACATTGCATCTGATTCTATAGCTATCAGGAAATAAAATTTTCTAATAAAAATTGGCAACTACAATATATTACAGAGCATTTCATAGTATAGCCAACAGCATATAATACTTCCATGTTAGAAAACATCTGTTGCTATTACGTGGATGAAATATGTAGTAAACATTATTCTATGGGATAATTTCTTCTCAATAATAATATGTGAGTTTGTATGATATTTTTGTAACCATCTGTTTAAATATTTCGTTACTTTAAAATCAATTAACAAAAGGTCTGTTGCTAGTCAAGATAAGGAAATAAAAGCTATGAGTTACATACAATAATGTCTTTTCTGGAAGCCAAAACTGTGCTTTTGTCTTGGTTATGTAAACTTGCAATATAGAGAGAAGCAATGCAAAGGGTATTTGGAAAGCATAAATGGAAATTTTTATCAAAATTATTTCTAAATAAGAATGTTATTAATAAAATTTTGAAAATGTTACCAATGACTTAAAATGTACCTTGACTTAAAATGTATTTCATATGGCATTTGCATTTATAATTATTGACTCCTTACAGAGCACAACAGCTTACTGATAATTAAACCTGCAGACATTTCTTGAGTTCTTTATTGTCATATGTTACAAACTGAGAAAGAAATCTAATTATGACAAAAGGGTATACTAACTATTCTTCATATCTTGATTTTTCTAATGCTAGTCAATCTATCACATAGGACCCAAAATG